>CM031957.1:26458563-26673563 GCA_018749465.1 Paracanthobrama guichenoti
ATCATGCATGTCTGCCAGGTTCAGCCACAGGTGGCGTTCCTGGACCACTAACGTGGACATCGCCCCGACCCAGGGAGCGTGCAGTTACTTTCGTCACCCTTAGAGCGAGGTTCTTTGCCGCACGCAGTTCCTGCATAACCCCTGGGTCAGAACTACCCTCGTGCAATTCCTTTAACGCTTTGCCCTGGTAGACCTGTAGGAGCGCCATGGCATGCAGAGACGACGCGGCTTCTCCACAGGCTGTGTATGCCTTGCAATTACCGGAAGAGAACTTACACGCCCGGGTGGGGAGACGCGGATTATCCCGCCAGTCGGTAGCGGTCTTGGGACACAGCTGCATCGTCACAGACCACTCCACTGGGGGGGGATCTCCATGTACCCCTTAGCCGCTCCGCCATCGAGGGTAGTGAGGACGGAGGAGCCACTCGATCGGCACTTCTGGGAAGAAAGGTGTCCCGAGATACCAATCATCCAACCGCAAAGGTTCGGGACACGGTGGAGGGTTCCACTCGAGCCCGACACTTGCAGCGGCCCGGGAAAGCATAGCCGTGAGCTCTGGATCAGGCTCGGGCAACATGGAGGCAACGCCTTCATCTCCAGAGTCCATTAGCTCGTCCCCCGATGCAGCAACCGAAACCATGTCTTCAGCCGGAGCCCCAAAAGTCACGACTGGTCCCCCATGAGAAGGACCATGGAAACTCCACCAGTGCAGCGGAGGGGGGAGGGTCCCGAGGGGCCTGTTGACCCGTCGGGGGTGCCTACACTGTAACCCTCATGTCTCTGCCAAATCTATCGGACAAAGTAGCAGCCCTCTGCTTTACAGCGGGAGGGCCGCTAGATCGGGGGATGCGCAATGGGACGCAATGTGAGCGTGGACCGTGCATTGGCATGTTTTTATTCATTCGAAGTTGGGGATCTCTGAAAACAGATCCCCAATTCGTCGGTCAGTTCCGACGTTAGTCAAACGTGACCGACTGAAAGGGAAACATTTTTACTTCATTCATTCATGTAATCTCATCCTGTCTGCAAATCCAGATCTCTTTTTTACAAACAAATCCGTGATCAGAAATGAAGGAACAAACACACAATGTCTTTAATCTTCATTAAAAATAAAGTTCATCCATGCATTCATAATATTGGAATCTGAATGAAGGTTATGCGGCATGTTTATTGCTTAAGTTTGATCCGGTTTAGCTCTATGTAGGCCTGTGTCATGTCAGGTACGAGTCGGTGGGCGGGGCTACAGAATCAGGTGTTGTTCATCTTATGCTGAGGCAGCCTTTCACCATATGATGACGTCAAGGTGTGGCATATTCTGAGATCGATTATTTGCTGGGCCTGGTGTCAATAAAAGCTTTTATTTGATTAACATGGAAGTTTTCAGCTCTGAAACTTACAGGATATTCTTATTACCATGACCTTTTCTATATCAAAAGCTCAAGGGAAAGTTGATTTCTCAATTCATGACCCATTTAAATGGATAGTTCACCCAAAATGAAAATTCTGTCATCATTTACTCACCCCCAAGTTGTTCCAAAATATTTAGAAATAATATAAGAATAATAGAAAAATAGAAATTTGGTAGAGATATTTTCTCTATCATGATTCTCTAAGCACTCGCATGTTGTGGTACTGCACCCACATGAAAATGTATAATTTTCTTGTGCTTATCAATTAATTTATGGAAATTTCCCCAGCTCAATTTTTTTGTTTGTTTATATTTTTCTCAAGAAAGACGAATTCAAATAGTGATGAAAGCCAAAATATTAAATGCCATGGATGAATTACTGAGTAATCCACTATTTTGTAGAGGGGGGCCAAAATGGCAATGTTCGCCTGAGATTTGGAGCCAAATTACAGGGAAGTAAAATTACTTTAAAAAGATGGCAGCATCACTGTTATTTTTACATAGAGATTGGTAGGTCTGTTAGTTGAACTGTTGACTTTAGCAATCTTTGTTGCATTATATGCCAATGGTGACAGTCTAAAAATGGGGAAAAAGCAGTTTAAGTCAACCCGAGGAGTATTAAAGATATTATAATTTTACAAACTTTTCATTTGGCATTTAAATTTTTAAGGTTCAATCTCAATGCGGTTCAAAATATGGTTCAATCTCAATACGGCTCCATATCCAAATAGTTAAATATTACCTATATTCAGTGGTCAAAAACGAAGTGTGGGTAACATTTCACACAGCTGATACTTATTGTATTTATTGGTCTGAAGAATAATTGTTTTAGTTTTTTTTTTTTTTTACCCAACAAACATAATTAGATACTGATAAACACAGGGCACATGCATCTTCTTTGAAACTCCCTATGAAATAACGAGAGAAAATACTGTCAAGTTCAACCGAATGATGAATAAATATTAACATTAGCGCTGCTAATTCAGTTTTAATGTGCACCTAGAACGGCCGCAGATGAGACATTAAGTGCATGGCACTGTGACCAACGTAACATTTTACAGAGTTTAATGTAGCAATGTGGTCGCTCAGTTTTAATTGTGTAACAGATTTGAAAAAGGAAAAAAAAAAGTGCTACAAACATTTTGGCCATGACTAGATTGCAAATACAGAAATATACATTATGTAAATAGACATTGATTAATTAAAAGAAACTATGAGATGTTCTGCACTGGTGGAAACAACACGAGACCCTGCTACCGTGTCCGTCAAGACTGGCTCTGACTGGTGTTTAGAGTCCCCGCCAGCAGCAGTAGCGAGATTTCGATAATAAGTTGTAGTCTATCTTTTAACACACTTTCAGATGCTCATTCATGTTTATTTCACACTGTAACTGGTATTAAGGCGGAAGAGAAGATCAGTTCATGTGCGCTCCACGCCACAGCGCCAAAACGGTTTTTATGTTTTTGAATTTTGTTATAAAATGGACGCAATTTGAAATCTGAGACTTTGTTTCATATGAACAGTAACAAAGCACAAAGATTATTGTGATTTATTGGATGGGAGGCACGCTACAATGGATGGGAGGCACGCTACAATGTTCCATTCATCAACTAAAAACAGGATAACTTATTGATTCTTGGGATTTAAGAATCAATATCGGTTCATAAAAAATATTGATTAAAAATGAGATCAATATTTTTAATTCAACCCTACATAGTAGTTAAAGACACCTAATGTAAAGTGGGACCAAAAAAAAATCAGCTGTATGCAGTGACCCACATGATTTGTGACTGCTGAAAATGTGTACAATTTACAAACTTACTCATGGAGCCACATTTGAAATTCATCTCTGGAAATAAGAAAAGTTTAAAGGTGCTATGTTTTTATTTTTTTATTTTGACTGTAAAGCATAAAAATACCATACTATATTTGGAGATATTCAGGAAAAATACTAAGCTGAACACTTAAATACTAACTTGTTTCTCTGAAAAACAATGCTACAACCAGTTATTCTACTTTGAAATGTGCATTCCACGTTATAATGTCTGTTTTTGTTTTGGTCTGTGTGGCTGCTAATTTACCCAATAGTAGTTTCGAAAAACATATTGTATATTCAAATATTGTAGCCATGGAAGCCAGCAAACAATCTGGGTCAGAGATCGCAGGTTCTACCTGACTAAAAATCCTCGTCAGCCAACTAAAATAAGCTCTATGACCAGAGGCATATTAAAATGCAGATCAACTCATAAACTTGGCGTAAGTCTCATCGCCTTCCATTGGCAATTGCACTCGCTCCTGTCGTATGTGTCATTCTGGCAACCTGCGTGAGCATCTTAGGAGGTGGGGGCGTGGCAAACAACTCTCCAATATTTTGAATTTGGACTGCAGTGCCCATTTCAACCACTAGTTGCCATTATTACATACTGCCCCTTTAAGAACCAATATCTAAATTCATATTAAGATATCTTTAATACTTCTTGAGTTACAGGCATGCAAAGCTTTTTCCCATTTTTGAACTGTCACCATTGGCATATAATGCAACAAAGATTGCAAAAGTCAACAGATTTAACTAAAAAAAACTAACAATATCTGTGCAAAAATAAAATAATGTTGCCATCTTGGCAACATTAAATTCATTTTTACCCCCTGTAATTTGGCTTCAAATCTCAGGTGAAAGTTATCATTTTGACACACACATAAATGAAATTGATGTGTACACTTTGTTATTGCTATTTGTAAAATGATGGATGCTTTACCGTTAACACAACCCACCATTATATGTTGAACTCGGCTAACTTTATACTTACTTTCTTAGATTTTGCTGTTTTGCTCTTATTGGTCCTGTCTATTCATTGTCTATTTATATATATACATACATACATACATACATACATACATACATACATACATACATACATACACACACACACACACACACACACACACACACACACACACACACACACACAAACCCGATTCCAAAAAAGTTGGGACACTGTACAAATTGTGAATAAAAAAGGGATGCAATAATTTACAGATCTCATAAACTTATATTTTATTCACAATAGAATATAGATAACATATCATGTTGAAAGTGGGATATTTTGAAATGTCATGCCAAATATTGGCTCATTTTGGATTTCATGAGAGCTACACATTCCAAAAAAGTTGGGACAGGTAGCAATAAGAGGCTGGAAAAGTTAAATGTACATATACAGAACAGCTGGAGGACCAATTTGCAACTTATTAGGTCAGTTGGCAACATGATTGGGTATAAAAAGAGCCTCTCAGAGTGGCAGTGTCTCTCAGAAGTTAAGATGGGGATCCTCCACCAATTCCTCCAATGCTGCGGCGAAAAATAGTGCAGCAATATCAGAAAGAGTTTCTCAGAGAAAAATTCACATCACAACATGGGCTCAGGAATACTTCCAGAAAACATTGTCGGTGAACACAATCCACTGTGCCATTCGCCGTTGCCGGCTAAAACTCTGTCAAAAAATAAGCCATATCTAAACATGATCCAGAAGCGCAGGCGTTTTCTCTGGGCCAAGGCTCATTTTAAATGGACTGTGGCAAAGTGGAAAACTGTTCTGTGGTCTGACAAATCAAAATTTGAAGTTCTTTTTGGAAAACTGGGGGACGCCATGTCATCCGGACTAAAGAGGACAAGGACAACCCAAGTTGTTATCAGCGTTCAGTTCAGAAGCCTGCATCTCTGGTGGTATGGGGTCGCATGAGTGCGTGTGGCATGGGCAGCTTACACATCTGGAAAGGTACCATCAATGCTGAAAGGTATATCCAAGTTCTAGAACAACATATGCTCCCATCCAGACGTCGTCTCTTTCAGGGAAGACCTTGCATTTTCCAACATGACAATGCCAGACCACATACTGCATCAATTACATCATGGCTGCATAGAAGAAGGATCCGGGTACTGAAATGGCCAGCCTGCAGTCCAGATCTTTCACCCATAGAAAACATTTGGCGCATCATAAAGAGGAAGATGCGACAAAGAAGACCTAAGACAGTTGAGCAACTAGAAGCCTGTATTAGACAAGAATGGGACAACATTCCTATTCCTAACCTTGAGCAACTTGTCTCCTCAGTCCCCAGATGTTTGCAGACTGTTATAAAAAGAAAGAGGGGTGGTAAACATGGCCTTGTCCCAACGTTTTTGAGATGTTGATGCCATGAAATTTAAAATAAAGTTATATTTTTCCCTTAAAATGATACATTTTCTCAGTTTAAACATTTGATATGTCATCTATGTTGTATTCTGAATAAAATTTGCTTCAGAATGCCTTTATTAACTCCCGTGGAGCCGTGTGGACCAGTTATATGATGGATCGATGCACTTTTATAGATCTTTAAAAATGACCCAACAGTTCACTGCCATTTATAAAGCTTGGAAGAGCCAGGACATAATATAACTCCGATTGTCATATACACCTAGGATGGCTTGAGGTTGAGTAAATCATGGTCTAATGTAAATTTTTGGGTGAACTAACCCTTTAATTTAGATATAGATTATATCATACCGTAAATATAATAAATCAGTAAACTAAATGAGGTCAAATATATCAGTTTAATTGAATGCATGAATTGCATTTATTTATATATATATATATATATATATATATATATATATATATATATATATATATATATATATATATATATGGATGTGTGTGTGTGTGTGTGTGTGTGTGTGTGTATATATATATATATATATATATATATATATATATATATATATATATATATATATATATATATATATATATATATATATATATATATATATATATATATATATATCTCATTGACCCATGATCATAATAAAAATGTCTGTCTTTTTTAGATGCTGGTTCAAACTAAAGAAGTTTTATCCAAACTTCCGAGTCTTGTTGAAGTTTCGTAAAAGAGGTAAGAGAATATGATGAGCATTCTATTTACAGAGAGTTCTGTCACAGAACAATTTCTGCTCTTTTATATAGGATTGTTTTTTGTGTTTTTGTCGTCCTTAGTAAAAATAGTAATTCCTTTGATAATGAAATTATTTTCTTGTTCTCACTGTTCCTTTCTCTTGTTGTTTAGACAGAGAAAATGACTATTTGTGGGGACACGCATGGCCAGTACTATGATCTTCTAAATATCTTTGAGTTGAACAGCTTACCATCTTCAACTAATCCTTATGTATCCTTTTCCTTTTGGGTTTGTAATCTTAATTGTGAGCTGTTCTCTGAAAATTAATATAATATTAATTTGATTTAAATGAATAAGCTACACAGTAACCACTTATCCTTTGCAATGTTTTATGATTTATTGCTTTTACCCAGTGTACGGCCCTTGTGGCAAAACAGAAACACATGGCCTCGAATTACTTGATTCTTTAAAACAAAACAAAAAAACCCTGGCAGCAGCAAGATGATGAAAGGCACCAATGTTCTATAGTTTGTTATTAATAATAATCATAATAATACAATTATTCCTCAAAGTAATATAGTTTAGCCAAACTGTTTGCAATGTTATTTAAATTTTTTTTGCAACATTGTACATAATGTTTATGTGCTTATACGCATTAGCCTTGACTTTAGGATCTCAGCTGTTCAATGGGGACTTTGTGGACCGTGGCTCTTTCTCTGTAGAAGTCATTCTCACGCTTTTTGGCTTCAAGCTGCTCTATCCAGAACACTTCCACCTTCTTAGGGGTGAGAACACACCAAAGCTTCCTTGTATTGTACCAGCAGAATTCCCAAAAACATTTCAAATATTTGTGTGGGGGATAAATGTTAACATTTGAAATTTATTTTCTGTTTTGTTTTGTGAAGGTAACCATGAGACCGATAACATGAATCAGATGTATGGGTTTGAGGGTGAGGTGAAAGCGAAGTACACTGCCCAGATGTTCCAGCTTTTCAGTGAAGTTTTCCAGTGGCTTCCTCTCGCCCAGTGCATCAATAACAAAGTACTGGTAAGGAACAAATCAGATGTCAGATTCAGTATATTCTAGGGGTGGGAGAAAAGGTCAATGCATCACGGTTCTCTTTCCAACAATTCTGGATCTATTCTGAGCTTAGTTTTTAACCGCAAAACACCCTTATTCTGCTTGCTTTCAATTGCTGTCTCACACCCACTCGAACCTTCCATAAAATAATCTTTCATGAAATTTGGAAAGGTTTAAGAGTATTAAAAGGACGTTTACTGGCTTCATTGCACAGGATATGCGCTGTGAGAAATGCATGCTTTGTATGATGTTACGCTTGCAGTGTGTGGTTTCGGCTGCTGGTATTTTCCTTACAAATGCTCTACGAAGGCGTCATTTATGTAGTTTGGAATGGAGTGTGTTTATATATAAAAAAAAAATGTCACTCACTGACAGAACTGTTTTCAATTTTAAATGCTCATGCACTTTGTGGAGAACGCTCGTGCATTCGGCTGTGTATGACTCGTCTAAGTGGTTAAATGTATTCTTTAATTTCGCATCATAAAAGCATTTTGAAATGCATGTAAACACAGTTAATTATGTCCTAAAGGATTAATCAAATAGGACAAACCACGTCTTATATTATTTCAAAAGAGATCTGTGCATTAGTGTGAATGCAGATCTCCCGCTGTCTATGATGTCATCAGTAATAATTAAACAACAGTAAAGCTGAGAAAGAGAAAAATCACTTGCCACTCCTGAATGGAGAACGTTCAGATACTCTTAAATACTGAAAGCACTCTTTGTTTATTGCATGTAATATATGTTTATTTGTTCCTCTTTATTATTTATTACTTGCTTTTATGTTTTGAAGCTATATCAATTTATATATTTAAAATTCTTAGCATACAATTGTTTTCATAATTTGTTTTAAAATTTGTAATTCTAAAAACAAAAATGCTTATAATTACATATGTATTTAAATAAAAAGATTTTAAGATTTTCAAGTCAGTAAACTAATTCATAAGAAAAATTGGATTTTGACTCTCGGGATCGGATCGTAAAGTGCCTGAAGATTCCCACCCCTAGTGTATTCTGCAGTCGGATTTACACCACTTATATTTGTCTTTTGAATTTGAGTGTGAGTTGAATTGTGTTTCAGGTGATGCATGGCGGACTGTTTAGTGAGGATGGTGTGACCTTAGATGACATTAGAAAGATAGACAGGAACAGGCAGCCTCCAGACTCTGGTAAGATGTGTCTAATATTTTTTTGACTCGGGCTAAGAAACTACCAATGCTTGCGTGACTACATTTTTTTTAGCATTCACACTTGTGCCACTTCAAAGACACTTTATAATATGTAAACAGTATATAATATGTATAAATTATTTGCAAGCTATTAGTTTATAGTTCATTTAGGGATGAAACGGTATGAAAATTTCATATCACTATTATAGTGACCCAAATTATCATGATTATCAATATTATCATGGCTTTGTTCAAATGAGATGAAAGTGTTCAAAAAGAACAGATGCACACACTGAAACCATTAACAAGTTTTATATTTGATCAACAAACAACAAATAAAATAAGCAGCTTTATGCATTTTAAGGAAGATTCTATTCTCAAGATTCAAGAGTTTTATTTGTCACATACACAGTTATATACAGAATATACAACCGGCAGTGAAATGTAAACGGGTCCGCTCCATGGACAATTTGCAACTTATTAGGTCAATTGGCAACATGATTGGGAATAAAAAGAGCCTCTCAGAGTGGCAGTGTCTCTCAGAAGTCAAGATGGGCAGAGGGAAAAACAGTGGAGCAATATCAGAAAGGTAGTTTCTCAGAGAAAAATTGGAAAGAGTTTGAAGTTATCATCATCTACAGTGCATAATATTATCCAAAGTGTGCTTAAGGGTCAAGGCCGGAAATCCATACTGGATGCCTGTGATCTTCGGGCCCTTAGACGGCACTGCATCACATACAGGAATGCTACTGTAATGGAAATCACAACATGGGCTCAGGAATACTTCCGGAAAACAATGTCGGTGAACACAATCCACCACGCCATTCGCCGTTGCCGGTTAAAACTCTATAGGTCAAAAAAGAAGCCATATCTTAACATGATCCAGAAGAGCAGGTGTTTTCTCTGGGCCAAGGCTCATTTAAAATGGACTGTGGCAAAGTGGAAAACTGTTCTGTGTTCAGACGAATCAAAATTTGAAGGTCTTTTTGGAAAACTGGGACGCCATGTCATCCGGACTAAAGAGTACAAGGACAACCCAAGTTGTTATCAGCGCTCAGTTTAGAAGCCTGCATCTCTGATGGTATGGGGTTGCATGAGTGCGTGTGGCATGGGCAGCTTACACTGGAAAGGCACCATCAATGCTGAAAGGTATATCCAAGTTCTAGAACATATGCTCCCATCCAGACGTCGTCTCTTTCAGGGAAGACCTTGCATTTTCCAACATGACAATGCCAGGACCACATACTGCATCAATTACAACATCATGGCTGCGTAGGAGGAGGATCCGGGTACTGAAATGGCCAGCCTGCAGTCCAGATCTTTCACCCATAGAAAACATTTGGCGCATCATAAAGAGGAAGATGCGACAAAGACCTAAGACAGTTGAGCAACTAGAAGCCTGTATTAGACAAGAATGGGACAACATTCCTATTCCTAAACTTGAGCAACTTATCTCCTCAGTCCCCAGATGTTTGTAGACTGTTATAAAAAGAAGAGGGGATTCCACACAGTGGTAAACATGGCCTTGTCCCAACTTTTTTGAGATGTGTTGATGCCATGAAATTTAAAATCACCTTATTTTTCCCTTAAAATTATAAATTTTCTCAGTTTAACATTTACATTTATGCATTTGGCAGATGCTTTTATCCAAAGCCACTTACATTGCATTCAAGGTACACATTTTTACATTTTGTCAGTTCTTGCTTTCCCTGGGAATTGAACCCATGACCTTGGCGTTGCTAGTGCCACGCTCTTATTGTTTGAGCTACAGGAAAGCTAAACATTTGTTTAGTTTACATTTGAAACATTTGAAAGTTTAAACATTTGATATGTCATCTATGTTGTATTCTGAATAAAATATTGAAATTTGAAACTTCCACATTGCATTCTGTTTTTATTCACAATTTGTACAGTGTCCCAACTTTTTTGGGATCGGATTTGTATGCATGTATTTATATGTTGATTTATTTCAGTAATTCCATTCAAAAAGTGAAACGTGTATATTATATTCATTCATTACACACAGACTGATATTTCAAATGTTTATTTCTTTTAATTTTGATGATTATAGCTGACAACTAAGGAAAATCCCAATTTCAGTATCTCAGACAATTAGAATATTGTGAAAAGGTTGAATATTGAAGACACCTGGTGCCACACTCTAATCAGCTAATGAACTCAAAACACCTGCAAAGGCCTTTAAATGGTCTCTCAGTCTAGTTCTGTAGGCTACACAATCATGGGGAAGACTGCTGACTGGACAGTTGTCCAAAAGACGACCATTGACCCTTTGCACAAGGAGGGCAAGACACAAAATTTCATTACAAAAGAGGCTGGCTCTTCACAGAGCTCTGTGTCAAAGCACATTAATAGAGAGGTGAAGGGAAGGAAAAGATGCGGTAGAAAAAAAGTGTACAAGCAATAGGGATAATCGCACCCTGGAGAGGATTGTGAAACAAAACCAGTTCAAAAATGTAGGGGAGTTTCACAAAGAGTGGACTGCAGCTGGAGTCAGTGCTTCAAGAACCACTACGCATAGACGTATGCAAGACATGGGTTTCAGCTGTCGCATTCCTTGTGTCAAGCCACTCTTGAACAACAGAAAGTGTCAGAAGCGTCTCGCCTGGGCTAAAGACAAAAAGGACTGGACTGCTGCTGAGTTCTTTAAAGTTATGTTCTCTGATGAAAGTAAATGTTGCATTTCCTTTGGAAATCAGGGTCCCAGAGTCTGGAGGAAGAGAGGAGAAGCACACGATCCATGTTGCTTGAGGCCCAGTGTAAAGTTTCCACAGTCAGTGATGGTTTGGGATGCCATGTCATCTGCTGGTGTTGGTCCGCTGGTGTTGGTCCACTGTTTTCTGAGGTCCAAGGTCAACAAAGACGTATACCAGGAAGTTTTAGAGCACTTCATGCTTCCTGCTGCTGACCAACTTTATGGAGATGCAGATTTCATTTTCCAACAGGACTTGGCACCTGCACACAGTGCCAAAGCAACCAGTACCTGGTTGAAGGACCATGGTATCTCTGTTCTTAATTGGCCAGCAAACTCGCCTGACCTTAACCCCATAGAAAAATCTATGGGGTATTGTGAAAAGGAAGATGCGATATGCCAGACCCAACAATGCAGAAGAGCTGAAGGCCACTATCAGAGCAACCTGGGATCTTATAACACCTGAGCAGTGCCACAGACTGATCGACTCCACACCATGCCGCATTGCTGCAGTAATTCAGGCTAAAGGAGCCCCAACTAAGTATTGAGTGCTGTACATGCTCATACTTTTCATGTTCATACTTTTTTCAGTTGGCCAAGATTTCTAAAAATCCTTTCTTTGTATTGGTCTTAAGTAATATTCTAATTTTCTGAGATACTGAATTTGGGATTTTCCTTAGTTGTCAGTTATAATCCTCAAAATTAAAAGAAATAAACATTTGAAATATATCAGTCTGTGTGTAATGAATATAATATACAAGTTTCACTTTTTGAATGGAGTTAGTGAAGTAAATCAACTCTTTGATGATATTCTAATTATATGACCAGCACATGTATGTATGTGTATGTATGTATGTATATGTGTATATATATATGTGTGTGTGTGTGTGTATATGTATGTATGTATGTATATATATATATATATATATATATATATATATATATATATATATATATATATATATATATATATATATATATATATATATATATATATATATATATATATATATATATATATTTATATATATATATACACTCACCTAAAGGATTATTAGGAACACCTGTTCAATTTCTCATTAATGCAATTATCTAATCAACCAATCACATGGAAGTTGCTTCAATGCATTTAGGGGTGTGGTCCTGGTCAAGACAATCTCCTGAACTCCAAACTGAATGTCAGAATGGGAAAGAAAGGTGATTTAAGCAATTTTGAGCGTGGCATGGTTGTTATCCCAGGCGGGCCGGTCTGAGTATTTCACAATCTGCTCAGTTACTGGGATTTTCACGCACAACCATTTCTAGGGTTTACAAAGAATGGTGTGAAAAGGAAAAACATCCAGTATCACGGCAGTCCTGTGGGTGAAAATGCCTTGTTGATGCTAGAGGTCAGAGGAGAATGGGCCGACTGATTCAAGCTGATAGAAGAGCAACTTTGACTGAAATAACCACTCGTTACAACCGAGGTATGCAGCAAAGCATTTGTGAAGCCACAACACGCACAACCTTGAGGCGGATGGGCTACAACAGCAGAAGACCCCACCAGGTACCACTCATCTCCACTACAAATAGGAAAAAGAGGCTACAATTTGCACGAGCTCACCAAAATTGGACCGTTGAAGACTGGAAAAATGTTGCCTGGTCTGATGAGTCTCGATTTCTGTTGAGACATTCAGATGGTAGAGTCAGAATTTGGCGTAAACAGAATGAGAACATGGATCCATCATGCCTTGTTACCACTGTGCAGGCTGGTGGTGGTGGTGTAATGGTGTGGGGGATGTTTTCTTGGCACACTTTAGGCCCCTTAGTGCCAATTGGGCATCGTTTAAATGCCACGGCCTACCTGAGCATTGTTTCTGACCATGTCCATCCCTTTATGACCACCATGTACCCATTCTCTGATGGCTACTTCCAGCAGGATAATGCACCATGTCACAAAGCTCGAATGATTTCAAACTGGTTTCTTGAACATGACAATGAGTTCACTGTACTAAAATGGCCCCACCAGATCTCAACCCAATAGAGCATCTTTGGGATGTGGTGGAACGGGAGCTTCGTGCCCTGGATGTGCATCCCACAAATCTCCATCAACTGCAAGATGCTATCCTATCAATATGGGCCAACATTTCTAAAGAATGCTTTCAGCACCTTGTTGAATCAATGCCACGTAGAATTAAGGCAGTTCTGAAGGCGAAAGGGGGTCAAACACAGTATTAGTATGGTGTTCCTAATAATCCTTTAGGTGAGTGTATATATATATATATATATATTTATATATATTTATTTATATATTTATATATATATATATAAATATATAAATAATATATACTACGGCCGGTCTGAGTATTTCACAATCTGCTCAGTTACTGGGATTTTCACGCACAAACATTTCTAGGGTTTACAAAGAATGGTGTGAAAAGGGAGAAACATCCAGTATGCGGCAGTCCTTTGGGTGAAAATGCCTTGTTGATGCTAGAGGTCAGAGAAGAATGGGCCAATTGATTCAAGCTGATAGAAGAGCAACTTTGACTGAAATAACCACTCGTTACAACCGAGGTATGCAGCAAAGCATTTGTGAAGCCACAACATGCACAACCTTGAGGTGGATGGGCTACAACAGCAGAAGACCCCACCGGATACCACTCATCTCCACTACAAATAGGAAAAAGAGGCTACAATTTGCACAAGCTCACCAAAATTGGTCTGATGAGTCTCGATTTCTGTTGAGACATTCAGATGGTAGAGTCAGAATTTGGCGTAAACGGAATGAGAACATGGATCCATCATGCCTTGTTACCACTGTGCAGGCTGGTGGTGGTGTAATGGTGTGGGGGATGTTTTCTTGGCACACTTTAGGCCCCTTAGTGCCAATTGGGCATCGTCTAAATGCCACGGCCTACTTGAGCATTGTTTCTGACCATGTCCATCCCTTTATGACCACCATGTACCCATTCTCTGATGGCTACTTCCAGCAGGATAATGCACCATGTCACAAAGCTCGAATCATTTCAAATTGGTTTCTTGAACATGACAATGAGTTCACTGTACTAAAATGGCCCCCCACAGTCACCAGATCTCAACCCAATAGAGCATCTTTGGGATGTGGTGGAACGGAGAGCTTAAATGCCCTGGATGTGCATCCCACAAATCTCCATCAACTGCAAGATGCTATCCTATCAATATGGTCCAACATTTCTAAAGAATGCTTTCAGCACCTTGTTGAATCAATGCCACGTAGAATTAAGGCAGTTCTGAAGGCGAAAGGGGGTCAAACAGAGTATTAGTATGGTGTTCCTAATAATCCTTTAGGTGAGTGTACATCACAGCACTGAAGTAAAATCAATTGCTTTTTCTGGTTCACATGGACTTTTGCACAGTACTGTTGAACAGTGTGTGCGTGTGTATGTGTATATATATATGTATATGTATGGTATGTATGTATGTGTGTGTGTGTGTGTGTGTGTGTATATATATATATATATATATATATATATATATATATATATATATATATATATATATATATATATATATATATATATATATATATATATATATATATATATATATATATATATATATATATATATATATATATATATATATATATATATATATATATATATATATATATATATATATATATACATATATATATATATATATATATATATATATATATATATATATATATATATATATATATATATATATATATATATATATATATATACACACATATATATATATATATATACACACATATATATATACACATATATATATATATATATATATATATATATATATATATATATATATATATATATATATATATATACATATATATATATATATACATATATATATATATATATATATATATATATATATATATATATATATATATATATATATATATATATATATATATATATATATATACATATATATATATATATATATATATATATATATATATATACATATATATATATATATATATATATATATATATATATATATATATATATACATATATATATATATATATATATATATATATATATATATATATATATATATATATATACACATATATATATATATATATACTATATATATATATATATATACACATATATATATATATATATATATATACACACATATATATATATATATATATATATATACATATATATATATATATATACACATTTGTATAAGTATATATCTGTATATTATATATATTGTCCAAGTGTATGCAAAATTATGCATGTCCATAATTTTTTTTTGTACAGAGTCATGTTATTTCATTGCTTTTAATAAACATTTTAATAATTAATATATTTTTTCATTACACCCTCTTGCTTCAGGAAATTCCAAACAAGCCCCCAACTGAAATGTTGCTTTCTAAATCATGTACTTGCCCTTTGGACAAGTAAATCTGTCATTCACTTGTCAAGTAAAAAATTAGCATGTCCATAATTTTTTTTTTTCTTTGTAAATATAATTTATTCTGAAGCAATATTCTCACCAGTGTTCAATCAGCTTTGACATATTTAAATCTGCATATCTGTGATATTTTTACCTTTTTATGAAGGGCATTTTCCCGTAATCTTATTAATTATAGGCTATGCTTCAGCTTTCATTTTATATTCTTAAATTTGATCAATAAATTAAATTAGAATAAGACACTATAGGGCTGTTACAAGCACATTAAATAATTTACACTGAAAAATTACAACGGCATTAAATAATGTTATGTGATTTGTTTTAAATATTTTTTGAATATACAAATAATAAAAGTTGGAAAAAATGCTTAAACATGAAACTAGACTGCCAGTAGGTGGCGGCAGGTCTAAAAGGTGCCCTAGCATGAGTTGAAACAATATTTTAAATTGTTCTCTGATATCTACATAGATGGTATGTGGCTTATTTGAGGGCAAAAATTGTCCAGATATGGTTTTACATGTCCATTTACAACCCTAGAAATTGTCCCTAGAATGAAATGGTCTGTTTAGAATGAAACAAGCACCACAAATATTTTAATTGGAAAATGTAACACTCAAGTTGTAATTTGTAACTCTGTTGCCCAGGTCCAATGTGTGATCTCCTGTGGTCAGATCCTCAGCCGCAGGTTAGTTCCTGTTCCCCTCCTTCATCTAACCAAACGTTTTAAGTCACAGCGTTCACCATTCCTTTGTTTGATTGATGTGTGTTCTCTTCCAGAATGGACGGTCCATTAGTAAACGGGGTGTGAGCTGTCAGTTTGGGCCTGATGTTACAGAGCGCTTTCTGGATCAGAACAAACTGCAGTATATAGTGCGCAGTCATGAGGTGAAAGCCGAGGGTTACGAGGTCACTCACTCAGGGAAGTGCATAACCGTGTTCTCAGCACCAAACTACTGGTATGATAATCGCTTTGTCCTTGTTGCGTATTTTTGCTATTATTAGTGCATTGTGATTTTCAGAGAGGACATATTAAATGCACAATATGTAAGATTTTTGGATTAAAATACAATATACTAGTCCTTCTCAAAAAATTAGCATATTCAAGATTCAAGATTCAATAGCATATTGTGATAAAAGTTCATTATTTTCCATAATGTAATGATACAAATTAAACTTTCATATATTTTAGATTCATTGCACACCAACTGAAATATTTCAGGTCTTTTATTGTTTTAATACTGATGATTTTGGCATACAGCTCATGAAAACCCAAAATCTCAAATTAGCATATCATGAAAAGGTTCTCTAAACGAGCTATTAACCTAATCATTTGAATCAGCGAATTAACTCTAAACACCTGCAAAAGATTCCTGAGGCTTTTAAAAACTCCCAGCCTGGTTCATTACTCAAAACCGCAATCATGGGTAAGACTGCCGACCTGACTGCTGTCCAGAAGGCCATCATTGACACCCTCAAGCGAGAGGGTAAGACACAGAAAGAAATTTCTTAACGAATAGGCTGTTCCCAGAGTGCTGTATCAAGGCACCTCAGTGGGAAGTCTGTGGGAAGGAAAAAGTGTGGCAAAAAACGCTGCACAACGAGCAGAGGTGACTGGACCCTGAGGAAGATTGTGGAGAAGGACCGATTCCAGACCTGTGGAAGCAGTGGACTGAGTCTGGAGTAGAAACATCCAGAGCCACCGTGCACAGGCGTGTGCAGGAAATGGGCTACAGGTGCCGCATTCCCCAGGTCAAGCCACTTTTGAACCAGAAACAGCGGCAGAAGCGCCTGACCTGGGCTACAGAGAAGCAGCACTGGACTGTTGCTCAGTGGTCCAAGGTACTTTTTTCGGATGAAAGCAAATTTTGCATGTCATTCGGAAATCAAGGTGCCAGAGTCTGGAGGAAGACTGGGGAGAAGGAAATGCCAAAATGCCTGAAGTCCAGTGTCAAGTACCCACAGTCAGTGATGGTCTGGGGTGCCATGTCAGCTGCTGGTGTTGGTCCACTGTGTTTTATCAAAGGCAGGGTCAATGCAGCTAGCTATCAGGAGATTTTGGAGCACTTCATGCTTCCATCTGCTGAAAAGCTTTATGGAGATGAAGATTTCGTTTTTCAGCATGACCTGGCACCTGCTCACAGTGCCAAAACCACTGGTAAATGGTTTACTGACCATGGTATTACTGTGCTCAATTGGCCTGCCAACTCTCCTGACCTGAACCCCATAGAGAATCTGTGGGATATTGTGAAGAGAAAGTTGAGAGACGCAAGACCCAACACTCTGGATGAGCTTAAGGCTGCTATCGAAGCATCCTGGGCCTCCATAACACCTCAGCAGTGCCACAGGCTGATTGCCTCCATGCCACGCCGCATTGAAGCAGTCATTTCTGCAAAAGGATTCCCGACCAAGTATTGAGTGCATAACTGAACATAATTATTTGAAGGTTGACTTTTTTTGTATTAAAAACACTTTTCTTTTATTGGTCGGATGAAATATGCAAATTTTTTGAGATAGGAATTTTTGGTTTTCATGAGCTGTATGCCAAAATCATCAGTATTAAAACAATAAAAGACCTGAAATATTTCAGTTGGTGTGCAATGAATCTAAAATATATGAAAGTTTAATTTTTATTATTACATTATGGAAAATAATGAACTTTTATCACAATATGCAAATTTTTTGAGAAGGACCTGTATTTTGTTGACTTGTGTACTTGCATTATCCCAAATGTTTCCAGCAATGTTTAAATCCAGAGAAATCACCAATTTTAACCAGAGTAACATGTTGCATCACCTGTCAATGACCATGTCCGCGTTACCCTCGATTTCTGTAGAAACCATGGAAACACCAAAGACATTTAATATATTATGTGTTTTATTAGACAGATGAGCAACTGTTTGGATACCTTTATTGACAGAAAATGAATCATTGTTACATAGCTCAACACGGTTATTCTTATTGTTTGAATCTCTTGTTTCTTGATTTACCACGATTATCATATTTGTACCATGCCTCAGAGACAACACAATTTTTTAGTGACTAACAGCTAAATTTTTTTAATATTAGACAATTTTCAATTAATACAACCTTACTGACAACAAACATTTGGTGTGCAAACATGTCGTGATCAAGTCAGAATTAAATGTTTGAACCCAGGGCCTAAAACACTCGCCAAGAGCCAAATGCAAGTAAAAATCGATGTTGCCAAGTATATGAAACGGTTTCAATCGCCAGTTGGATGAATTTTAACAATGCAAAATTGTGAGAACACAAACGTAAACGACGTTCTGTGTGGATAGTTTTGCATTCTGTGTGCAAACATCCTAAGTGTGCGTCCAGAAATCCGCATCTCAGCGCACAAATATTCGATCTCTTTGTCACGTATTCTTGCGCTTGAACAGACATATTCGAACAAAATTGTCAAAATGCCTGTCTTGATAAGTATCCTCATAAACATAGTTGTCTTAAGTAGTGCTGTGCAAATTATCGTGTTAACAGGTTTTTAATAAAAAGATTAAAAATTCCCAAAATAATAAAAACTTGCGATTAATGCGATTAGTTACAGAATTTGTTTTTGATTTAATTAGTAAAAAATTTAATCAATTCCCAGCACTAGTCTTAAGTTAACCTAAAAAGTTGAGAAATAAAACGCATGTGTAACAGTTTATTGGATTCGTGCAGCTCCTAAAGTGACAGCAGCCTAATATTCCTGCTGTTGTTTGTGTTCTTAATGTTAATCAAACAACAAAAAACAAAGAACAATTACTCATTGCTCTTGACTGAATAAGCTTGTAAATTTAATTAAGGATTAATGTGTTTTATGGCAGATCAAATACATTACATTTTACAGTAAATTTTCTTTAGTCATTGGCCATTGGCAGGTGTGGCAAAAAGTTAGTTTTATGCCCTGTTTGAATGCCTTACTTACAAATTGTATGTGTATCTTATTGTCTTTTTCTTTTCTGTGTGCTGCTTTTTTTGCTCTTAGTGACCAGATGGGAAATAAAGGAGCTTACATTCATCTCAGGGGATCAGACCTCAAGCCAGAGTTCCACCAGTTTATTGCTGTGGTCAGTGGAATTACATTTTTATACATTATTTACATTCATTAATTTTGCAGACGCTTTTATCCAAAGAGACTTACAAATGAGACATCACAAGGTTATTGATGAGGAAAAAATTTGTCAGAAAATGCCATATTGCATTTATTGCAATCACTGTAAAATTATTTAAATATTAATTTATATAATTTAAATAGAATTTCTATAATTATTTCAGAAAAGTGTCAAGAACTTTTTTTCACTAGTGTGTCCAAAATATCTAGTTTTGACCAAGAATTTTCCTTTTGGTGCATCACGCCTGTAATTTTTAACAATTGTTATGTGGCTTAGCAACCTCATATAATTAGTATATATATATATATATATATATATATATATATATATATATATATATATATATATATATATATATATATATATATATATATATATATATATATATATATAAAATGTATTGCTGTAATAAATGCAGTATACAAATTTTTTTTTTTAATTTTTTTTTTTTATTCTTCCTCAGCCTCATCCAAATGTCAAGCCGATGGCATATGCCAACTCTCTGATGCAGCTGGGTATGATGTAGAGGTTTTCCATTGATCACACAGCAGCTGCTGGGTCTGAAGTCCACACCAATCCTTCTAAATCCACTCTCACATTCTTCTCATCTCTGTTTCAAACAAACAGTTTCTTCCTTGTGGACATGCACACACTTTTACAGTACTCATCATACATGTAGTTACATAGGGGAGAAATCACTCATAGTCATACATTGGCAATGCCTTGACTTTCAAAAGGAAATAGGAATGTAATTTGCGCATTTTAATGGGTGTCATTCTTGGGATGACGCTCCTCAAAAGACCCCCCCAGCGTCCCCACACCCTTGTCATTAATGCATCAGTTCATGTAGAGCCGCATAGTTTGAATTGGATGTTGCTCTATAATAATGGAGCTGAATTGTACCAAAGAATGGGCAAATGTATACAATGCATCCCAAAGGAAGAGTGCTGATGTCAGCACTTTTACCCAAAGGTGTGCTTCTACATAGGGCCTTTATTTTGAAAAAAGACGAATACCCACATGAATACTTCATAACACCCCCATCCTATTTCATGTTAGTGAAGTTATGTTGGGAGGGAGAACAGCGTGTCATTTCATTTCTGTAGCAGTGAATGTGTTGTACGTGTCATCTTCTAAAAACATTAAAAAAGCATAATAAAAAAAAAACAACTTTTTATAACAAGCTCCATCAGGAAACCTGACCCAGAGCATCTGTCTTGCGATCAAGAGTTTCTGTGTGTCAAATAAACATCACAAAACAAGTTTATGTACTGTGTAACTACAGTAGTTTTCATCACACACTCTTTCCCTTTCAGAAAAGGGAAAGGTGCAGTATTGTGAAACTCAGTAACTGTTTGGTGTTCTCCACTATGTAGGCAGCTCCCACATGTTCTTTCTCCCAACATGCTTGACTGAAATGCACTGGATATCTTCTGTAACCCTTGTACCGTTAACTTTGTCTAGCAGATCTTGAACCCTTTGTGTGGACTCAAAATAATACAGCAGAAACCTACCTTCCTCTCTTTAAGCGCACAGCAGCCATCTCCCATGCCCTTATGATTTTTTTTTTTTTTTTTTTTAGAGAATATCATTATATACACCTACATGTATGTTTATATATTTTTATATATATACATACATACATACACACATAATACTGTATCATTAAAATTTCTGTGTACATGTTTGGAAAAAAGAAGTTATTAAATAAAAAACAACAGTCCTATAATAGAATGTGGTCATATCATTTTTTTTCTTTTCTTTTGTGAACAATATTTGTGTTTTACTTTAGAAATGAATTGCACCAGTAGTTAGAGTTAGAGGCATTATCAGCATTGGCTGCAGCTGAAAATAAATTTCATTAATTCAACAGGGACTGAATGGGAACATTTTCAATATTGCACAATAGGCATCATGTCTGGCAAAATGTTTTAAATAAAAATTTAAAAAAGGACCAAAAAATTAGTTTTGTGACTTTTGTGACTCATGAAGGTTTGGCTGGTCCTATCGACCCAGAGCAGTATTTATTTGAAAGCCAAGAGTGACACTGTGAAAGAGTAGTTCATCACTGACCCGTATAGGACCATTAAGTGTGTTAGGTCAGATAACGGTACAGAATTAATTGCAAAGGAGTTTGTCACTGCTAAGCAAGAACTGCATTAGGCACGAGACCTCGGAACCAATTTCACCTATTGAATTTGGACTTTGGGACAAATTGGAGAACCCTGTTTGAAATGGCAAGGTGGCTCCTAGAGAGCAAAGGTTGTGGATGGTGTCTGTAATGACTGCTTCAGTAACTCACAACAGATGCTACAATATTTGAATATAAAGCAAACCTCTTACTATGCACTGGCGAGGAGAAAAAGAAAAGGAAAACTTTATAAAAAGGGTAGCAAACATACAGAAACAACAAACATTGCAAAAAGAAATGTAATGTACAATGTGAAAAAGGAATTTATGTATGGTATTTTTCAAAAACAGCCCTGCTTTCTTAGTCTATTATCCAAACAGGAAAAAATCTTAAGCACAGGATTGTGCAATTTGTTAGAAAGTGTGTTGCTGAACACTAGACACAGATGCACTGACAGTTGCATTAACTTTAATGACATCCCATTCTTTATCCGTAGGGTTTAATATGGTGTTGGTTCACCCTTTGCAGCTATAACAGCTTCAACTCTTCTGGGAAGGCTTTCCACAAGGTTTAGGAGTGCGTTTATGGGAATTTTAGACCATTCTTCTAGAAGCGCATTTGTGTGGTCAGGCACTGATGTTGGATGAGAAGGCCTGTCTCGCAGTCTTCGCTCTAATTCATCCCAAAGGTGTTCTATCGGGTTGAGGTCAGGACTCTGGCCACTCAAGTTCCTCCACACCAAACTCGCTCATTCATGTCTTTATGGACCTTGCTTTGTGCACTTGTGCATGTTGGAACAGGAAGGGGCCATCCCCAAACTGTTCCCACAAAGTTGGGAGCATGAAATTGTCCAAAATGTCTTGGTATGCTGAAGCATTAAGAGTTCACTGGAACTAAGGGGCCAAGCCCAACCCATGAAAATCAACCCCACACCATAATCCCCCCTCCACCAAACTTTACACTTGGCGCAATGCAGTCAAGCAAGTACCGTTCTTCTAGAAGCCGCCAAACCCAGACTCGTCCATCGGATTGCCAGACAGAGAAGTGTGATTGGTCACTCCAGAGAACGACTCGGTTACTTGCATAACCTCAGTTCCCAGGGAGAGGGAACGAGTATTGCGTAGCATACGCTAGGGGGAAACTCCTTTCCTCGAGAATATGAAGCAAAAATTTTATCCGTAATAATTTTATCCATGTAAGGCACAGTGCAGCTGCACAGCGGATACAGCAGAGCATGTCTACGCGCTGATTGGCTGTGCTGCGGCAACTACAGGAACCTATGGCGAGGCGGCTGAGCGGGATGACCAATAAGGTGACTACCTGAACTCCTGCCTAAGTAGCCCGCCTGAATTTGCATATAGAGTCTATAAAAGACCGTGTCTAGCCATAGGATTCAGGTTTAAAATCGTCTGAAGCGATACCCTGAGCAAAGCACAAGCACGGCAGGCTACGCAATACTTGTTCCCTCTCTTAGGAAACTAAGGTTACGTAAGTAACCGTGTCATTCCCTTTCGAGAGTACTTTAGTATTGCGTAGCATACCCTAGGGGACACAATGTAAAATGCTGTGCGTGCTTTAATCTAACTCACACTAAGGACTGTGGTGAAACCACAGGCACCTAGCAGAAATAAGTTAAATTAAAGCTGCAAGGAGCATTTAGCGGGGTTCAAGCATTTAAATCCTTTAAGGCACACATGCATAAAAAGATATTAAGGTTTATTTAGCAAGCATGTAACAAATTAAGTTGTAGAAGGACTCTACCATTTTAAAGACTGCTATAGGCTTATGTGTGCAGTTATATGATAGACTAGATAAAAAAGTTGGAGACTTTAAGTGGGCCTGAAATAGCTGGACCAAAAGCTGGAGCATTTATTGAGTAGATATTGGCCACACACACACTTTTTGTAGATACAGATTGTAGATTGTAATTGCAATGTGTTATAATCGCAAAAACACCTGGGTCCATGATTGTTTTGCTTCAAATCTATAGTTTAACTATGTTATTTGTGTGGTTATACAAATGGTAATCAATACGGCAAAAATATGGTTTTATTATAATAAAAACATGGTTTTACCACAATAAAACTATGGTTAATTTTCGTAAGGCTGTTTGTGCTATACATTATGTACAAAAAAAGTTACTAAGCAAACGGAGTTTAAATCCATACATTAAAATATTTGAAAAAAAAACTGTTACCAGATAAGAGGAATGTTCTGCAGGAACACGAACGAACACACACACGCAGACGCACATGCAGAGAAAACAGCACACACAGAAAAATGGAGCGCAGCTGGAAGAAAACAAAATTAGAGGTTTTTCGTAATTCATGGAAAGAGAGCATGATCGCATACAGAAAGGCCGTAAAAACTGCTAGATCTGCTTATTTCTCGACTTTCTTAGAAGAAAACAAACACAACCCTAGGTATTTATTTGATACAGTGGCTAAATTAACCAAAAATAAAGCTTCAACTTCTGATGGTTGTAAACAGCACAGCAGTAATGACTTTATGAACTTTACGTGTAAGATATACAATATTAGGAAGAAAATTATAACCATGCAGCCGTTTACTACAGTATCACATCAGACAGAGCATTGTAGTGTCACTGAGAAAAAATTACATTCATTCACTGCTATAGGAGAGGAAGAATTGGCTAAACTCATTAAATCATCTAAATCAACAACATGTATGCTCGACCCTATACCGACTAGGCTATTAAAAGTGATGCTACCAGAGGTCATGGATAGAGAGGCCTCTTCTTAATATCATTAACTCATCTTTGTCATTAGGATATGTACCGAAAACTTTTAAGTTGGCTATTATCAAACCACTTATTAAAAAAAACCTCAACTTGATCCTACAGAATTAGTCAATTACAGGCCGATCTCAAATCTACCCTTTCTGTCAAAAATACTGAAAAAGGCAGTGTCTTCACAATTATGTTCCTTTTTAGAAAGAAATGGTATCTGTGAGGATTTCCAGTCAGGATTTAGACCGTATCATAGTACTGAGACTGCTCTCATCAGAGTTACAAATGATTTACTCTTATCATCCGATCGTGGTTGTATCTCTCTATTAGTGTTACTCGATCTTAGCGCTACATTCGATACTATCAACCACAACATTCTTTTGAATAGACTCAAATTATGTTGGCATTAGTGGAACTGCATTGGCATGGTTTAAATCATACTTATCTGACCGTTATCAGTTTGTAGCAGTAAATGAAGAGATGTCACACCGATCACAAGTTCAGTATAGAGTACCACAGGGCTCAGTGCTAAGACCGTTGCTCTTCACCCTGTACATGCTACCACTGGGAGATATCATTAGGAAGCATGGCGTTAGTTTTCATTGTTATGCTGACGATACTCAGCTCCATATTTCTTCACGCCCTGACGAAATTTACCAATTCACAGGATTAACAGAATGCATAGCTGATATAAAACATTGGATGTCTAGTAATTTCCTGCAACTTAATTCAGAAAAAAATTAATTATTAATTATTGGACAAAAAAACTCTGCAAGTAGTAACCTAGAATACTGTCTAACACTCGATGGCTGCTCTGTCAAGTCCTCGTCGTAAGTGAGGAGCCTGGGTGTGCTCTTTGATACCAAGCTTTCATTTGAAAGCCACGTTTCAAACATCTGTAAAACTGCATTCTACCATCTCAAAAATCTATCTAAATTACGGCACATCCTTTCAATGCAAAATGCTGAACAGTTAATTCATAACGTTCATGACCTCAAGGCTAGATTATTGTAATGCTTTACTGGGTGGTTGCCCTGCTCGCTTAATAAACAAACTCCAGCTGGTCCAAAACGCAGCAGCTTGAGCTCTTACTAGAACCAGGAAGTATGACCATATTAGCCCGGTTCTGTCAACACTGCACTGGCTATTAAACATCGTATACATTTTAAAATCTTGCTTATTACTTACAAAGCACTAAATGGTTTAGCTCCCCAGTACTTGAGCGGGTTTACACAATGTGTACAGTAGATTCTCAAAAAAAGATTCTCACCACTGTGTTTCTCTCTTTGACAAAAGTAATTTACAACAATAAACCCTCAAACAAAATATAATATTCAATATAACCCAAATGTAAAATTAAATGAAAGTAAAGTAAGTAATCTGATTTGACAAAACATAGAATATAATTCAAAACTCCTTCCAATAAATCACTTTCCTTTCAGAGACTAAACAGCACATTCAGCAAATTATGAATTGGAAATACAGAAACAAATGAATTGACTCGGTTGAACAAAGTCCATGAATGAATCGACTCATTTGAACGAGATCGCGAATCAAATGATTAAGTTCAAAGAGTTGTTGAACGCGTCCAACACAGACGATTCCTCTCCAGAGGATTGTATTTGGCACATAACAGGAAACTCTCGCAGGAGATCACATAGAAAGAAAGACAGAACAAGAAAAAACGACCCAGCCTTGCAAAACACAAGGCAAACACAATAATTACTAATCTTTCATTCAGACATCCCCATAATGAATTAATACACACAGCTGAAATGACACATTAATCAAAGTTTTCAACAGCTGTTAGACACATTGACACTCATAAATGACTTTTGGACTGCATTTTTACACATGGTAGCTTTAGCCCGCGTGTGCAGGCGCACTACTCAACTCTGCTCAGAATGAGTAATCTCAGAAACTTTGACGTTTATTTTACATAATATCAGAGTAATATCTGAAATGTCACTCACCAAAGCCAGATAGAATCACTATTTCAGATTATTCACAACATTCAGGATCCGATGCATCTCTACTGCTCCGATTTCCACTTCACTCTCTCTCTCTCTGACAAAAGCTCAGATGGCGCATCCAAAGTCCAACTTTCCATGTGCACTCAATCACAATTTTCGTTAGATTAACCTTAAGCGCAGGAAGTTTCAGGACAAACGCTCTGTCGTCTGATGTGCTCTGATCTGACTCTCTGAGTGACAGGCTGACAGCTGCGCCGGCGGGACATGAATGCACCGCTACTATTGGCTGACAGGAGTGCCAGTCATCGCAGCACAATCATTGATTGGATGAATCTCTTTCCTTTCTAGAACACTTTTATTCTTTCGTTTTATGGACTTTTTATAACTTTTAAATAATTTACTGGTGGCCAGGGTTACCAGGGAAACTGTTTTACTACAACACCTTTCATATTTATTAAGAGTATTGCCCAGTGGTGTGGTTGTTGAGTTCATCAAGTAGACACTCAAAAATGACAATCAGTCCAGAACAGAGCCGCACGACTTACTTTAAAACTGTAACAGAAGGGCTAATATAATAAGATTACACACAACTTTAGGTTGTCTCTGCTTTGTTTTAGAATATTTGTCTAGAGTTCCTAATGTCCTGTAATGTCAACTTTTATATAATAGTACTAGTCAATTTCAACACCAGGCATGCATCAAAGGGATGTTTTTTTTAACCTCCTGTTTCGAAAACTACTGTAAAACAACATACTGCAACTGCAGTAGGAATGGAAATATAGAATGATTTACTATCCGATATTACATATTTTGAGTAAAAATTGGAAAATTAACAATTACAATAGGGTTTCAGCCTTTCAGGCTTGAACCACTAATGAACCCCCAATAGGCCAACCGTGGTGAGCCTCATATGAGGGTATACAGGGGAAACCCAATGAATTTAGACCGGATATAATCTGGATATAAACTTAGGCCTGAATATGAATGAGAATGTGCCGCCGCACAGATATCCTTCAGTGGTATGCCACTTGACCAAGCCCACGACGAGGCCATGCCTCTAGTAGAATGAGCTCTGATGCCTGAATGGAGTGGAGAGCACTTTAGGTATATAACCATGTCTTGGCTTGAGGACGACCCTGGAGTCGCTAGGCCCAAACTCGAGACAGGACGCACTCACCGACTCGCTTGACTGAGGCTAATGCCAACAAAAAAAGCAGCTTTGAATGAAAGGTGCTTTAAGCTCACAGACTGAAGTGGTTTGAATGGGGCACCTTTCATAGCTTGTAAGACTGTGGAAATGTCCCATATAGAAACTGAAGGGGGGCGAGGCGGGTTGAGCCTTCTGGCCCCTCTGAGGAAGCGCACAATAAGTTTGCTTTTCTCCCATGACTGTCCAGTCACGTGAATATGATATGTTGCTATGGCAGCTACATATACCTTGAGCACGACCCGCGTCCATCAGCTCTTGAAGGAAGGTGAGCACCTCTGCCACCTCACATGAATGTGGGTCCAGATTTCGTGCTGTACACCAGTTTGAGAATACTGACCATTTCAGTGCACAAAGCCACCTGGTTGCGGGGGCTCTAGCTTAGAAATAGTATTCAACACCTTTTCAGGGAGGTTCCCGGGTATACGTTCGGGTCGGGTTCCAGATCCTCCCTTTCACCTGCATGAGGAGGTCTCTCCTCAGCGGTATCAGCCATGGGGCTGTGTCTGGCATCTGAATCAGTTCGGAGAACCATAGTTGGTTCTGCCATAGCGGGTCTATTAAAAGCACCACACACTTGTTCTCCCTGATCCGTTTGATGACCTGAGGTAACAACGTGATCGGAAGGAAAACATATAGTGGGCGGGTGGGCCAGTTTTATGTTTAGAGTTGATGTTTATTTGAATTGTTGAGATTCATACACTGATTATTGATGTCTGTGTGTGTTTAAGTAATGCTATAGATTAAAACCTTTTTTTTTTTTTTTTTTTTGCTGTATATTATTTGATTACCACAATAATCCTGGATATCATGCTGTAAATCACATGGCTATTATTATGAATACTACAAAATTAATACTTTATCCATATAAACAGAGCATTAGAATCTGAACGAGACCAGTGACCATTACATGATGATTATGTCATCATCAATTAATAGTCAAATTAACTGATAACATTTTCTCTTGGCTTCCCTTGCTATAACAAAAGTGCTTTATAAACACACAATTAAAGCAGCCAGAGAAAAACTAATGTTAAAGAGCCAAGGGTCAAGAGCCCAACTAAAGCAAACAGTTCTCACCATCATGGTGACTTCAAAAGGATCGATCAGGTACCGTTACTATCTCTCATGGTGTACCTCAAGGTTCTGTACTTGGTCCTCTCTTATTTCTCATCTATGTGTTACCACTTGGTCAGATAATCAGACAGCATGGTCTTAACTTTCATAGTTATGCTGATGATACTCAAATTTATTTCACGGTTAAACCCAACTCAGCTTGTCTACCAGTCTCTGTTAACTCTTGCCTTCAGGAACTTAAAACCTGGATGAATGATAACTTCTTAAAGCTAAATACTGATAAAACAGAAATCCTGTTGATTGGCCCTAAATCAAAAAATCTGACACCTGATGACTTTTTCATTGATATTGATGGCATCCAGATTAGACCGTCAAAAACTGTGCAAAATCTGGGAGTACTGTTTGACTCCACATTATCCCTCGAATCACATATTGGTATGACAGTAAAATCGTGCTTTTTCCATTTGCGAAATTTTGTTTGTATCCGCCGTTCCCTTAACTTTAGTGATGCTGAGACTGTTATTCATGCTTTTGTGACCTCTAGATTGGACTACTGTAACGCCTTATATAGCGGCTTACCTACTAAATCAATACACCGTCTCCAATTGGTGCAAAACTCTGCTGCTCGAGCCCTAACATTTAATAAAAAATCAGCACACATCACTCCCATCCTCAACCAACTTCACTGGCTTCCTGTTGCCAGTCGTATCCAGTTTAAACTCTTGGTTTTAGTCTATAAAGCCAGTCATGGCCCTGCACCAAAATACCTAACTGAATTAGTCCAGCCATATGTTCCTGCCCGGACCCTCAGATCTAGCGAAAACCTGCTTGTCATCCCCAAGGTTAAATGCTCTACTGTGGGTGGAAGGGCTTTTAGTGTTACTGGCCCCAAACTATGGAATAAGCTGCCCCTGAATATCCGTAACGCACCTACTCTCCAGACTTTTAAGTCCCAACTTAAAACTCATCTTTTTGCTCAGTAAGTAATCTGCTTTCTCTCACCTTCTCTTCCTTCATGTTATCTCACACTTCCTATGTTTTGCTTTATGACCACTTATTGTATTAATGTTCTTTTGATTTTATGACATTGTTGTTGTCTATCTGTAGTTATTTGTTGTACACCCACTGATTGTACTTTTGTACTCCATTGTGAAGCGACCTTGGGTTCTCGAAAGGCGCTATATAAAATAAACATATTATTATTATTATTATTAAATTAAATTATTATTATCATTAAAACAGAAATTAAGAAATAAAGTCAGTCGGGTTAATAATGTGTGAAGCTGGTAATGCTGTGTGTGGAGTTGTTTAATCCTCTGCTCTGATCTTCAGAGAGTTGATGTCTTCGTTTATCTGTTGATTTCATCTAAAGCTGTGGCTGAAGTCAGTTGTAGTTCTTGTGTTTCTCTTTCCTTCAGTGATTCTGCTCTTTATCATCAGGTGTTCATCATTATGCTCAATCATCACTTAATTATCTCATTAATGTCAACACTGCTTCAATGTTACTTTAACTCAGTAGTGTGCACACACATGAACACTAGGAAGTGTTAATTTTTTCTGTGTACTAATACATAAATCTTACCTGTTTCATTTACATATAACTGGCATATATGAATCACATTCAGTTTATTAATACAATTACATACATCTTACCTGTTTCATTGATGTATGACTTACAAATATGAATCACATTTAGTTGATTAATTTGTTTGTTAAAATTATGTAATCCAAATGCATGAAAAATGTATATGCAATTCAAATACATAAATCTCATGCTATATGTTTCTTTTAGTCTTTCTTTTATAGTTTCTTTTAAATTTGAATGTAATACTCATCACAGGCTAAACAACAGTGCCTCCTCTAATCACAGACTTGTACTTGTCCTTGCTCAGTCCGCCTAATTTTGAATTTCATAGTGCACATAATTTCATAATTCTCTGGTAACCACAGGTGCCAGCATTTTCCTGTAAAAACAACAACAGGTTTTTTTTTAGTTTTTTTTTTACAGTGTACACTGTAAAAAAATTCCCATAAAATTTACGGTAAAAAAACGGCAGCTGTGGTTGCCAGAACTTTACCGTAAAAAATACAGCAGTAGCGTTTTAGGTTTTATGGGACAGCACCATATAATTTAAAGGTTTATAATGTAATAATTACGGTTAAAAAACATTTATTTTGCAGTTCAAAACAATATAATTTAAAGGTTTATACATTTAATTTAATTTTACAGTAAAATACTGTTAAATTTACATTTTTTTCAGTGAAAAAGAACAAGTCATTGTGTAATTTACAGTGAAAAAACGTAAATTGACATCCCCAGAATTCCCTGTGACACTTTGCATTTGATGTATTTTCATTGAAATAACTGTTTCTTCTTAGTTTTTTTTCTAATTATTTTTTTAATTTTTTTCAGTTATGTACAGTAAGGTTTTATGTTACATCTAATGTTGTTAAATGAATCTTTATTGCATTTTTTAAATTTCATGTGTGTTACCATCTTTTTGTGATTTATTGTCAAGTCAAGTCACCTTTATTTATATAGCGCTTTTAACAAGTCCAATTGTTTCAAAGCAGCTTCACATTGTTAACAGGAAAATAATGATCTGATCTGATCTGATCTGGATACGGCCCGGATCTGGCTGACTGCAGTAAACCTCGGGATAAACAGAGAGACTAACATTAGAGTAGATGCCATTCTTCTTATGAATTTTCTTCCTAATATTATCAATCTTACACGTAAAGAAGTTCATAAAGTCATTACTGCTGTGCTGTTTACAACCCTCAGAAGTAGAAGCTTTATTTTTGGTTAACTTAGCCACTGTATCAAATAAATACCTAGGGTTGTGTTTGTTTTCTTCTAAGAGAGTCGAGAAATATGCAGATCTAGCAGTTTTTACGGCCTTTCTGTATGCGATCATGCTCTCTTTCCATGAATTACGAAAAACCTCTAGTTTTGTTTTCTTCCAGCTGCGCTCCATTTTCCTGGCTGCTGTTTTAAGGGCCCGGGTGTGCTCGTTGTACCACGGTGTTGGACTATTTTCTTTAATCTTCTTTAAGTGCCGGGGAGCAACTGTGTCTAAAGTGCTGGAAAAAAGAGAGTCAATAGTTTCTGTTGCAGAATCGAGTTCCTCTAGGCTATCTGGGATGCTGAGGAGATGAAACTGATGAGGAAGATTATTTAAAAAGCACTTAAAAAGTGATAGTTCTGCCATATTTGAAGCGAGGGGACGGCTTTGCAGCCTTAGCTAAATTAAGTATACATGATACTAGGTAATGATCTGAGATGTCGTCGCTTTGCTGCAGAATTTCAACGGTATCAACATTTATTCCATGTGACAATATTAGGTCTAGAGTATGATTAAGGCGATGAGTGGGTCCTGACACGTCTTGCCTTACTCCAATAGAGTTTAGAATGTCTCTAAATGCTAATCCCAATGCGTCTCTACATGGATATTAAAATCACCAACAATTAGTACTTTATTTGCAGCCAGTACTAACTCTGATAGAAAGTCAGCACATTCTTTGATAAAGTCTGCATTGTGCCCTGGTGGCCTGTATACAGTAGCCAACACAAATGCCAAACGGGATTTATCAATTACACTACATAATGCTACATAAAGCACCAAAACTTCAAAATAATTATATTTGAAACTAGACTTCTGAGTAATACTGAAGATATTATTATAAATTACAGCAACCCCTCCCCCTTTACCTTTCAGATGTGGCTCGTGTTTATAACAATAATCCTGTGGGGTGGACTCATTTAAAGTAATGTAGTCGTCAGGTTTTAGCCAGGTTTCTGTCAAACACAGCACATCTAGATTATTATCTTTAATCATATCATTAACAATAAGCTCTTTTGGGGAAAGGGATCGAATATTCAGCAACCCAAGCTTTATCATTTGATTATCTGTATTATATCTGTTGTTTATCTGTTGGACATCAATTCAGTTTTTACTGTTGAATGGTCTTGATGGTTTTTTGTATTTACTAATTCGGGGGAACAGACACAGTCTCTATGTGATAATATCTAGGTGAAAGAGTCTCTATGTGTTGGGATTTATCTGACTTCTGTAACGGGTCTGCTTCCTGACCTGGGCCCCAGTTAGTCAAGGTTTAGCTCTAAGACTATATGCCAAATTACTAGAGAGAAGAGCAGCACCACTCCAAAGAAGGATGGATGCCGTCCCTCTTCAACAGGTTAGGTCTGCCCCAAAAGCTTTTCCAATTGTCTATGAACCCTATGTTATTTTGCAGACACCACTTAGACAACCAGCCATTGAGTGATGATAGTCTGCTAAGTATCTCATCACTCCTTTTAACAGGGAGCGGACCAGAACAAAAAACTGCATCTGCCATCGTACTTGCGAGTTCGAGAATTGTAAATAATGTGTAGCTGCGCGCACTGTGTAGTGAGCGCAAGCTTACATTTTAGATTGCTCACGGCGCAAGCTGGTGAGCGAGTCAACAGGGGGTAACCTGTATTATTATTTTCAACACCCATTCTGATATACCGGGATGGCCTCCAAGGCCTCAGCCCACATAGCAAGGGGATGAATTAAGCTTAGAGACAGGCCGCTTTGTAGTAGGGGCCCGGGAACCCGGTTGTTTTGTGACACTGTGGGGACAGCACTTACGTGTAGCGGCGGCACACTTTGTAGAGCACACTCTGCGCGAGCTAGTATACAAAAAGACTTTCTCCCCAACAGCAAATGTCACTTTAATACAAGCCTTGATGCAAACAAGATGGAGCACAATATGATCCTGACCCCCAGATGGATGTAAAAACAACCTTCTTACATTCTCCAGCTGACTGTGATATTTACAAAGAAGAGCCGGAAGGATTTGAGGTGAAATCAGACATGGGTGAAAAACTAGTCTGTAAACTGAACGTGTCAATTGGTTTGACACAGTCTTGTAGCAACTGGAACAAAATGGAGAGTGATACAGATGATCACTTTCAGTAATGATTTACTGAATGATGAAAAAACAATGTTGACCTCAAGATTCCAAATGAAAGATCTGGGGAAACTTCAGAAATCAGAAAAGGTATACTCAGATCAACACAGAGAGCAGAAGCTAGATTAAACCAATGATTGTGAGCTTGTTGATCCTAAAAGATATTGTGAGGCAGTAAGTAGCTTGATCTGATGGGTGACTGCTTAAGATGACCAACTTAAGTTCTCTTTGTAAGGACTTTATCATAAGAATATCTTCCAATTACAAGACAAAGAATTAATCTTGGTACAAATGTTGACCCAGACAGAAACCTCACTATTTAAGAACTCACTATTTTAGAAAAGTGAAATAAAAAAGTAAAATATATGCCATAAATGCTTATAATAATAATAATATCAGATATTGGTTTTGCTCTTACAGTCTTACTTTCTGCAAAACTACCCTAGGAGTTCATATCAAATCATTGGGCACCTCATGACTGAATACTACAATAATACTACAGCAGATCCCCAATGCCCTCAGATCATTTCTAATGTTTAGCTGCTATAGTTAATTGTGCTTCCTTCAAGTCAATATTAAGAAATCCTACTCCATGTGCAATTTTCATAATCAAAATTAGGTCAGTTTGTATGAACACTGATCTCAATAATAAGCCATCGAGGGTCATTATTTTGACAGCAACTCTCTCTAAGGATTCATGGAAGTGATATGCTGTTTTACACATACACCACTTCCCTCCATATCTTTTTCCCTCCATATCTATTTACTACTATTTTATTTGTACAGCCGTGACCAAAAGTATTGGCAGTGATTTTGTTTTGCAAAGTTTGCTACTTCAGTATTTGTAGATTATTTTTTCACGTTTCTCTGGTATACCAGAAAACAAAGATAAGCATTGCATACACTTTAAAAGCTTTTATTGGAAAAAACATTCAATATGCAACAAGTCAGTGTTTACAGTGTTGAGACACCATCTTCAAAAACCTTTGCAATTCACTCTGGCATGCTAAATATCAGCTTCTGGGCCAAATCCTGACTGATGGTGATCCATTCTTGACTTATTAGTGCTCGGAGTTGATGACAATTTGTGGGCTTGTCCACTGGCCTTTTGAGGACTAGCCATAGGTTCTCTATGGGATTAAGATCCTGTTGCCTGCCACAGATCAAAAATTTCAATGTAATGCTCTCCGAGCTACTTCATTGTCCTTGCCTTGTGACATGGTGATCCATCATCCTGGAAAATGCATTGATCATCACCAAAATTGCTCCTGGGTTGTTGTTGGATATTTTGATTACCATTTTTTATTCATGGCAGTATTTTGGGGCATAATTGCGAGAGAGCCCACTCCCTTGGAAGAAAAGCAACCCCACACATGGACAGTTTCAGGATACTTTCAGACACATTCTGTCAGTTTAAATCTAGACTAAAAACACATCTCTTTACTAGAGCATACACATAGAACATTATCAGTCTCTATTATTCAAATCAGTAAATGATTGTTAGGCTGCATTAACTAGGTCAGCCGGAACCGGGAACCTACTATGACTTAAGACCTGCAATGTTGTCAGAATTATAATCATACACTGTTTGTTCGTCGGCCAGAGGAGAACTGGCACCCCGACTGCGCCTGGTTTCTCCTAAGGTTTTTTTCTCCATTCTGACCCTGAAGGAGTTTTGGTTCCTTGCCACCGTTGCCTCTGGCTTTTGGCTTGCTCAGTTGCGGACACCTAAATTTCATCTATATTACCGATCTGCCCGCATTGACACTATATGATACTCGAAATTAGCTGGATAACATCACCGTTTCACCAGAACGGCTGTTCAAATTCTGTTGCATTATTTTCCTGTTAACAATGTGAAGCTGCTTTGAAACAATTGGACTTGTTAAAAGCGCTATATAAATAAAGGTGACTTGACTTGACAGATGAATTCACACCCTGCTGCCAATATTGAGCAGCTCTGCACTGGCGGTGACACAATTCTGTAGTGACTCCTCGGAAGGAGATGGCCATGGTGCTTGCTGGACACTCTGGGATGTCCTGAAGCATTCCTCACTCCAGTTGAACCTCTCTTCTTGAAGATCTGGTAAATGTCTCTTTTATGTGCAATATCTTGCATGTGAGGCCATTTTGATGCATGATGGCTACACGTGTTTCTTTGGAGAGAACCATTGCTAACACAAGAATACAATGATTGGATGCAATTCTTCCCTCCTTTTACAACAATCAATCTGCTCTTATAATCCAATCAGAATGATACTGACTTGTACTCATTCACACTTTCCCATATGCTGATATATGGATATGAAATTATGTCAGCTTCTTATTTTTGTGCCAGGTCAAAAAAACAAAACAAAAAAAACAAAAAAAAAAGGGGGAAAAAAAGGTGAAATTTGGGTTTTTGTAAAATTAAGCTTTTTGCAGTTATTTAAAAATGCATCTGATTATTCTGCACAATAATGTAGAAACAATGTGAATCAACACCACAACAACTGAAGCAGCAAACTTTGTAAAACGCAACATTTATTTCACTGCCAATACTTTTGGCCAAGGCTGTAGGCTTTAAGGGTACAGTGGGGTACTTCAAATTCAAGTCTTTGTCTTGGACAGTAAGACATTTACCTCATTTCATTCAAGGATTATGATAAAAATACTTAAATCTAAAAATATATCTTTCTCATTTAACCCTCAAATGCTCATCATTTCCTCTGTACAGTTGTTTCTGGATATTGATCTAGGTGTTAGAGGCAGAATTCTGCCATCTGTTGGTTAGAGATAATTTTGCAGAAAATACAGTTTTAGAAAGAAAGTGTAATTACCATATACTTCCAGTAGAGGCCCATAGAGATCCATTCATTTTCTGGATGTGGCCAACCCCTCTTATAACAGCTTTTATGATTAATATGTTGTGAATACTTAAACATTATACTTTATGTAACATTAAACATTATACACTAAATACATTAAATCCGTATTTTTGTCAAAGTTTATAATTTTTAATTTTTTATTGTTTTTGAGGTCTTTTGGAAGTGTCTTGTTATTGCAATAATGCCATATAATTTTGCAATAATGCAAAATTAATTTTGCAATAATTCAAAATACATTTGCAATAATGACACATAAGTTGCAACTAAAAGAAAAGACTTGATTGTAATCAGATATTTATTTCAATAATCAAAATGTATAAAAATAATCAACTTTAAAATAAGAAAGTAATTTAAAAAAGTAAATAAAACCAACAAAATAACAGCAATAAGCAGATATGAACAGGAGTGAAGAGTGAACACTTGTGCTCTTGTACGGGCCTTCATTTATGTGTGAAAATTTTGGATCAAATAAATGCAGGCTTGATGAGCAGACATTGAAAAACATTGAAAATAGTAATGTTTCATATATATACTACCGGTCAAAAGTTTGAAAACAATGTTTTCAATGTTAGTAATGTAGACTATAGACTACTACAGTGCATCCGGAAAGTATTCACAGCGCTTCACTTTTTCCACATTTTGTTGTTACAGCCTTATTCCAAAATGGATTAAATTCATAATTTTTTCCTCAATTCTACATACAATGTGATTTATTTGTAATCAATTTGCAAAGATTTCAAACAAACTTTTTCACATTGTCATTATGGAAAAAGAATGAATTTAATCCATTTTGGAATAAGGCTGTAATATAACAAAATATGGAAAAAGTGAAGGGCTGTGAATACTTTCCGGATGCACTGTATATTAATTTTTCATTTATTATCTTGTTTTAATTAGCTAGCCCACACATTTGATTGGCCAAGCATTGTCGTGTCCTATAGATATAATTACATATTAATCATTCACAGTAATATGTTGACTAAATATAGTGTACTTAACCTTGTGTTCTGTATTAGTAAAAACAAACAAACAAACATGAGATATCACTTTGGTATTAAATTCCAGATGACTGTAGTCTGCTGCATTGATAATCTAACATTTCATTGACCAGAATAGTGGGTGGAGTCCACCTATTTTCACTTCTTACACACAGCCAACACTCCAGAAGGGGGCTTTAACCTTGGGTGGAAGTCCCGTCCCCTTTTGGAGTTTCCCCCGCCTCTTTGGTTCAAGAGTTGAAAACCATTTGTGAAACATTTGTTTTATTTGCAATAAATATTGTAAATCTCATTGTTTATTTTCTAAGCTTATTTTATTTATTCATATGTAAATATGTTTAATTTCTGCGAAATGTATTACGTTTCTCGTTTTTTTCCCCCCGTGAAAAATGAAATATGCCATCTAAACTATCTACAGTTAGGTCTATTTGCATGTTGTTGTAGGCCTGCATGTAGCTAATATGCTCTCAAAAAATACTTACTATAATATTTAGTATGATTTAAACATTTATTGTAATACATTTGTAAAAAAAAAAAAAAAAAAAAAAAAACACAGAGACTGACGAGTCACCTGAAACACCCACAAGCCCAACCCACACACGACGTGACATGAGTTCCTTTCCATCATCCGCCTTCAAAAACAAAAAGCATGAGTGACACAAGAGGACTCTCACACTCTTACACACAGAAGCACAAACGCATGGAGCGTTTTCACTCATAATACGGACGCCATGAGTCGGGGAGAAGAGCTGTAAAATAAAGCCATACAATGGAAATGGAGGAAGACTTCTACTCATATGAGTTCAGTAATGATGACGACTTGCCGGTGTATAAGGACAGTGAGGAGTTGTTCGCAGCTCTTCGGCAGAAGGAGGATGAAGTTCTTCTGGCTGCTCAGGTGGGAAATGCTCTGCTCATGGAGAACAGGCAGCTGAAAGAAGAGAGAGACACACTTCATGACAAATACATGCAGCAGCTGGAGGTGAGACTCGAGTCAATTTCCTCCCATAATTGTTTCAATTTCTCTGTAGCTTAATAACCACACAGTGTAATTTCCGTCTCTTGTGGTTGCTGTTTTATATAAAACTTAATAATATTCATGTGTACTTTTTTACCATGAGTACCATGTCTCCAGATCCTTGGGTTCACACAGTTCTCCTAGCAGAGTGTTTTCATTTTCAGCTCTATATCTGTTTTTTATCTTTAGGTTTTCTTTGAACAGTGTACTTTCTTTCAGGCAAATGACACACTTTGATAGTTTGTTATCTAATACAATCAGACTTTTTTTATTTTTCTAATATGTCTTTTGAGGCCAATATATGAATATATAAAGATTTCATGCAAAATTTCATGCAACAGAAAATTGAACAAGTTCCTCACTTTTTTATCATTTTGAAATTAGATCTGAAATAAGAAATGACAACATCGGCACATCAGATTTCATGTGTGTTGTCTATTTTATGACTGTGAATCAGTTTCAGTTAAAATTGTATGACTGAATATGAAATCTGTTATCTTAAAAGGATTGTTCACCCTGAAATTAAATTTCTGTTATCATTTAGTCACTCTCTATTCATTCTATACCCATATGATTTTTTTAATTTGTGGAAATCAAAATGCTGTGGTCTAAACAACATTTGATCCCATTGGCTTTCATTTGTATTGACAAAAAGCATATAAAGTTTTTCAAAATATCATCTTTTGTGTTACACAGAAGAAAGTCATACAGGTTTGGAATGACGTGAGGGTAAAGACACTCGTCATTGTACATTTACTACTACTAAAAATAAAGATCACACAACAAATTCTCTGGGCATAGTTGTGTTTTGCTGTAGGATCCACTATTAATCTAAAGTTAAACCGTTTTATTTTTTATAACTTTAGTGTGATATCTCAGATTGAAATTAAATGCTGTGTAGATGTTATGATTGGATGTCGGGCTGCTGCTGTGTCCTCAGGAGCTGCAGCAGGGCAGGTACGAGCTGCGGGTGAAGCTGGATGACTGTCAGGCACAGTGGGAGAGTCAGGTGTCCGAGCTGGAGCAAGACGTGCAGGAGCTGCAGGCGCAGGTGGAGACACTGAACCAGACTCTGAGTGAGGCTGAAAGAGAGAAGGCCAGACTGAAGCATGAGCACAGCAAACAGAGCCAGAGACTGAGAGAACAGCTGCAGACGGTCAGTGACACCTCCTATACACTACATCATTCCTCACATCACCCAACTTTTCAAGCATCACGTTTACTATTGCTCATATTTTGGTTCATAATCTGCCATCACAAACATCAACCCCAAGTATTAATCCTCATTATATTATAGAACTACCGCCATAAAATGACACCTCAAGTAGTGCAGCGTTTGGCCAGTAAGCAACCACCACACACTCATATTATCTTAAAATAATTAAGAAATTGAGTTAATCAATTATCATATGAAAGTCACTGTAACCTTTTGCTGTACTCATATATGTAGTGGTCATAGTGACAAGCCAGTTTTCATGATACGATCGTTAAAGGCAGGTGTGTTTGTGTTATCACACATGTAATATGTACACAAACGCAGGGGTCATAAAAGACCATAACAATTAGAAGGCCAATAATGCAACAAGTACTGTCTTTCGCTCAGATAAAGATGATGTCGCACTGTTCCTTGCCACGGTGTAGCAGATATGAAATGGTAAAATGAGCCATCTACATATTTAAAGTCCTGAGCCTGCAATATATGCTTTTAGTAAATCTATGGGTAATACTTACAATAAGGTTTCAGTTGTTAACTACACAAGTAAACATGAATGAACAATGAACAATACTTCTACAGCATTTGTTAATGTCAATTTCAACATATATTAATACATTTTAAATTCAAAAATTGTATTTGGGACCTTGATGTCTAAAAATGTCTCCTTGCTATAGTTTTGGAGTTATGAGTCTTTTGTGTATATCACTGAGAAAAAAAAACAACTCTAAAAATGCATTCAGGGCTTAAAGCAGAGGCCTTCAACCCTGCTCCTGGGGACCCACTGTCCTGTAGTGTTTAGCTTCAACCCTAATCAAAGACAGGTGAAGCTAATCAAACTCTTCACTATCACTTGTTGAAAATACACAGGCAGGTGTGCTGAAGCATGTTGGAAATAAACTTTGCAGGACAGTGGGTCCCCAGGAGCAGGGTTGAAGACCTCTGACTTAAATAATTGTATGTAGTCTATATGACAGACTTGCACTGGACATGTTGCACTTAACTGTATTTTCCTTTTTGAAGTGATTTCAATCATATTTCAAGCAATTCAAACACATCATGTCTCATCAGAAGGAAATAATCCATTATCTATCGGCTTTAAGATATTGGCCAAATGTTTATTTTTGGGTCGATAACAATAAGATTAAAAATTAACATACACTCACCTAAAGGATTATTAGGAACACCTGTTCAATTTCTCATTAATGCCATTATCTAATCAACCAATCACATGGCAGTTGCTTCAGTGCATTTAGGGGTGTGGTCCTGGTCAAGATAATCTCCTGAACTCCAAACTGAATGTCAGAATGGGAAAGAAAGGTGATTTAAGCAATATTGAGCGTGGCATGGTTGTTGGTGCCAGACGGGCCGGTCTGAGTATTTCACAATCTGCTCAGTTACTGGGATTTTCACGCACAACCATTTCTAGGGTTTACAAAGAATGGTGTGAAAAGGGAAAAACATCCAGTATGTGGCAGTCCTGTGGGCAAAAATGCCTTGTTGATGCTAGAGGTCAGAGGAGAATGGGCCGACTGATTCAAGCTGATAGAAGAGCAACTTTGACTGAAATAACCACTCACGCACAACACGCACAACCTTGAGGCGGATGGGCTACAACAGCAGAAGACCCCACCGGGTACCACTCATCTCCACTACAAATAGGAAAAAGAGGCTACAATTTGCACAAGCTCACCAAAATTGGACAGTTGAAGACTGGAAAAATGTTGCCTGGTCTGATGAGTCTCGATTTCTGTTGAGACATTCAGATGGTAGAGTCAGAATTTGGCGTAAACAGAATTAGAACACGGATCCATCATGCCTTGTTACCACTGTGCAGGCTGGTGGTGGTGGTGTAATGGTGTGGGGGATGTTTTCTTGGCACACTTTAGGCCCCTTAGTGCCAATTGGTCATCGTTTAAATGCCACGGCCTACCTGAGCATTGTTTCTGACCATGTCCATCCTTTTATGACCACCATGTACCCATTCTCTGATGGCTACTTCCAGTGGGATAATGCACCATGTCACAAAGCTCTAATCATTTCAAATTGGTTTCTTGAACATGACAATGAGTTCACTGTACTAAAATGGCCCCCACAGTCACCAGATCTCAACCCAATAGAGCATCTTTGGGATGTGGTGGAACGGGAGCTTTGTGCCCTGGATGTGCATCCCACAAATCTCCATCAACTGCAAGATGCTATCCTATCAATATGGGCCAACATTTCTAAAGAATGCTTTCAGCACCTTGTTGAATCAATGCCACATAGAATTAAGGCAGTTCTGAAGGCAAAAGGGGGTCAAACACAGTATTAGTATGGTGTTCCTAATAATCCTTTAGGTGAGTGTATATCGGCCGATACTGATATGGTATCCAATATATCGTCCATCCCTAATTACAGTAAAATGTGTGAGAGAGAGAGAGAGAGAGAGAGAGAGAGAGAGAGAGAGAGAATATAGCAGGACTTGTCCTAAACTTGTGCCTAAAAAAACAACACAAACCAACTTACCAAATTAATATAACATTTGATTATAATGGAATGTTGGAGTCAGAACAATTAATGTAACAGTATTTTTTACTATTTTCTTTGACTTCTTTTATGTGACAAAAAACCTACATTTGGCTCCACCTGCTCCTGTTGACTCATTCACACATGTTGCTCTCACATTGGGCTGGTATCTAATCTCACAGGTTTGTTATGCTCAAGGTCAGGGTTTTTTCTTATGTGTTTGCACACTTGCCAGGATTCCCAGTTCAAACTCATGAGCTTATTTATAAAACTGTTCATGACATTTAATGACAGACATGCCAAAACACTAGGGCTGTGTTCTGTTATGTGTGTAGTCATGTGTTGTTGTCAGTTTGGACTGGAGGAATGGCTAACTCATACTGTCCCACTGTTCTCCACGTGACGTCAGTCGACTGAAGTAGACGTAGAAACTGTCTTTGACTATTTTTTTTCCAAGAAGTCAAAGTTCAGGAAATACTGATGTTTACTGTATGTATCCTGTCCTGCTTTGAAGGAAGAGGAAGTATGTCTTACTCATTCCACTACGGCTCCCTCCATGTATACGCTCTTTTTTTTTTTCTTTAAACTTCTCTCGAATGGTGTCTAGAGTGGAGTTATAGATAAGCGACTTTTATGGTTCGATTGCAGATGTGCTTTTGTCAGTTATGGTAAACAGCCCATGATTGGTGAGTATTTAAGCAATACTTTTTGAGACAAAAGTAAACTTGTGTGCCTGTCTGTGTGGATCAGTGTCCCTACAAAGACAGTACAATATCAACTTTTATATATATATCAACTTTTATATATATATATATATATATATATATATATATATATATATATATATATATATATATATATATATATATATATATATATATATATATATATATATATATATATATATATATATATATATATATAATATTAAAAGCTTTGTGTGAGGGTTTGGATTAGTTTAGGTTAAATGTGTGTATTTGTAAGTATTCCGTATACCTTCTAGTGTTACTGTGTATTACATACTCTTAGTATCGAAACAGTCTGTACAGTACAGAGGCGTACAGAATCACTTAGAGAGTCTATCAGGAGAATACAGGGTAATTTAGAGGGAATCGGCCTCCTCCAGTTGTTTACAGAGAAGGCTCAAAACAAGCATTTGTTTTTCCAGGAAAGCTGTGCCTTCCTGTTCGATAAAGTAAACCTCTCAGGATGCTCAAACACGCTTGCATCCTCCTAGGTTTCTCTCAGGTGGTGGGTCTTCTGAAAGTTTTACTAATACTTATATTTTATCTAACATCCATTCAGGAGTATCAGTTTGAAATTTGTTGTTGTTACTTATGGGACGATAAACAAGGGTATTCATATGGACTTAAACCCTAAAGTAATACATGTTTCCTCTGCACACTTTGAATTCACCTTAAAATAGGTGAACTGGAAGTGTAGAGTTGTTGAGGTCATATGACTCTGATTCAGCAAATCAGTCACAGTTTAACTGCATGACTTTGTAAATCATTCACACTTGTGCTGTTCTCCAGTCACCTGCTGTGAGGTAGACCAGTCTTATGTAATGCCACACCTACCCGTAACAAACTGCACGATTTAAGGTATCGTTCAAGTTTAATAACTGTATGAGCAGCAATAATGATGCATCCCACCAGACAAACACCATCAATGGAATTAAATTGGTTATATGCAACGTTCCAACTTTCAAAAAAATTATTGTTCTTTAATAAATGTGACCCTGGACCACAAAACTAGTCATAATTCGCACGGATATATTTGTGGCAATAGCCAACAAAATTATCAAAATGTATAGATTTTTCTTTTATGCCAAAAATCATTAGGATATTAAGTAAAGGTCAATGGAAAGCTTATTTATTCAGCTTTCAGATGATGTCTGAATCTCAATGAAAAAAAATGTACCCCAATGACCCTTATGTGGTCCAGGGTCACAAATAGGTCTCAAGTAGGGAGCCTTCAAATTCATGCGCAGAATTTAACAATGTACATAAAGTTGCTTCCGAAGTTGTGCGCTACATTTAGTTGTTCCTTGATTTTTCTTGTTGGTTTTTCTTCCAATTTTATTTATTTTTTTCTTCAACAAATTTACTGTTTTAACCACATCTATAAAAAAACAATATTACTTTAGCTCTTCAGTGTTGATTTTCAACTGCTAGTAGTCCATTCAGTAAAGCCTGTGACACAATCTGATTAAGTAATAAATTGAGATGTATTCGTTTGGAAACACCACAGGAGATTGATATGCTTTGTCAAGAACGCGATGGTCTGGCTTGGGGCATCAGCTGGCAGGAGCATTATTGAATGCTACAGGGGCTGGACTTGCGCTGGTTAACATAATAGCACGTTACCTTTATCTTCAGTCCTGAATAGCCTTTCCCTCAAGGGACCACTAACCGTTTGGTGGTTGGTAGTTGAATCTCATTGAACCAGGACCTCTTGCCACCCCTCCATATGCTGTTGGGCGTGGGGTCATTCCCAACCCCCGTCCCATACACACTCACAGTGACTATCTAGCATGAGGATGATGCCACTGCCAAGACCAAGATGCCAAGCTGCATCTGTCATGTGGCTCTTTGATCTGGTTCTGAGCATGTGTGAGGAACGCTGAGGGCTGTCTAGTTATCTGCTGATTCAGGTTTGTCACCACAGGCCTCTGAACGCCCAATGCAGGCTTTTGTTTAGCTCTTATCAAGCGGACGTAACTCCTTTTCATTATGAAAATGGGACACATTCCTTAGTGGAAAAACATGTCTTTTTGTTATTGTTGCTTTCTCTTCTTAATTGTGACTCTCCCGAATATCAGCCCATTTGATTTGTGATGAGACTGCAAGCTGCAAATGAGTTTTGTTGTTCAAACACACTGTGGTTTTTTTGATAAGTGAGCTGTGTTGTGTATGTTTAGGGTATGGAAGTGGAGCGAACTATGACCAGTGAGCTTCAAAGACTAAAACAGGAAATGAGAGAAAGGGGGCATGCCAGACCCCAGGATGAAGAAATCATCAATGCTCTTAGAGAACAGGTGAGAAATGGTTCCATACTTGCACACTTGAAAATATACTCCAAAAATAGTCCAACACTGATTCTGTGGCTTTCCATGCATGCTTGTTTATTAAATATTATATAACTGTTAATTCCGGACCTCAAGTTTGATTGTTCAAAGAGTGCTTTCACTGTTGTATCACTCTGTTTGTCTTTGTGGTATTCTAGACTAGACAATGTGTGCAAGTCTTTGGAGGTTTACACCATGCTCAAGCCTTCTCTTCCATTCAAGGATTATAATAATGTTGTGATAATTATGTGTGTGTATGTTCAGGTAGCACGGCTCACACAACGGGAGCAAACACTTGAACAGCGCTTGAAGATGACTTGTCACGAGAATGAGGAACTTAAAGACAGTGTGTCCTCACTACACAAACGCCTGGATTTACAGGAACAACAGAGTCACACTCACATGCAACAGGTTTGGTCGCTCACACAACACACTCACACATACTTGAGCAGAATGCTTAATGCTAACTAATAATGTCTTAATGTTTCAGTACAGTTCTCATGATAGGAGAAAGTGTAGTCACATGATCCAGAGATGACAAACATTCTCAAATGCTGGTGTTCTGCCATGTTGTTAGTACAAGATAGGGTGAGAAATCAATCAGGGCTTGAGAAAATAATTACACCTAAAGTGGAAAATGTTTTGTTTGGGTTTGTTTTTGTACAGTTAGGAAAAATCATAAATGTGAACAAATGCATATTTCAGGGTCAAATATTGTCTTTCTAAAGATAATGTACACATTATTTAACCTACATTAGTAATAATAATTTTTTCCTCTGTCTCAGCTGGCAGAGGCCTGGCAAGAATTGGATGGGGCTCGTTCCTGGGCACATGATTTGCAGTCTCAGGTCAAGGAGCTGCAGGAGGAACTGGCCCTCAAGGAGAAAAGTCACAATGACACATCTTTACTGTCTGAGCTTGAAAACAATCTGGACACAGCAGACTGGAGCCTGGACAAAGAACAGGTGATACTCTGAACTGTTGTAACCTGATAATGCCAGACTGTACCACACTCTGCTTTCAAATAAATGTGTTACAGGATATTGCAAGCTAATTTTACGTGGGCCTGGTTAAAATTAAAGGTATAGTTCACCCAAAAATGAAAATTGCCATATGATTTACTCACCTAGGTGTATATGACATTCTTATTTCAGATGAATACAATCAGAGTTGTATTAAAAAATATCTTGGCTAATCCAAGCTTTATAATGGCAGTGAATGGCAGAATTTGAATCCCAAAAAGTGCATCCATTCATTATAAAAGTACACCACACAGCTCTGGGGGGTTAAAGGGTCAGTTCACCCAAAAATGAAAATTCTGTCCTTCGTTCATTTTCAGAACACAAATGAAGAAATGTTTTTATGAAATCCAAGAGCTCTCTGTCCCCTCCTTTGACAGCAATTTAATTAACACTTTCAAGGCCCAGAAAGGCAGTAAAGACATTGTTAAAATAGTTAATGTGAATCCAGTGGTTCAACCTTAATGTTATGAAGCATCGAGAATACTTTTTGTGCACAAAATCATACAAAAATAAAGACAGTCTCCTACGCAGATTACGTTTTAATGATGTCTTTACTACCTTTCTGGGTCTTTAAAGTGTTAATTAAAGGGTTAGTTCACCCAAAAATGGAAATTCTGTCATTAATTACTTACCCTCATGTCGTTCGACACCCGTAAGACTTTGGTTCATCTTCGGAACACAAATTAAGAAATTATTTTTGTTGAAATCCGATGGCTCAGAAAGGCCTCCATTGGCAGCAATGACATTTCCTCTCTCAAGACCCATAAAAGGTACTAAAGACCTTTAAAGACGTTGTTAAAAAGTCCATCTCACTACAGTGGTTCTACAATAATTTTATGACTCAACGAAAATAGTTTTTGTGCGCAAAAAAAAAACTAAATAACAACGTATATAGTGATGGCCGATTTCAAAACACTGCTTCCTGAAGCTTCGGAGCTTTATGAATCAGCTTATCGAATCAGCGGTTCGGAGCGACAAAGTCACGCAATTTCAGCAGTTTGGCTGAATCATGAATTGATACACTGATTCACAACGCTCCGAAGCTTCATGAAGCAGTGTTTTGAAATTGGCCATCACTATATAAGTCGTTATTTAGTTGTTTTTTTTTTGTGCACAAAAACTATCGTTAAAAAGTCCCTTTTATTGGTCTTGAGAGAGAAAATGTCATTGCTGCCAATGGAGGCCTTTCTGAGCCATCGGATTTCAACAAAAATATCTTCATTTGTGTTCGGAAGATGAACAAAGGTCTTACGGGTGTCGAACGACATGAGGGTAAGTAATGACAGAATTTTCATTTTTGGGTGAGCTAACCCTTTAACGTACCGCCTAACTGGCTTTATTAACCCCTGGAGCCATGTGGAGTACTTTTATAATGGATAGATGCACTTTTTTTGGGCTTCAAATTTTGGGCTGCCATTCACTGCCATTATAAAGCTTAGAAGAGCCAGGTCTTTTTTAATATAACTCTGATTGTATTTATCTGAAAGAAGAAAGTCATACATGCCTAGGATGGCTTGAAATTATTTTTATTTTTGGATGAACTATCTATTTAATACACATACAAGGGACAGTGTAACAGGTCACTATTTCTATAATAATCTTTTGACCACATTCAATCAGATTTTTGCCTTCACTATTTCACTTAATTAGTCCAAACTATTCCATGCAGTCTATATTGTCTTCCTCTAAAGCTGCTCACACACCAGAAAAGCAGAATTCAGAGGTTGTCTAGGAAGGATTCTGACCACATTTAATGAAAAATAATAATAATAATTTATGGGTTGGGCTAGTGGAATCTCCTCACCACTGTGCAGCATCTGCCTGGATGATGCAATGGCAGACAGAATGCCGCAGAACACCAGCTTTTCACACTCCAGCTTTTTGGTTGAGAAGTGATAGAGTGTGATCAGATCTCTAGCTGCTCCAGCTGTACCGGAGACACATTGGAGTGAAGGTGTAAATGCAATCCTTCTCAAAAAATATCCAGGCACTATACAGCTACAAAATGCATGTTAATGCCAGGGGTACAGGGGGTCATCCGACAGATACGTTGAATGTCTGACTTCCTTAAGATTCAAAAGCCATGATCATCATGGGTAATAATGAGGCCTGAAAAGTATCATTTAAAAAAAGTTAATTACAAATTAAAAATGTATTGTTTTCCCCCAAATTTGTGTGCTACAGGATGTATTTGTATACTTATTGGAGCACAGTGTCATTGCTTTTGAATTCAAATTGAGTTAAGACTCTTGTGTGTACTATAATCTGAGGTACACTATTAGTGTGGTATGTGGCATTGCATTTGAAATCCCCAGTCTCTGTGAGGTTCTCGATTAGGATGCTGCATTAGAAGGAAGATGCTTTCGGAGGTAGTAGACAGCAAGACAGCTCACCTGGTTTTGGAACAATGCTAAATATACATAAGATATTTACAGTACATTTATGCCTATTTGATATTTGGGCTCAACCAGAACATCTCTCTACCCTTGCCCAGCAGGTCTCTCGGGAGGTGCACTACATCCTGAAATTGCTTCGACCTGTAGCCTACAGATCAGAGGCTGAACAGAACTCAGATGACAACCTGCAGGGCATGCTGGGACAATTAAAACATGCAGCACAATGGATAGCACAGAGTGACATACTACAGGTAAATTTGCTTTATATGGAACACACAGGGAACCGTAACTGAAGCTGACATATGATGTGCTGCATATAACATGTCATCTTTCCTGGAGTATTTTGACATCTCGCACTGTCTCACATTTCAACAACAATAATTTCACATTCTCAAGCATGCAGTAGTGGGCAAAAGTGATCCAAAGGGTATATTTGTTTTTAACAACGATATTTTTCTAATATTTTAAATACGAGGGAAGAACAAAACACTAAACTTGGTTAAGGTATTTATCTGACCAAATTATCTGGCAAAAAAAGGCAAACTATAGCTACAGGTTTTATTTACTTTGCAAAAATGCTTAGAAAAACAAAAAGCACACAGGGAAAGTCATACATTGACTACAACATAGTCAGTTATTAATATTTATATATAAATAACATAACTTGCTTAAAGACAATGATGCAGTTTGGGCCCAGGTGTTTTTGCATTGTGATGTATTGTGGGATTTTCTTTCCAATGCAAAAACAAAAAACAAATTGAACTGTAATGTGAAAAGAAAAAAATATGAATTTGTTTGTTTTACTAAAAATGTATTATATCAATGATCTATTTAATAGTTAATTCAGCATCAGTATAAAGAGAATTACTAATATTTGACAGAAAATGAACTAGTTTATGAAAATAATGTTATAAAAAATATTATGGTAAAATAAAACATGCAACACTTTTTTTTTTTTTTTTTTTTTTTTGCTGGTACTTGGACCTGCTTTTGTGAGATTTGCCCATTATGAATGGAGAGGATATCAGAATATATATTATTTACTGTCAATTTGCATCAGTAATTGCTGAAGTGTGTCTAATGGACAAAAGGTTTGGATATTAAACAAACTTCACACCAGACTATTGATGCATTATATTGCTAGTTTGGGCCAGCTGACATTGGTTGAGTGTTGGTTTGTGCATTGAAGTGGGAACTACGTCAGAGTTCAGGTTGGCGTGTGTTCAGTGGGGATCAATGAAGCCACAAATTTAGCCAGAGGTAAAGATTGAGAGAGAGAAAAAGAGGGAGAAATGGAACAGAGGGTCGTTTATCTACGTTACTCGATACTGATGCTGTAGAGATACACCCTGCCATCAAGGCCTAACAAAGACAACACTTCACAAATTCTCCCAGGCTAACCACCATGCAGTGCTGAAAGCTCCTGTATCATTTGTGTCTGCAGGAGATGAGGAAGTCCATTGTGGGTCCGGTGTGCGATCCTTGTGAGAATGTCATCCGGATACAGGAGCTACAGGATCAGGTAACATTTATTCATGCATACCACTGTCACTGACCTGGAGTCAGTTTTTTTTAAAATGGGACCATTGTTTGGAGGGCCTTGCAAGGCCTGAGGAATTTTTGTACAAAGATTCACCACTTTTCTTGCTGGGATTCTCAGCTGAATTAAGACATTTAACAAATGCAGTCAATTGGTGAATTTATTGCGAGATATGCTTTCAGGAAGAGAAGAATGTTACATGGCAAGACATGTACAACTAATCCTCACTGTCTCTCATTTGGGCTTTTTACGCTTTAAATGGATAAAGGTTGTGTAATAAATAATAGTTTCTAAATGAAACGCTTCACCTTTAAACCCACCATAAAAAATAATCCTGGCTTATCTTGTTCTGTGTTTTACACTGTTTATACTTTGCCCTAGGGTTAACGTCTGTCCTGGGTCAGCAGTTTTAACATTTTGGGTTAACATTTTTTATTTGCATATTTACAAGTTTATTAACATTGATTGGACAAGTTTTTAACAGATGCTGACATTTTTACAACTGAAATCTAATCAATATTTAATGAAGCACAATCCTAGTTTAACCCCTGGTTTCGCAGACAAGGTTTAAGCCTAATCCCAGACTAAAATGCATGATTCATGTTAACTGAAAGAAACTTGCACTGACATATCTTAAAATTGTTTTGTCTCAAGATGCACAGCAGTATGTTTTTTTTTTATAAGGTACATTTATAAAAGCTTCCTTAATGTCCTAATTGAACCAAGGCCTTATCCTGGCTTAATCTAAGGGTGTTTTCACACCTATAGATCGTTTGTTTTGTTCCGAAACAGGGACATAATTTGTTACAATGTTGCATTTTCTTGGTTCTTTCAAAGCGTACCAAAATGTGTTCACGCAAGTCACATGCGAGTACAACTGCCCTCTTATTGGTCAGAGTTTCATCTGCGTCATCCATCAAGATGATTTACAAGTTCGCTCCATGAGTTTATTGTGGCTTTATTTGTTGAGACACACAAACACTATATGAATGTAGCCCTCATTCCCGCTGTTAAATGATATACTACATTCGTATTAATACTGCAGCAAATTCAAATGCGCTCTCTCTGGATCTCCCAGCGCTGTCTAGAGGTTAACTGTGTCAAGACACACGCAAGCACTATACAAATTATAATGCAGCAGGAATCAAGGCTTTATGAGGACTGCATTCTCAGAGAAGCACAATTACACATTTAAAGAAAAAGAGGTGCTCTTTTGGATTTCAACTGTGATGTGCTGACTCACAGAATCAGACACTACTGCTATTATAGCACATTTCCCATTATGAATTATAATACCATTTGGTTTGTTGGTCCGTTGGGTCAGATTGCTTTCATACCTCAAGCAAACCGTCCCAGAGTGTTTTGGTATGGATCCGAGCATGATTGCCATGTTCACATATGCCTAAACAAACCGAACCAAGGGAGAAAACACACCAGGTTCCAGGAAACAAACATTCAGGTGTGAAAACACCCTAAACCCTGTCTGTGAAACCAGACCTAAGAGTGATTGTCTGTTTATAAACATTTTTTTTTTCATCTGTACACTACACTACTTAAGCACAAGTCTCTTAGCCATGATCATACCCAGCATTTAGGCGGCTGCATATATGGAAAAAAAAACACCTAACCCTAAAAAAATTCTAACAAAAGGTTTCTCAGCTGTTTTTGTAGTATTATGTATCCTTAATAACATACTAAAAGTTTACCAAAGTTTGACCACTAGAAAGGTATAATTTTCAAGATGGCGAGGAAGCCCTTAAAATATCCTAACTCCTTCATTATTTGACCTAGCCAAGTTATCTTGGTGTCTAACCCCATGTTTTCTGGGTCTGTGAATCAATTGCACTGACATGATTACATACTTATGGAATGCATGATTTTGTGAGATTACTGTAAGGTTTTATCTTTGTTTGGGGTGAACCAGAGATGTAAACGATTTAGCCTATGCCATGTAACTCCTACTCCGTACGTGTTTTTGGACACATACCCTTTTTTTGCTAAAACACAGACTTGACATTCAATGTAAAGGTTATTGCACCCAAAAGTAACCTAAATTGGAGTTGTATAACTTTGATCATAAACAACTCTCAATTAGCTCGAACAGAGGCCTGTGTGTGCACCCTCTAAAATGGTCATTTATTTCAATTTGAATAAGGTAATACATACACTCACCTAAAGGATTATTAGGAACACCATACTAATACCGTGTTTGACCCCCTTTCGCCTTCAGAACTGCCTTAATTCTACGTGGCATTGATTCAACAAGGTGCTGAAAGCATTCTTTAGAAATGTTGGCCCATATTGATAGGATAGCATCTTGCAGTTGATGGAGATTTGTGGGATGCACATCCAGGGCACGAAGCTCCCGTTCCACCACATCCCAAAAATGCTCTATTGGGTTGAGATCTGGTGACTGTGGGGGCCATTTTAGTACAGTGAACTCATTGTCATGTTCAAGAAACCAATTTGAAATGATTCAAGCTTTGTGACATGGTGCATTATCCTGCTGGAAGTAGCCATCAGAGAATGGGTACATGGTGGTCATAAAGGGATGGACATGGTCAGAAACAATGCTCAGGTAGGCCGTGGCATTTAAACGATGCCCGATTGGCACTAAGGGGCCTAAAGTGTGCCAAGAAAACATCCCTCACACCATTACACCACCACCACCAGCCTGCACAGTGGTAACAAGGCATGATGGATCCATGTTCTCATTCTGTTTACACCAAATTCTGACTCTACTATCTGAATGTCTCAAAAGAAATCGAGACTCATCAGACCAGGCAACATTTTTGCAGTCTTCAACCGTCCAATTTTGGTGAGCTCATGCAAATAGTAGCCTCTTTTTCCTATTTGTAGTGGAGATGAGTGGTACCCGGTGGGGTCTTCTGGTGTTGTAGCCCATCCGCCTCAAGGTTGTGCGTGTTGTGGCTTCACAAATGCTTTGTTGCATACCTCGGTTGTAACGAGTGGTTATTTCAGTCAAAGTTGCTCTTCTATCAGCCTGAATCAGTCGGCCCATTCTCCTCTGACCTCTAGCATCAACAAGGCATTTTCGCCCACAGGACTGCCGCATACTGTATGTTTTTCCATTTTCACACCATTCTTTGTAAACCCTAGAAATGGTTGTGCGTGAAAATCCCAGTAACTGAGCAGATTGTGAAATACTCAGACCGGCCCGTCTGGCACCAACAACCATGCCACGCTCAGAATTGCTTAAATCACCTTTCTTTCCCATTCTGACATTCAGTTTGGAGTTCAGGAGATTGTCTTGACTAGGACCACACCCCTAAATGCATTGAAGCTACTGCCATGTGATTGGTTGATTAGATAATTGCATTAATGAGAAATTGAACAGGTGTTCCTAATAATCCTTTAGGTGAGTGTATGTAATGCATCATCTATAGATGTTTTTGAGTATAAAGGTGGCATTATACTAAACCCAACAAAACTAAATTCACAATTTTCAGTGATTCAGAAGATGGTGGAAGAGACACCTGACATTTGATATTGCATGCCTCATTGAAATGTTGTTGGCAGCACAGTGTATACCATTTTGCACAAACAAAATTCATTCTTGACTACTAAAGGGGTCATGAACTGAGAAATCGCATTTTCCTTGAGCTTTTGACATATAAAAGATCATCATATTATAAGAATATCCTGTATGTTTTAGAACTGAAAACTTCCTTGTTATTGCAATAAAAGCTTATTGACACCAGGTCCAGCAAACGACAGGTTTTTCAAAGTGGGGATCTATGACGTCAAAAGGGAGGTGAGGTGAGCACCGCCTCTGCAGAAGATCAACGCCTACTTCATCACTGCCTGTTTAGCCCCGCCCACCGATTCGCACATGACATGATGCAATAGAATAATTGAGAGAACAGTACCAGGAAAAAGTACATTTCACTGATGGGGAAGGCCTCCATGACATGGTGACAATGAGAGAGAAGACATCACAGATTATACAATCTTATTTCAGCGAACAAGAAAAGGATGAGGAATCCCAGAAACAAGCAATCATTCAAACAGCTGCAGGATTGATCAAAAGTGATATCAAGCCCAATGTCCCATCCGTTACGAATCAGTATCCGAGCACAAAGTCACTTGAGCTTGACTCTGCCCTTTCGTTTGTTCCTGAGACTCTCCGTACACTTTTGAATGGTCTTTTTGTGGATAAGGAGACAAGCCGAAAGGTTGCAGGAATTGGACAGGCAATTGTCCAGGCAACATGACTACGTGCTGTGGTAGCTCTATTACAACTTGGCCTTGCAGTGCAGGCACATCATATGGATCGGTCACAATTCCTGGTGGATACTCTTCATGGAATGGGATTTGCTTCATCATACAAGGAAATTTTGCGTTTTGAAAAGAATGCAGCAGATTCAGTTGCCCCAGATATGTTAGCAGATGACATAGATGTGCTGAACATGGCAGGGCGAAAAAAGGACCATGACAAATGTGTTTCTGCTTCCACATCAAGCAAGGAATGTCATAGAGGACCATGAGACCAAGGCAATGGCAGTGTTGTTTGGCAGAAAGAGTACCGATTCACTTTCCTCTTTGCGCTACAACCTTTTTAGCTAGAAAATCATTACCGCCAAATCATTTGTTACCCCAGAATGTCCACAACCAAATACTACTGCCAAAGAGTTTACTTCCAGATCATGGTGTGGATTGGAAGGTGACACAAACACAGTTGATTGGGGATGGAAACTGGTGGACAACTGGTTCCTGCCAGTTATGACCAGTAAGACTGCTGCCCCAGAAAGCCTCCTATAGATAATCCACTGTAATTGCACAACTGCCTACTGAACACAGCGGTGCAGTTGCAGGGCATATGGACTACCATGCATGCCTACTTGTGGATCATGTCTAGTTGGGAATTGTGAGAATCACTATAATCAACCTCTATGGGAGGAAGAGTGTGACGACTAATGGTAAATCTAGTGAAGGTCACAGTGCAAGAGATAAGAAATAAGAGGAAACAACTGAAGAAAATAGAAAAAGATATGTATAAATAAAAAAGTATAAAAAATATAAAAAACAAGGCAAAAAAATAAAACGCATTATAAAAAAGATTTAAAAAAATATAAAAAAATAAAACACAAAAAAGTAAAAGGGGTTAGCAGTACTGAGCGTTTACGTGGCAGCCCTGTTTTGACTAATTTTACAGTACCACACAGTTCTAATGAATTTATTCTTTATTGGAATCAAAAGAATGGTTATGAACCACAGAAACCACCAGCAAAAACCCCAGTGTTAAATTAACACTGAGTCCACACTCAGGAGTGTTAAAAGTAACACTGAAACCGGGAAACACTGAAATCACCTTTTTAGGTCCCCATTATGGTGATCAGTGTTTGCTTTACTTTTAGTTTTTAATATTATATTGTGTCTGAGACAATCAAAGAGGAAATGTGTCCAAACCAGGTGTTGTTGGTTATGTTGTGACATAAATATAATCAAAGATTGGGCTAAGAATGATCTCAGTTAACTACATTATGATTATGCCACTATCATAATATAACCACACCTGAAGACATTTTCTCAGTGCTTTCTTTGCCACAACAAATGTGTTTTATAAACACAGTTAAAGCAGCCAGGAAAAAAAATAATGTTTTAAAAGTCAAAAGCTCAACTAAAGCAAACACTGATCGCCATAATGGTGACTCTTCAGCTAATCTACTTGTTAACAGCAGGTGTTCACGAATTGCCAATCACCACTCAATTAATCATTAATAAGTTAATTATCTCATTAACTTTAACACTGCTTCAGAGTTATTTTTAACACACTTGAGTGTGGAGTCAAATAAACTTTGAGGAGTGTTAATTTAACACTGTTTTTTTTTTTTCTGTGTAGGCAAACCGATATGAGAAAGGAGAAATATGCAATTACTTAAGGGAAATTGTACTTATTTTTCACATAAATATGCTTATAACCAATTGTTTTAATATATAATTGTACTTGTAATCACTTATTTATCATGCAAATATGCTAATTAGAACATTACATGGCCAAAACATGTATCAGGCACCAGTATTCCTGGTCTAGGAGGAATACAAATGAGTAATGCTCATTTTAAGGTGAACAACTTTGAAGTGGATCAGTTGGTGTCTGCTATTGACTGAACAGGCCAGTATCCTCGGAGAGCTCAACTGCCAGGTCTTCCTCCCAGGCCTCTTTGAATCTTTCAGTGGGGGCTGTGACACAGCTTTCAAATAAACAACCTGAAGCGGACAAGCCACCCTTTTCTGACTGAGAACCATGGCCTCGGACTTGGAGGTGCTGATTCTCATCCCAGCCGCTTCACACTCGGCTGCAAACCATCCCAGTGCATGCTGAAGGTCCTGGTCTGAAGAGGCTAACACGACAACATCATGTGGTCCCCAAAACGGACACTCTCCGGCCCCTGGCTGCGCCTAGAAATTCTGTCCATAAAAATTATGAACAGAACCGGTGACAAAGGGCAGCCCTGCCGGAGTCCAACATGCACCGGGAACAAGTCTGACTTACTGCCAGCAATGCGAGCCAAGCTCCTGCTCCGGTCATACAGGGACCGAACAGCCCTAAGCAGGGAGTCCCGGACCCCATACTCCCAGAGCACCCTCCACAGGAAGCCACAAGGGAGACGGTCAAATGCCTTCTCCAAATCCACAAAGCACATGTGGATTGGTTGGGCAAACTCCCATGAACCCTCCAGCACCCTGGAGAGGGTATAGAGCTGTCCAGTGTTCCATGACCGGGACGAAAACTACACTGTTCCTCCTGAATCCAAGGTTCCACTATAGGCCGAATTCTCCTCTCCAGTACCCTGGCAAAGACTTCTCCAGGGAGGCTGAGAAGTGTGATTTCCCCCTATAGTTGGAACACACCCTTCGGTTCCCCTTCTTGAAAAGAGGGACCACTACCCCGGTCTGCCAGTCCAGAGGCACTGTCCCCAACTGCCACGCAATGCTGCAGAGGCGTGTCAGCCAAGATAGCCCCATAACATCCAGAGACTTCAGGTACTCATCCACCCCCGGTGCCTTGCCACCGAGGAGCTGTTTAACTACCTCGGTGACTTCAGCCCGGGTGATGGACGAGTCCACCTCCGAGCCCTTGGCCTCTGCCTCCTCAATGGAAGACGTGTCGGAGTATTCCTTCCACTGTCCGACGATATCCCCAGTTGAGGTCAACATCTGCCCACCTCCACTGTAAACAGTGTTGGTAGGGCACTGCTTCCCCCTCCTGAGGGATTGAACGGTTTGCCATAATCTCTTCGAGTCTTTCTCCATGGCCTCACCGAACTCCTCCCTGGCCCAATATATATATATATATATATATATATATATATATATATATATATATATATATATATATATATATATATATATATATATATATATATATATATATATATATATATATTTTTTTTTTTTTGCCTCCACAACTACAAGGGTTGCAGTCTGCTTGGCCAGCCGGTGCCCGTCAGCTGTCTCAGGGGTCCCATAAGCCAGCCAGCCGATAGGACTCCTCCTTCAGCTTGACGGCATCCCTTATTTTCGGTGTCCACCACCGGGTTCGGGGATTGCCGCCTCAACAGGCACCGGAGATCTTGCGGCCCCAACTACGAGCAGCCACATCGACAATGGAGGTGGAGAACATGGTCCACTCGGACTCAATATCTCCAGACTCCCTCGGGATCCAGTCGAAGCTCCGCCGGAGGTGGGAGTTGAAGATCTCTCTGACAGGGGTATTGACCAAACGTTCCCAACAGACCCTCACAGTACGTTTGGGTCTGCTGAGTCTGCCCAGCTTCCTTCCCCACCATCGGATCCAACTCACCACCAGGTGGTGATCAGTTGACCGCTCCGGCCCTCTCTTCACCCAAGTGTCCAAGACATACGGCCGGAAGTCAGATGAGATGACCACAAAGTCTATCATCGATCTCCGGTCTAGGGTGTCCTGGTGCCACGTGCACTGATGGACACCCTTATGCTTGAACATGGTGTTTGTTATAGACAAGCCGTGACTAGCACAGAAATCCAATAACAGAACACTGCTTGGGTTCAGATCAGGGGGGCCATTCCTCCCAATCACGCCTCTCCAGGTGTCACGGTCACTGCCCACGTGGGCGTTGAAGTCCCCCAGCAGAACGACGGAATCTCCAGTCGTTGCACTTTGCAGCACCCCTCCCAGAGACTCTAAGATGGCCGGGTACTCTGCACTGCCGTTCGGCCCGTAGGCACATACGACAGTGAGAGACCTGTCCCCGACCTGAAGGTGCAGGGAAGCAACCCTCTCATTCACCAGGGTGAACTCCAACACATGGTGGCTGAGCTGGGGGGGCTATAAGCAAACCCACACCAGCCCGCCGCCTCTCACCATGGGCAACTCCAAAGTGGTAGAGAGTCCAGCCTCTCTCAAGAAGTGTGGTTCAAGAGTCCAAGCTGCGCGTGGAGCTGAGCCCGACTATCTCTAGTCTGTACTTCTCAATTTCCCGCACAAGCTCAGGCTCCTTTCCCGCCAGCAAGGTGATGTTCCATGTCCCTAGAGCCAGTTTCCGTGTCCAGAGATCAGGTCGCCGGGGGCCCTCGCCCTCGACTGCCGCCCGATCCACTATGCACCGGCCCCTTATGATCCCTCCTGCAGGTGGTGAGCCCACGGAAGGGCGGCCCCATGTCGCTCATTCGGGCTGAGCCCGGCCGGGCCCCATGGGGGCAGGCCTGACCACCAGGTGCTCGCATGCCTGACGACGTGTCTGTTTGTCTTGGGAGACCCTACCAGGGGAATATAGTCCCGGACAACGTAGCTCCTAGGATCATTTGGGTACTCAAATCCCTCCACCACAATAAGGTGACAGTTTAAGGAGGGGTGTCTAATTTGTAAATAGCAAAATAAATGTGCATGGGGCAAATCAAATTTCTCTCTTAACTGACTAAAGGATGCAAACCACTCATCAACATAAAGATCTTTTAATGGAAGATAAACCCTTCTCCCTCCAAACACGGTAAGTTCTATCGGACCATGGGGGTAAAAAGGACTGATTGTAAATTGGTGTATGTAAAGAGGTAGGGACAGAACTTTTTTCAATTTAATTTTGATTTAAACATTTTTTTAATCATTTAACATATTAACCATAATTTGTTTGCATCCTCTCTCAGAATGAGCGTCTTGTAGCAGAAAACTCCCAGCTCAAGCTGCGACTTATGAACAAGGAAGTAGTTCAGCAGGCCATAAAGGACCGCGACGATGCCATCGCAAAGTAAATATTGAACATTTACTTGGTACTATGGTTCCTTAAATGCTTATGGGAAAGTAAATATACATAATATAAATATAATGTATAATAGAAAAGTGGCAGTTTTTAAGAAAGTGTTGGCTTCCTCTCATGCAGGAAGACAGCGATGGAAGCAGAGCTGCTGAGGACTAAGCATGATATGATGTGTTTAAGCAACCAACTCCTGGAAGCCATTCAGCGTAAACTTGAGCTGTCACAGGAACTGGAGGCCTGGCAGGTAGGAAACTGTTTGATTACAACAGTTAACTTACAAAACCTTGCAGTCCTCGTGTATTGATTTTCAGTAGTTACGATTAGTTTCCTGCTACTTTCCAGGTTTATGAGGTGGATATTGTCCATTAATGACTTTATGGATGCCTGTGCAGTGGCGTGGTTTGCTACAGTGCACCGCACATATAACATATGGACAAAAAGATCCTATATCGTGGCCAATAGTGGTAATTTTGTTTAAGAAATCTGACACATTTTTTTTCGTTTCGTTTTTTTTTCACAGTTATTAAACGATAACTGTGATTATATCAACATGCAATAATTGTTGACAAAAAAAGACGAGAATAAAATGTAAATCACTCTTTGTTTTTGCTGAATAAAGCATTTGTTTTGCGGCTGCAGTTTAAATCCCCCAATCAGAGCTAAAAGAAAACGCGTAAAAAGAACACATTTTCTACCCGGTGTTTTACTTAATATTTGCAATCTGGCAACCATGTGCATACCGCTACACTGTGGAAGAAGCGCCGTGATCTGAAAACACAGACAAACAAGTCAGCTGGAGTTCAGCAAACTCCATTTGAGATTTTCTGCTTTTCGACAAAGGTGTCGTTCAGTCAGTCTGAGTTCCTTCATGAGCCACGTTTGCGGCGACTAAATCTGCCATCAAACCTTCTCAGTGATGAACTGTAATACATCCAAACATGGATCTCTCGACTATATTTGCGATTATGGTTGCTGAATAAATTCACTTACGCAGCTCTATGTGACAGTACAATCTTTTTTTGCTGTTGTTTTAATAGCAAAACATTAAAGTAATTTGGGAGAATTTTTGCGAGAAGTTTCTTGTTTTATCAGTAGGCCTATATGATAAATAGCCTATAATAAATCAGGAAACTAGATGAGGTAAAATAAACCATGCGTATGGGTTGACATTTTCTTGATTTATGCCTATAGGTGAAAAGTGCAATAATTTTAATAATTGTATAAATACATTTCTATTTATTATAATTGATTTATAATTTTGATCAAAATAATTGTGATTATCAATTTAACCATTATGCAGCATGACGAAAATGTGATTTAAGATTTCATTGACTAAATCTAGACTAGAATGCCCGGACATTTAATCAACTAAATCTTGACTAAACAAAAACAGATCAAGGTTGACTAAATATGATAATAACTAAAACAGCACATTTGACACAGGACTAAGAGTAAATTAAAAATAGCTGACGAAAATTAACCTTATTGGCCACAAATTAAGAATTCGTTCCTTAGTTTTACTAATTCATGGCCACGTTGTACTAATTTGTTTCTTCATTTTGATTTGAACTAAAACAAATTATTACAATATAGCCTACAATATCTTTAAACAAAACAACAAAATCTAAATTTGTGGCCACAATTGCACAAAGTGAGGTAATGCATTCTTAATTCATGGCCACGATATGTATATCTTTTTTTCTCTGCACATTGCATGTGCTGGGCTCTAAGGTTTGCAATGGCTGCACCTGCACTTATTTTCTGAATCTGTGCTATTCAGGGGTGGTACGCTGTCACCCCCTGCTGTTCACAGTTGAAGCATGCAGATGTTTAATGTGCCCTGGAACTGCTTTTGAGATTAAATGAATTGCTGTCACATAGACACAAATAAAAATAATTATGTGCAAAAGAATAAATACGCTTTCATTCATAAGTAGATTTTTAATTAATTTTATAATAATGTTTTTGAATTATTAATGTGTTTCCCTCAGGACGATATCCAGATTATCATCAATCAACAGCTGAGAAGCCAACAGCAGACAGAACAGCAGCAACTGCCTCAGAAGAGATCGATGGGTCGTTTTTCTTTCCTGCGTAAGTCCAGACGACCCTCTTCTTCCCCCTCCGTTATATCAGAGATCAGCCCAGAGCAGAACCTATCCCACTGGAGAGACTGGCTCAGACTAAGCAAATGAAACTTCCTCTCTGCCTTCAGCACCGGCTGCTCCTCTACAACCTCAGACACACATCAATGCCAAAAACACTATAACCATATTGGAAAACATGGAGAAAAGACCTGCTTATTCAAAACCATGTTAATTTCACATGTGCAAAAACACACTTTACACATGGTAAACGTGGTTTTGGAACAGATCTCAAGTGAAATCCAAGTGGAAAACATGGGAAATTCATGTGGCTTTTCAGTAAGGTTTGGCTGAATCTCACAAAAACGCATTTCTCCCCAAGCTCAAAAACTAAAAAGAAGTAATATTTTATATGAAGATAATGAAACCTTTTAGAACCACTGTCACTTTTATGTCACAATGCAAAAAAAGAACAATCAAGCACATTTCCCTCTCAAAATTCTCATGAGTGTAATGCATCAGGATGTTTTACCGTACCAGGTAAATTATTTGTATTCCCATTATTTGTCAAAGGTGACCATCATTTTACTCTCTCAGTAAAAATGACTGAAATATGAAGATTTGTAATTGTTTTTATTTAAGAATAAATGAAACATACTATCACGATGATATATGAATATTTTACAATTTAAAAATCCTTGTATTTTTGCATTGCAGTTATAAGAATGAGATATTTTTGTTGTGGTAATGTGCTGTGATTTGTGATCTTATTGTTCCTAAAATTTCATTTCCTCGTGCAAAATAGTATTTCTTTCTTTCTATTGACTTTGGAGTGAAATTTGTTTTTAAAAGTTTTTGTGAGACTTGATTGTATATCAAAATTGCTTATTTCAGTATACAAAATGATATACAATATCAATTTACATGTCTGTCAAATACTAAATGTAAGTGATGAGAGAATCAATACAATGACATGCTGGTCATGATCTTGTTGATTTCAATGGCATTTCACATAAAGATATTATGATATAATAACATTACATAGAAAGAAACATTTACCTGAACTGCAAGTATGTGGGCATGAAAGTATGTTTCAGTAGACTAGAGTGAAATACTCAAGATGGTGCTCAAGATTCAAAAACTGACATTGTTCAAGTCAGTAATGCTCCGTATCATATGAAGAACCTGTAGTGCTCAAACTTTTGCCATTGTGATGATTTAAGGCCTGTTCACACCAAGAACGATAACCATAAAGATAACTACACTCCTAAAGGATTATTAGGAACACCATACTAATACTGTGTTTGACCCCTTTCACCTTCAGAACTGCCTTAATTCTACGTGACATTGATTCAACAAGGTGCTAAAAGCATTCTTTAGAAATGTTGGCCCATATTGATAGGATAGCATCTTGCAGTTGATGGAAATTTGTGGGATGCACATCCAGGGCACGAAGCTCCCGTTCCACCACATCCCAAAGATGCTCTATTGGGTTGAGATCTGGTGACTGTGGGGGCCATTTTAGTACAGTGAACTCATTGTCATGTTCAAGAAACCAATTTGAAAAGATTCGAGCTTTGTGACAGCTTTCTGCTGGAAGTAGCCATCAGAGAATGGGTACATGGTGGTCATAAAGGGATGGACATGGTCAGAAACAATGCTCAGGTAGGCCGTGGCATTTAAACGATGCCCAATTGGCACTAAGGGGCCTAAAGTGTGCCAAGAAAACATCCCCCACACCATTACACCACCAGCCTGCACAGTGGTGACAAGGCATGATGGATCCATGTTGACAGAATCCATTCTGTTTACCCCAAATTTTGACAGAAATCGAGACTCATCAGACCAAGCAACATTTTTCCAGTCTTCAACTGTCCAATTTTGGTGAGCTCATGCAAATTGTAGCCTCTTTTTCCTATTTGTAGTGGAGATGAGTGGTACCCGGTGGGGTCTTCTGCTGTAGCCCATCCGCCTCAAGGTTGTGCGTGTTGTGGCTTCACAAATGCTTTGCTGCATACCTCGGTTGTAACAAGTGGTTATTTCAGTCAAAGTTGCTCTTCTATCAGCTTGAATCAGTCGGGCCATTCTCCTCTGACCTCTAGTATCAACAAGGCATTTTCACCCACAGGACTGCCGCATACTGGATGTTTTTCCGTTTTCACACCATTCTTTGTAAACCCTAGAAATGGTTGTGCATGAAAATCCCAGTAACTGAGCAGACTGTGAAATACTAAGACTGGCCCGTCTGGCACCAACAACCATGCCACACTCAAAATTGCTTAAATCACCTTTCTTTCCCATTCTGACATTCAGTTTGGAGTTCAGGAGATTGTCTTGACCGGGACCACACCCCTAAATGCATTGAAGCAACTGCCATGTGATTGGTTGATTTAGATAATTGCATTAATGAGAAATTGAACAGGTGTTCCTAATAATCCTTTAGGTGAGTGTATATTAGCATTCACATCAGTGCATTATATTGTTCTGTTTATTTTATGCACACACTGCAGTTTAGTCGTCTGACGCTTTAATGCTGGAGAATCAGAATCATAGGTTAGAGACCATATATTTACTGTTATAGTTATCGTCCTTGGTGTGATTGATCCGATGGTCTTTGTGCTCTGGCACCGTTCATTGCTGAGTGCTCTTCTGCAAGAAGTGTGTTATCATTAATGCAGTTTTTAAAACTAGTTTTGTATGTAATTTATATATTTTACAATGTGACAGATTTGTACAATTAAATTGTTTTTATTATGTGCAGTCTTCAGAATATTTATTGAGAAATGCATTTGCACATCAGACTTCAGTAAATGTTAAAAAGGAAAATCAGTTTATACAATTATTTCAGACCCTCTGTACAAGCACCACTTTCTTAACCTTCTAGTGCTCTTTGGTCGTTTTCGATTGAAAAATTGTACGTGTTTTACATTTACATTTTTTTTTTGCTTCATTGAAATGGTATGAAATTTGGTAAAGGTTTTGGCACCTACTATGTAAACGCACACAAAAAATCATGGACATTGGTCATGTAAGAAAACTTAAAAATGCTGCCTTTTGAGGAAACATTACAAGCTAGGAAGGGCATCAAGGCATGTCCGAATCAAATGTTAGCTTCACTTCCTGTCTCCTGGTATACTGATACATTTTTGAAGGCATCATAGATGAAAATCTACATTTGCATTTGCATCTTCACTGCCTTTGATATCCCACAATCCTGTGCGTTCAATTCTGTGACAATTAAGCTAAAAAAGAAAGCGTCTAAAAGTTGCGTTTGGTTTTCAGTTATGTATATGTAAGTTTTTGACCAACGTTTTCCACTTTGGATGTAATTTCTAGCGAGAAAATTGCTATTGTAGTAATTCATTATTAGCTTAGTTTTCACCCAAGCTTGTTATGCTGCCTCAGAAGTCTATCCAAAATCAGTTTTGTGAGGTGCCTTTGTGTCCAAACGCTGCTTGCAGAGTCATTGCGAGGAAACAAGTCAGCTGCCTAACTTTTCGGATGCAGCTATGATTTGGTTAAATGGTCCTGAAAACAAAGTCACACTCAGTGAGCACATTGGAAATATGTCCACCTGGATCAAGGTGAAGCAAAATAATAAAGGGGAGGCCACACATGGAACTCAATTTAACAAATAAACATTTAATAGAAAGTCAAATGAATAATACAACAGCTCAAGAAAAAAGAAAAAAAAAAAAACAGAAAAAAAAATCTGGAACTGAAGAGGAAAGATGAACGGCCACAGTCCAACTTCGCCATTCCTTTTGTACACGCAGTCTCTTGACTCAAGCGCAATCACCGGTAATGCACCACACCTGTTCCTGACGCTCACTCTAGAACTCGGAACAACGCCACCTGGTGGAAAAACACTGTAGGCCGTAACACCACCATGTGAGGAGCAGGAGAGGTTAAGGGTATCTAAACTCTCTAACATTCTCACGTGGCCTGTTGAGCAGAGATGTGCTCTTACTTTACAGTTGGCATCAAAAGAAAATTGCTTTTGACTTTGGTATTGTGCCATCTTTCCAAATTAGAAATGCCTTATCAATCAAGATAAAATTTAGAGCAAGAAGGTAGGATTTTATCCAATGTCCATTTATCACTTGTTCTGCTCAGCATAACTGAGGAAAACCTGCATACAGAATGTCACCATGGAGTCAATGAAAAGTTAGGACATTTTTACAAGATTTTTTAAGTTAGGACATTTTTGGATTACAAGACCAAAATAAATAAATACATTATTAAGCCTGGATTGCAGAGGCCACACTTAATTGGCACAGTGAATGGCCTGTGTCCCCGCTTCATCACTGGTAACATGGTGCAATACTTTATTTTATTTATGTTTTTATTTTTATTTAAGGAATAAAGCTATACATTGAACAAACTTCTATACATGGAACAATGGAACAACCCCAGATAATGAATGTACACCAATCCAACATAATGTTGCCCAAGTACAAAAGCACATTAACACAGTCTTGTCATCACATTTGTTCACAGAATGAGCCGAGAATATCAGTATATGCATTGCAGTCAAAGCAATGATCATAACATTATTAAGGACATCTTGTTTTCCCAGGTAAAGGAGGATATACACAGATTAATTGAAAGGGTTTCAATTAATGACTATCCTAAGTAAAAGGAAGACCTGTCCAAATCCATCTGAATTATTAAAAGAAAACCATTCACGCTTTTGATTTTGATATTTATTTTATATCCCGAAAAACCTCCATACTAGTTATGGGATCACTAAAGTTCTTTATTCATATCTGTTGAATCTGAAGGGATTTTTGAAGTATATAGTGAGGAATAAAACGTTTTGAAAATACGATTCATTTGTTTTAGGTTGCTTGTTTGTTTAGAGTCTTTTATCTTTTATATGGAATAAGAAGCACCTTTTACATTTTAGTTGGTGAATCAAAAGTTACTTGATTTGTAGATAAGAGATTTAACATCTTCAAAGACATACATGTGTACATTTTAAGACACTTGAAGGACAAAAAAAAAATGATAATAATAATGTTTTTTTTATAGTCAATTATTAGGTCAATTGGCAACATGATTGGGTATAAAAAGAGCCTCTCAGAGTGGCAGTGTCTCTCAGAAGTCAAGATGGGTAGAGGATCACCAATTCCCCCAATGCTGTGGCAAAAAATAGTGGAGCAATATCAGAAAGGAGTTTCTCAGAGAAAAATTGCAAAGAGTTTGAAGTTATCATCATCTACAGTGCATAATATCATCCAAAGATTCAGAGAATCTGGAACAATCTCTGTGCGTAAGGGGTCAAGGCCGGAAAACCATACTGGATGCCCGTGATCTTCGGGCCCTTAGACGGCACTGCATCACATACAGGAATGCTACTGTAATGGAAATCACAACACGGGCTCAGGAATACTTCCAGAAAACATTGTCGGTGAACACAATCCACCGTGCCTTTCGCTGTTGCCGGCTAAAACTCTATAGGTCAAAATAGAAGCCATATCTAAACATGATCCAGAAGCGCAGGCATTTTCTCTGGGCAAAGGCTCATTAAAAATGGACTGTGGCAAAGTGGAAAACTGTTCTGTGGTCAGACCAATCAAAATTTGAAGTTCTTTTTGGAAAACTGGGATGCCATGTCATCCGGACTAAAGAGAACAAGGACAACCCAAGTTGTTATCAGCGCTCAGTTCAGAAGCCTGCATCTCTGATGATATGGGGTTGCATGAGTGCGTGTGGCATGGGCAGCTTACACATCTGGAAAGGCACCATCAATGTTGAAAGGTATATCCAAGTTCTAGAACAACATATGCTCCCATCCAGATGTCGTCTCTTTCAGGGAAGACCTTGCATTTTCCAACATGCCAATGCCAGACCACATACTGCATCAATTACAACATCATGGCTGCATAGAAGAAGGATCCGGGTGCTGAAATGGCCAGCCTGCAGTCCAGATCTTTCACCCATAGAAAATATTTGGCGCATCATAAAGAGGAAGATGCGACAAAGAAGACCTAAGACAGTTGAGCAGCTAGAAGCCTGTATTAGACAAGAATGGGACAACATTCCTATTCCTAAACTTGAGCAACTTGTCTCCTCAGTCCCCAGACGTTTGCAGACTGTTATAAAAAGAAGAGGGGATGCCACACAGTGGTAAACATGGCCTTGTCCCAACTTTTTTGAGATGTTTTGATGCCATGAAATTTAAAATCAACTTATTTTTCCCTTAAAATTATACATTTTCTCAGTTTAAACATTTGATATGTCATCTATGTTGTATTCTGAATAAAATATTGAAATATGAAACTTCCACATCATTGCATTCTGTTTTTATTCACAATTTGTACAGTGTCCCAACTTTTTTGAAATCGGGTTTGTATGTCTCCCTTATCAGACACACCCAATTTAGTTCTTGCAGTCTCTACTAAAGAGCTGATGAGTTGAATCAGGTGTGATAAATGAAGGAGACACACAAAATGTGCAGGGCTGGGGTGTCTTCAGGGCAGGTTTGAAAACCACTGGGCTAGACAACTGGATCAAAACATCTTCAAAAATCTTATGGAGTGTTCCTGGTGTGGTTTGTATCTATCAAAAGTGGTGCAAAGAAGGACAACCTGTGAACCGGCATCAGGGTCATTAATGCACGTGAGCAGCGAAGCCTAGCCCGTCTGGTGCGATCAGACAGAAGAGCTACTGTAAATCAAATTGCTGAAAAACATGATAGAAAGGTGTCAGAACACACAGTGTATTTGTTGTATTTGCACACAGTGGTTTGCTTCGTCAAGTCAAGTCACCTTTATTTATATAGTGCTTTTTACAATGGAGATTGTTTTCAAAGCAGCTTGACAGTGGTAAGAGGAACATAATGCAACAGAATTTGATTTGGCTGTACAGCCGCTCTGGAGAAAACAGTGATGTCATCTAGCTCAGTTCAGTTATCATATAGTGTCAGTGCGGGCGGATCAGTATTATAGTTGAATATTTAGTGTCCCCAACTGAGCAAGCCAAGAACCAAAAGCGACAGAGGCGACTGTGGCAAGGAACACAAACTCCATCAGGTGACAGGATGGAGAAAAAACCTTGGGAAAAACCAGGCTCAGTCGGGGGGCCAGTTCTCCTCTGGCCAATGAACAGACAGTGTATGATTATGATTCAAGCAAACATTACAGGCCAGCAGTCAGAGTAGACGGAATATTCAGAATATTTGTCCAGTTCCATCTGGTTGAAGATCGGAGTCATCACGCCAGAGACGGGTTTGTTGAGGATCGGTGCTACTGGCTGTCGTGTTGATGAGGCCGTCACAGAGGAGAGTCTAGTTGACACGGTCTCTGCAGACACTTCAGGGCTGTGTTGTGGTCGTGTCTAGGCACAGGTCCACCATCTGATCTGGATATAGCCTGGATCTGTCTGACTACAGTAAACCTTGAGATAAACAGAGAGACTAATATTAGCATAGATGCCATTCTTCTTATGATGTAAACGCGCACATCAGGTGTTATGGAAAGTGTTCCCGGTTCCGGCTGAAAGACTGTTCCAGAGTTTAGGTGCTAAATAGGAAACGGGTATATTCTAGGTATCAACTGGCCAGAGTTTTGAGATCACAATAGACATGAAGGACTATAATACATTAATGCGATGGAAGAATGAGGTTTTACAGATGCTAGAACGTGGCTTTCAAATGAAAGATTGGTATCAAAGAGCACGCCCAGGTGCCTAACTGACGACGAGGACAGAGCAGCCATCAAGTGACACTATTCTAAGTTACTACATGCAGAGGTTTTTGGTCCAATATTAATTTTTTTTTTTTTTTTTTTTTTTTTTTTTTTTTCAGAATTAAGTTGTAGGGAATTACTAGTCATCCAATTTTTTTATATCAGCTATGCATTCTGTTAATTTTCTGAATTAGTAAGTTTCATCAGAAGAAATATAGAGCTGAGTATCGTCAGCATAACAATGAAAACTAACGCCATGCTTCCTAATGATATCTCCCAGTGGTAGCATGTACAGGGTGAAGAGCAACGGTCCTAGCACTGAGCCTTGCGGTACTCCATACTGAACTTGTGATCGGTGTGACATCTCTTCATTTACTGCTACAAACTGATAACGGTCAGTCAAGTATGATTTAATCACAAACATTTCAAATTCAGTTTTACATTGCTGTGGTTTATAAATCAACAATAACAATCATTCTTATATTTTTGGTTAATAAAGCAGTATACATAATAATCAAGACAGGAAAAAGGAAGATGACAGGAAACAGTGAACAAGAATGATTTTCAAAAAGACATGAACTGAGCACATGAGACACAATCTAAACAGACGTTTTAGCATGGTATTAGAATTGTGCTTTAGTTAAAAGGAACATTTTACTGCTTTCTTTTTTATATACAGCCTATATGCATACATACTGTGATACATATTTTAGACAAAACACAACATTGAAATGTAAAATATAACCATCAAATAGGTTCTTTTTGCCAATATCAGCTGAATATGAAACCTCCCGTCAAACACGTTTCTGTGTTTTGAGAACACACAGATCTTTCTGTCAATGACTCTGGCGGTTCCTCACCTTCTCCAGTATCGGTCATGTGACCTCAGTTTCAGAGGAATCACTGTTGTGAGCCGAGTTGAGTTTCCCCAGGAACAGTCCAGTTTGAACAAAGAGAACTCTGTGAAGTACTTCTAGATTGAGATCAATTATACAGACAACACTGGTAGAGGTACACCAGCTCTTCAAGTCATTGGGCTTAATAATGTAGTTATTCATTAGGAATCTGGAAATATGAAAACCTAAACATGTTTAACAGTTTTACAAAAGAGGATTATGTTGATAAATTAGAGTATGTCATTATATTTTGTTATTATATGACACATTCCTTGTCTGTTAAATTAATAAATGTAAATGTAAGATGTAATTGTAAGTATTCTGATCTCGCTTTCTGTAATTTGTTTGCTCTGCACTCAAAAAATATTTAGGTCTAAATATAAGTTTTATGTATTTGAATTACATTACAATTTTCCATCCATTTGGATTACATAGTTTTAATATAAACAAACTAATAAACTTATGTGATTCATATTTGTCAGTCATACGTAAATGAAATAGGTAAGTTTTATGTAATAGTACACATCAAAATGCCCATGATAAATGAACACTGCCTAGTGTTCATGTGTGTGCTCACTGCAGAATTAAAGTACAATTGAAGCAGTGTTGAAGTTAATGAGATAATTAAGTGATGATTGAACATTAATTATGAACACCTGCTGTTAACAAGCAGAATCAAGAACAAAAGAGAGAGAGAAAACTTCAAGTCATAGCCGAAATCAACTGAAGATAAAAGACATTCAATCTCTGAAGATCTCAGCAGAGGAGGATTAAACAACTCCACAAACAGCATTACCAGCTTCATGCATTACTAACCAGACTGACTTTATTTCTGTCAGCTCTTATTGAGACTCAACAGATGTTTAGATGACAATGATTTATTGAGTTTCTTTTGTAGTTACCATTATGGTGATCAGTGTTTGCTTTAGTTGGGCTCTTGATTCTTGACGTTATAACATTAGCTTTTCTCAACTGTGTGTATGTAAAATACATTTGTTATGGGACAAAAGTCAAGAAAAAATTGTTATATCTTGACCTGACACACTGATTTCATTTCGAGTCGAATATCTGATTAAATGGGTGATATAGTATTAGTTGGTATTATTCATTATAGCAGAACTAATTCTACAACATTAGAGCCAGCAGTATTGAGTATGATTCATCAGAATTTTGCAAAGTTTGAGCACAGCAAATTATCATCTGGTATCACTCAGACATCAAGAATCAGGATATGAATCTCAACAATGGTGAGGTCAAATGGTGAGGCTGGGAGCCAGCATAGCACTAAAATCATTCATGGCTCCCAGCATGCATTGCGGCATGAAACATTTTTTGATTGTCACCATTGTTGAGATTCATATGCTGACTCTTGATGTCTATGTGAGTCTGAAGTATGCCATATTTATAAACTATTTATGCACAAATTATTTGTAAACTATTTCATATCCAATGGTAGTAATGCTGGAGTTCATGCTGTAGAATCACAGTAATACTATAATGAAGCTAATAATATTTTACCCATTTCATCATATGGACTGACTGACTCAAAATCCTATGTGAGAATCATCAACACATAGCCATATTTTATATTGGCTTTTGTCCCATAACAAATGTATTTTACATACATGCAGTTACAGCAACCAGAGAAAAGCAAATATTATAAAGTTATGAGTCAAGAGCCCAACTAAAGCAAACATTGATCTCAATAATGGTAACTACAAATGAAACTCAATAAATCATCTAAACCTCTGTTAATCTCATTAAGAGCTTCTGTAGACGCCTGACAGAAATAAAGTCAAACTAGTAGTATTTAGTAGTATTATACTCTGCTGGTAATGCTGTTTGTGGAATTGTTTAATCCTCCTCTGCTGAGATCTTCAGAAATTTAATGTCTTTTATCTTCAGTTGATTTCATTAAGGCTGTGGCTGAAGTCAGTTGTAGTTTTTGTGTTTCTCTTTCCTTCAGTGATTCTGCTCATTATCATCAGGTGTTCATCATTAAACGCTCAATCCTCACTTAATTATCTCATTAACTTGAACACTGCTTCAGTGGTACTTTATCTCAGTAGTGTGCACTAGGCAGTGTTAATTTATCATGGGCATTTTGATGTGTACCATTGCATAAAACTTACCTATTTAATTTACATATGACTGACATATGAATGGTATTAAGTTTATTAGTTTGTTTATGTTATTTTTTTGAGTGTTCTTTGAGCGCCACCATGCTAACTCCTCAATCTCTACCTTCTCCAGGCATTCCTCTCCCTTGCCCTTGTCCCACTCATCTCCCTTGTCCTGGTACTCATCTTCCTCTCCCTCGTGCTGGCATTATTCTTAATTTCTTTGTATTGTTCCTTTTTCACACAAGATCAGCCCTAAGAGGTCCTATTTTACTGTATACCATATGGTCATGTGATTGAAAGAAGTTCAAGCATTTTAAATTTGTGTTAACTGTATGCATTTTGTGTAAAAGCAACAAGAGATGTGTTAATTGTATAGCCTACACAGACAGATGTTGTGCTAGCTGCGTTAAGAGTTATTGAAAAAATTGTCATAGCGATTGCAAAAAAAACTGTAAAACAGAAATTTGCTACATTACTACAGTAATATTGTAATGAAATATATTCTGAATCTAAAAATCAAACACTATCAAAGCAACTTCATGAAACTGAACACCTACACATTAAGTCTTTCAATTTCATCACCATCCATTCAAAAGGGAAATTTAGGAATAATTTTGTACTGTACAGTAAACATGGATCATGTAACATAAACTGCAGTGAATTATAAGCAGTAAAGACTGTTCTTGTTTTTTAAAGAAATTTTATAAAAGAAAACATTGTATAATGTTACCTGATGTTAGTGTTTTTTTAGGCCTGTGTTTTATGATTGAAAGATGTGAATAACTTTGCTAGTGTTAAGGAAGAATGAGTTGATTTGAGACATGTATGAAGTGCTTTGGTAGTGTCACAGATCCAACCATGTCCCTCACACCAGACTCAATCACTCCTCCCACATGGTCCCAATCACCCGAATTCTGAAGCACCTGTCACTAATCATCAACGCCCTTAAATGTTGCCCTCAGCCTGCACTCAATGTCCGGTCTCGTCTTAGACAACCCGACTCCCACGCTCGTGGATTCCATACCGCCTTGTTGTGTCCGAGTATTATCCCCGTGATCGCTTTCCTCCACCTGGGCAACGCTACCTGAATCTCCGCTACAGTTAAGCCCTTCTCTACCTCTCCTCAGTCCCTTCCGTGCCTCTTCAGTTGTCTGCTGGTAATAAACATATCTGGGTTCACTTACGTCTGCGTCTGCCTGTTACTCATGACAGGTAGATTTAGTGCATTCTGAATGTGAAATTAACTTCTGTGCCAGGATGAAATTTGGTTAGGAGAACTGTGTGAAGAGTTTTGAAAAAAATGACATTAAGAAATGTGTCCTAGCAAAAAACAAACAAACAAACAAACAAAAAAACCTGTAAATACATTTGTAATTACAAATGAAGTTAAAATTTAGTACATTTTAAATAGTTTATTAACTTTAAATATAATACAGAATAACACAGTAAAGTACTGCACTATTATGTTCAACATACACAAAAATTAAGTGTACTTCTTTAAAGCACAAAAGATTATTAAAACATAATGATTTAAAAAAAGTTAAGTTGACATTATGCATAATTACATGCAACTAACCCTAAACCAAAACCTAACCCTAGTACATGTAGTTAATTGTTATTACTCTGTACTTATAGTTACACTGTAACACGGACACCTTAAAATAAAGTGTAACTACACTTTTGATTATAACTGTTGCACTTATTTTGCTAGTAATGGCATATTAAATTAATAACCATGTTTACATGCAAGCCATATTCAGCCTTAATCCCAAAAAAAAAAAAAAAAAAAAAAAAACATCTGCATGCTTCACAACTGTTAAATGTCCCTGTAATCAGCATATTTCCAAATAAACTAAGGCATGCACATTGTTTTACTGATATTCTTTCATAGAAAGAATGTGTGTTCATAGTTTGTATCTTGATAAATCTTGCTTTTTGTGTAGTTCATACATACAATACTGTAGATTCTGCCATCCCTAGCATTTTCATTATTATTTTAACATCGGAGAAAAATTAATGGTGTTAATATTATCAATGTAATTTAGCATGCTGGCTTTAATTGAGCTGACACTGATCCTGTGGTTATAAAAACAGGTGACATACCCTGGTAAAGTGATATGCTTGAAGTTTGAGTCACCCATATGACACCCTGTTCAATATTTCAAGTTGCCGCAGTTAGAAGCTGCTAAAATTGGTTCTCCATCAAGTAATTTCATTACAATTCGCTACACAACATTATTTATAAAGCTGGTTTCTGACTAAGAAATCTGTATTAATTTTTACGCATTTCAGCTAAATAATTAATCTCTGACAAGTGTATTTGTTTAACTGTTGTCATGTCTCTTACTTGCCACCATCTGCCACCTACACTTGTAAGGCGATCTGTTGATGATTTCATGGTGTGTATTCAGGTTTGTTGCTAACTGAAGGTAACATGGCCCCTTGGCTTGAGTTTCAGGTTTTCTCTAGCGCACATGCTAGTCATCATGATTATAAAGGAACAGACACTGGGATGATTTCAAGCATCCATACTATATACAAAATTCATCATGGGTTGATGTGTTCATTTATTGTTGTACTGGAACAGAAAGGTACAATATGTTAATATTCCTGATCAACAATACACTATAGCCTACACAGATTACAAATTACAGACAAAAATGACCACACTCAGATCCTCGGCGGTTCTTTCTGCCTCAATACTCACTATAAAGTAGTCATGCTCCCACCCATTCCAGCCTTCCTCCCACAATTCAGGGTCACAATAGCCCACTTAAATGATCATAGGGACAATTTTTAGTTCACTTTAGTTATTTTAATTTTTAGAATACAAATTTAAGTGGCAGTAAGTGTCTATCAAACAATGATACAAGACAATGTATCCATTTCTACAGCTTGATGAAAAATATTGTATAAATAATAAAGAAATGCACATTACAATTCAAATCATATAAAGTAAATACATCACAACATGGACATTTACCTCTGTCTAGTTGAGGAAAAAGGACAATTTTAAATTATCCAACATAGTAAACACACAGTCAACTTAGTGCAACTAGTCCTAAAAAGCTAAAAGAAATGGCCAATAAATATAACGTCAGCTTTATACACCTCAGGTAACTGAAAATCACTCTTTGTTGAGAATTCAGTTGAGAGTAACAGTCCGAGTTTACATTTTCATAGTAATTACGAAAGGTCGTTTTCACACAGTCAGTATTTGCATTCTTATATTCTGAACAGCCAACACCGCACTGACATAGAGTCCAAAAACACCAAACAACTTCTTCAGACATCCCCCATGATGGAGTATGCATGGCATATTTCCACTTTTTTCCAGAAAATTATTCTCCTTTGAGAAAGATCTCCTTTGTTCCTTTCATACATAGTCCCTTCTGTCATACCCTCCCCCACCTGCTGAGCGAGACGCAGGATACGGCATTCTAGACTGGTTGTATTTTTTATCTTGTGGAGGACAGGAGCAACAGAGCAAGGAGCCCCCCATGATCAGGAGCGCAGCTGCCGCCCAGCCGATGTAGAGCGCGGCGCCCAGCTCCCGTCTCTGAGCATCAGGCAGCAAAGGGTTGTAGAAGTCCCTGATGATGCTGTTGGCAGACCAGGATACAGGAATCAGCTGCATAAGCCCAGCCACGATGAAGATCACCCCTCCAAAGATCATGACTTTAGCTTTGGACGACTCATCCTCAATGCAGTTAGTGCACTTTGCTCCTCCGATGGACACCAATACGGCCAGGACGGTCAGAAGGATGGATATCACAGTCAGGGCTCGAGCTGCCTGAAGGTCCTGAGAGAGGGCCAGCATGGAGTCATAGACTTTACATTGCATCTGTCCAGTACTCTGAACCACACAGGACATCCACAGACCATCCCAGATAATCTGAGCCGTCACAATGTTGGAGCCGATGAAGGCGGTGACCCTCCACATGGGAAGAGCACAAGCCACAATGGCTAAGAGCCAGCCCAGCACACATGACACAATACCTATGAGCTCCAGCCCTAAAGACATGACTTCTTAAAGGATCTGTGACAGCTACGTGCAATGTCAGAGAGGCTGGTAAAATAACCGGACAGCAGTTAGAATAGATATAAGCCTAATTTGAGCCAATGCCTCAGAGCAAATGGAGCGCATCTGTGACAAAACAAGTGTCCTTTATACTCCAGATCAGGTAGAGAGGAGGAGTCTGTTAGGATGCAGACATTACACAGAGGAAGGGCTTAGTCACATCAGAACTAAAACTGCTCTCCATTCTTGGAATGTATTGGGAATTAAGAACAAAACATCATTGATTTGCCCATCAATGGAGACTACCAATGCTTGTGCACATTCCACAATAGCATACGTTTTTCTGTAATGCCACACAGCAAAATCCCCAGAGTTAAATTAACTTTACTCAGAGTACTTATGGTCCCTCTCTACATAGAGTTAAAATAACTCTGAATCAGTGTTAAAGTTAATGACATAATTAAGTGATTAATTAAGTGATGATTGCGCATCAGTGATGAACACCTGCTGTTAACAAGCAGAATCACTGAAGGAAGGAGAAACACAAGAACTACAACTGACTTCAGCCACAGCCTTAGATGAAATCAACTGAAGATAAAAGACATTACATATCTGAAGATCTCAGCAGAGGAGGATTAAACAACTCCACAAACAGCATTACCAGCTTCATGCATTACTAAACAGATTAACTTTATTTCTGTTATACGTCTACAGAAGTTCTTATTGAGAATTAACAGAGGTTTTTTGATTTTGTGTTGAAAAGAAAAGAAATATATATATATATATATATATATATATATATATATATATATATATATATATATATATATATATATATATATATATATATATATATATATATATATATAGAATAAAGAAAACACTGATCACCATGATGGTGATATATATATATATATATATATATATATATATATATATATATATCATATATATATATATATATATATATATATGTCACCATCATGGTGATCAGTGTTTTCTTTAGTTGGGCAGTTTGACAACTTTTTAACATTAGTGTCTGTATATTTGGCACTTGCATGTAAAAATACAGTGACCAAACTGCAAAAAGCTAAAAAGGTCAAAGAAAACTCTTTGACCTGAAAAAAAAAAAAAAAAAAACATTTTACAGTACACTTTTTTCCAATTGCTTAAGCACAATTTTAAAAACAAGGCTCATTTTGTCAAAACACTACACAATTCACACATCCACACACAAGTAGCAGAATACCTCAGTTCTTTTGCAAAATGAAATACTTCTTTCAAAATGTTACAATAATTTAACAAAACCCAATTTTGACACCGTATGGCACACACATGGTTCATACAATCTGATTCTGTTTGATTAATTTACACACTGCTGTTCTCAATCTTAAACACTTGTAAAATTTCGACTTTTCTAATGATATAATCTGGGTTTGATTTTTTAAAGAGATATTGTTAAAGTATATGAATATATTGACCAAACAGTACACACAAGACCAGTAGGCCTACTGCATATTGATGAAAATATTTATTTCTCTCCACATTGTAAAATCATTTGATTCGTTCATGCGTTTTCAAAGGTTTGTTTTTTTATATCTGCTGAGGTTGGGCTGAACTCTTTGTCCAGCCTCTCTCAATGTCAAACCATGGGTACTTTTTGGTCTCTGTCTTCTTTGTCCATGTCCTACTCCAGATCTACCGCTTACTTCCCCCTCTACCCCCTCACTCCCCCTGCGACATTGCCTTCCATTTTTGTTGAAGACAGGTAAACTCAGCTGTTGCCTTTTTATAGTGCTTACCCCTGATTGTTGAGTTTACAATTAAGCACCTAAGTGTCTACACACCTAATGGCTGTGTTTGATCAATTGGTTTATAGGGGTATTTGGTATTTGTGAAAGGAGTGCCTTGAAATGGCAAAGAAGTGACATCAGGTTAGATTTCTGTGTCTTATGTAAAGTAAGTGTGTTTAGTGTTTTGCAATACACTAAACTGTAAAAGAGCTGTGCAACTGCAAAATCAAAGTCAGTGAGAGATTCATTCTGCCTCAGCATCATGTTGGGTCCGACTTTGTCCACATCACAAGCAATGCCGGATCCAGCCATGACAATATTCTCCACACCTTGCTCTTTCTGGTCCTCATCCTCTTCCTCTTCCTCTTCCTCCTGGTTCACATCTGGTTCACTGGCAACATTTTGAGTTATTTTTGGCATTCTGAACTGACTTGTATTTTGTACAGTTGGTTTGGTCACATCATTAGAAATAAGTGTGAACAGTTTTGAGTCACTGTGTCTAAACGATGGCAAATGTGTTGTAGTGGTGTTTAACTTTTGCCTTTTGTGTCTAGCGTTTTGAAAAATAAGTGCAACATGTGTTTTAGTGAGTGAGAATGGGTTTAGAGTTTTGCAAAAAGAGTGTATGAGATTTGGAAATGGTTTCTTGACTATGTGAAACAGTACATGAACCTACAGAAAGAGTGATTTATTCAACACATTTTTAGGCTAAAAGTGATTTGGTTCAGAGAATGGGATTTAGTGTTTTAGCAATTCAGAAAAACTGTAATAGTAGTTAGAGTGTTAATATTGCGATATTCATTTGTTGTAGTTATTCATTAAAGGATGACTTTCTTCTTTTGATGAACACAATCAGAGTTATATTAATAAATATCCTGATGTTTCCAAGCTTTATAATGGCAGCTTTATAACGCCTCTTGCAGTTCAAAACGCTTAAGCTATATCCTACATTACCACATCAGTTACACCTTTTCCATAAGTTAAATACGGAAGATTGTACTTTAATGCTGATCTAACCAGCAGAAGACATGAGCCGGGGTTAAATCCCAGTTGTGCAGGTGTTGTGCATTGTAACACTGCGTTACAATGAGCCCTTATTAGAACTACGCTATTATATTCTATACTTTTAAGAATTCTTTTGAGAAACCATGAGAAAAGGGTGAATAAAGACTGAGAGTCAATGTTCAGAACGATTCTAAAGGGCCCACACACCAGAAATTGGTTTTATTAGTAGTAACAGTACTAGTAGTAATAGAAATTATAAATGTATAATCTACCGGAGAAACAAAAACAAAATTACGTCTTATTTCTCCATTTCTGGCAAAATTACCCCCCCTCCCTTCACTGCATGGTTCCGTCCTGTCCTACGAAGCCTAGAGTCATTGAGTGAGATCAGATTGTAAACTGTCAAATTAGAGATGTCTTCAAGTTCAACAAAGTATATATTTATACACTCACCTAAAGGATTATTAGGAACACCATACTAATACTAATACTGTGTTTGACCCCCTTTCACCTTCAGAACTGCCTTAATTCTACGTGGCATTGATTCAACAAGGTGCTGAAAGCATTCTTTAGAAATGTTGGCCCATATTGATAGGTTAGCATCTTGCAGTTGATGGAGATTTGTTGGATCCACATAAAGGGCACGAAGCTCCCGTTCCACCACATCCCAAAGATGCTCTATTGGGTTGAGATCTGGTGACTGTGGGGGCCATTTTAGTACAGAGAACTCATTGTCATGTTCAAGAAACCAATTTGAAATGATTCGAGCTTTGTGACATGGTGCATTATCCTGCTGGAAGTAGCCATCAGAGAATGGGTACATTGTGGTCATAAAGGGATGGACATGGTCAGAAACAATGCTCAGGTAGGCTGTGGCATTTAAACGATGCCCATTGGCACTAAGGGGCCTAAAGTGTGCCAAGAAAACATCCCCCACACCATTACACCACCACCACCAGCCTGCACAGTGAGATTCAAGAGTTTTATTTGTCACATACACAGTTATATACAGAATATACAACCAGCAGTGAAATGTAAATAACAAGGTAACAAGGTGGTAACAAGGCATGATGGATCCATGTTCTCATTCTGTTTACACCAAATTCTGACTCTACCATCTGAATGTCTCAACAGAAATCGAGACTCATCAGACCAGGCAACATTTTTCCAGTCTTCAACTGTCCAATTTTGGTGAGCTTGTGCAAACTGTAGCCTCTTTTTCCTATTTGTAGTGGAGATGAGTGGTACCCGGTGGGGTCTTCTGCTGTTGAAGCCCATCCACCTCAAGGTTGTGTGTGTTGTGGCTTCACAAATGCTTTGCTGCATACCTCGGTTGTAACGAGTGGTTATTTCAGTCAAAGTTGTTCTTCTATCAGCTTTAAATCAGTTGGCCCATTCTCCTCTGACCTCTAGCATCAACAAGGCATTTTCGCCCACAGGACTGCCGCATACTGGATGTTTTTTCCTTTTCACACCATTCTTTGTAAACCCTAGAAATGGTTGTGCGTGAAAATCCCAGTAACTGAGCAGATTGTGAAATACTCAGACCGGCCCATCTGGCACCAACAACCATGCCACGGTCAAAATTGCTTAAATCACCTTTCTTTCCCATTCTGACATTCAGTTTGGAGTTCAGGAGATTGTCTTGACTAGGACCACACCCCTAAATGCACTGAAGCTACTGCCATGTGATTGGTTGATTAGATAATTGCATTAATGAGAAATTGAACAGGTGTTCCTAATAATCCTTTAGGTGAGTGTGTATATGTGTGTGTATATATATATATATATATATATATACTGACTATAAGTCGTCAAGTCACCTTCATTTACATAGCACTTTTTACAAAACAGATTGCTTCAAAGCAACTTTACAGTGATAATAGCTACACATTCCAAAAAAGTTGGGACAGGTAGCAATAAGAGGCCGGAAAAGTTAAATGTACATATAAGGAACAGCTGGAGGACCAATTTGCAACTTATTAGGTCAACTGGCAACATGATTGGGTATAAAAAAAGCCTCTCAGAGTGGCAGTGTCTCTCAGAAGTCAAGATGGGCAGAGGATCACCAATTCCCCCAATGCTGCGGCCAAAAATACTGGAGCAATATCAGAAAGGAGTTTCTCAGAGAAAAATTGCAAAGAGTTTGAAGTTATCATCATCTACAGTGCATAATATCATCCAAAGATTCAGAGAATCTGGAACAATCTCTGCGCGTAAGGGTCAAGGTCAGAAAATCATACTGGATGCCCGTGATCTTCGGCCCTTAGACGGCACTGCATCACATACAGGAATGCTACTGTAATGGAAATCACAACATGGGCTCAGGAATACTTTCAGAAAACATTGTCGGTGAACACAATCCACCGTGCCATTCGCCGTTGCCGGCTAAAACTCTATAGGTCAAAAAAGAAGCCATATCTAAACATGATCCAGAAGCACAGGCGTTTTCTCTGGGCCAAGGCTCATTTAAAATGGACTGTGGCAAAGTGGAAAACTGTTCTGTGGTCAGACAAATCAAAATTTGAAGGTCTTTTTGGAAAACTGGGACGCCATGTCATCCGGACTAAAGAGTACAAGGACAACCCAAGTTGTTATCAGTGCTCAGTTCAGAAGCCTGCATCTCTGATGGTATGGGGTTGACATGGGCAGCTTACACATCTGGAAAGGCACCATCAATGCTGAAAGTTCTAGAACAACATATGCTCCCATCCAGACGTCATCTCTTTCAGGGAAGACCTTGAATTTTCCAACATGACAATGCCAGACCACATACTGCATCAATTACAACATTATGGCTACGTAGAAGAACGATCCGGGTACTGAAATTGCCAGCCTGCAGTCCAGATCTTTCACCCATAGAAAACATTTGGTGCATCATAAAGAGAAATGCGACAAAGACCCAAGACAGTTGAGCAACTAGAAGCCTGTATTAGACAAGAATGGGACAACATTCCTATTCCTAAACTTGAGCAACTTGTCTCCTCAGTCCCCAGACGTTTGCAGACTGTTATAAAAAGAAGAGGGGATGCCACACTGTGGTAAACATGGCCTTGCCCCAACTTTTTTGAGATGTGTTGATGCCATGAAATTTAAAATCAACTTATTTTTCCCTTAAAATGATGATACATTTTCTCAGTTTAAACATTTGACATGTCATCTATGTTGTATTCTGAATAAAATATTGAAATTTGAAACTTCCACATCATTGCATTCTGTTTTTATTCACAATTTGCACAGTGTCCTAACTTTTTTGGAATTGGGTTTGTATTATATAAATCCCATATAAAAATGCTAAGCACATATAACAAGGCACAATATCACAAAGACTAATCCTTTCTCTCTCTTTGTCAGTCCATGCACTACTTCTACAAACAATACAAATAGTTTTGTTGGACTTTGAGTGCAGTGAAACCCAACACTTATATACCCAGTTCCTGAAATTAAGCCTTCAGCAGATAATTCCATATGGTGAATTACCTGCTTTTTAGAAATTACTGTGTGGTGGCTAGGTCTGTTGTCTTCCCTTTTGCCAACCCACCCATAATTCACTGGCTACTCCCAGTCTGCTCTTATTGGATAGGCTTGACAGCCTTGCTTGAGTAGGAAATACTACTTAGCACACTTTTAGTCATAATGGTATCGACTTGTTTAGACTGCCAGCAAAAATGTAAAAATCTGTTTTGCATATCCATAATATCTGATTCAAACCACATTTGGAGTTGGTTTGAATATGCGACTTCAATCAGATTTTTATAGATGCTTCTCAGTCTGGACGCTCTGGCTGCTCAAATCGTATTTCAAGTTGTCTTTTGCATCAATCTTACCACCACAGTAAGAGTTCAGGGGACTCATTTATAAAGCGTGCGTATGCACAGATTTGATCTTATATTTATAAAAACTGTCATTGACGTGGAAAAGTGCTTTGCGCAATGTCAGGGTCTGAGCAGATGTGCGCACTTTGGAAATCTAAGCAATTCTTGCAGCTCGCCATTGTATATTAAAGAATTTGGACAATGACTGGTGCTCTTTTAAATGTAATGGCAGGGAACTGAAATCATTTAGTTGCGATTTATAGACTTGACATTTGAAAGAGAGGCGTACACACGTTTTCTGTGTGTACATTCATTCTATGAATCACACATTGGCACATTTGAGAGATGATCATAAAATCAAATTTAGGACGGTTTCTATGCAACATTTTATAAATGAGGCCCCTACACTATGACTCAACAGGGCATTTATTTGGAGAGCGAGATGATGCACCTCCATTTTTCCTGCATCCGTTTTGAAAGCCTTGTCACATGCGTGGGTACGCCTTTGTCATTACCAAAGCAACCCATGCAGATAAGTAGTAATGTCTGGACACACAAATTTTATTTGATCACTTGCAATTAATAGTGTCTAAAAAAATCTGATTTGAGAAAACATCCAAGTTGCCTGGAGTCTGAACATATTGTTACCAGGTGCAAGAATTCAAAAAGTAGCTAAACTTTTTTTTGGCAGTGAGCTATTTTCGATTTCCAGTGAAGGATCCAGGGCGCCGTGGGCTAAAGGAAACGTAAACATGGAGCGAACACTGCTATGGAAAATCTATAATGTAACCAGACCCAGCCTCAGCATCACTGCAGTGTATACTGTGGTTTTGTGAGTGTATAATGTGAATACAAACATTGCAATGCTGAAAAAAGACAAATTTATTTTATGCATGCACGAAAGGATTTTTAAAAATAAAGCAGCTGTTATTAAGTCTGATCTATGGCAAATATTATAATTTATGTGCTCAAATGTGTATTTAGGTAATGTTAGAATGTTAATTATTACATAATAATAGTAATAGTAAAAGTAAAAGTACCCAGCAGATGAGTGATATACTCATCTGCTGGGTACTTTTACTTTACTATTATTATTATTATTACTACTACTCTATTATTATTATTATTATTCCCTTTGCAATAGGCCAGAGGCATCCGAAAAGTTTTAATATTAAGAGGCATGGCATCTCACTCACAGAAGCCATCTGCAGCTGGTTTCAAGCACATTTAGGGCCCAAACCTCAAGCCCATATCACGCCTACACTGGCTCCATGAAATGTATACATTAGACTATAGGCTGAATGGAGTTATTTTTCTGTAATATTACTTGCTTCCAGAGTGTTTACTGTGGATTGAAGATGTAGAACACAAGCAAGTTCTGCACTAATGTTTCTGTGTTTTGTGTAACTATCTTTGCAGAATATTTTAAAAGTGTGATCTCTTGTTAAACCAACACAAAGCTAGGTTTTGGATAATGCTGCCAGGTAACGCTAAAAGACATTCTCAGCTGTGTTAAATGGGTTACATTTTATTAAACAAAGGTAACATGATTTCCCTATAGCTGCATGCCCTCTTTCTGTTTGTCTGTGTGTTTTCAGCATTTGAACAGAGTGTAGGGTTTATTTTAAAGGAGAACAAGATAATGTTTTTCAAGAGTGTCCAAGCATATTCAAAACACGGAACTATGAGAAATAGTTTGGAAAGTTGCCCCCATTCCTCACATTCTTGAGGCTGTCCAGTGCACTGGTGTTATTGAGACAGATGGCCTACACTCAATGGGCACTTTATTAGACACATCTTTCTGATACTGGGTATCAGCCTGATTTTTTTTCTTTTTCTTGGCATGGATTCAACAAGGCAAGATTCTTGCAGATTTTTTGGTCACTGCAGATTTTTTGGCTGCACGTGCAAAAAACTTGCCAAAATAACAACAGGAATACAAGGAACGGGAGGAGAACAGAGTGAATTACGATGCAATTCATATAACATTACACTATGAATGTTTGTGATGTTCATTTGCTGTGTAAAGCATATGTCCATGAGGATTCAGTGAGCAAAAAAAAAAAAAAAAAAAAAAAAAAAAAAACGCTTTCAACCACATTTGCAATGTGGCTTTTCATTTGCTATGAGAAGTGTTTGGTTCAGATGTGAGAAGGACAGTGGTTTCTCAGTTCTTTTGAAGCACATTGGTCACTTGCCACGGCATGAGACCCCACTTCATTCTCTGGATCCAATGTTTTTTTAATTTTTTTATTTCAAACATTTCTAGACATTAACTCATGCAGGAAGGAAGCATGCACATCTACCAACTTCCTCTGATTCTCCAGTGATGTTTGTAAATGAGGCCAACAGCTGGACATTTTTAGGCTTTTTTTTTTTTTTTTTTTAGGCTGTTGCCTTCCTTCCAGTGTTAATTTTGACAGACATTTTTAATTTAGTCTTAGTCTTTGTCTTCAGACGAAAATGCTTATTAGTCTTAGTCACATTTTAGTCATTTTGTCTTTCATAGTTTTACTCTAGTTTTAGTCAACGATAACTCATTGCATTTTTTGTCAAGTTTTAGTCATTACTTTTAGTCAAACTGCCGTTACCAACATTAATTTTAGTAGCTTTTTATATAGTCTTTTGACAAAAATGGTCATTATATTTTTCTCTATTTAGATCAATTCAGTTAAGCTTATGCAAAGTTTAAATCAGGCTGTATTGACATTGCATTCTTAGTAGTAGCACTTATGCAATGCTACATATCCCTTTTACCACTTAAGGGTGAGTAAATGATGATAGATTTTTCATTTTGGGGTGAACTATACCTTTAAGACCTCATTAATAGCCTACCAAGATCTCATATATAGCCTACTACTACACATGCTTTATCTTAAACTGTTAACGTTTATTTAAGACACAAATGACTAAGTTTTACGAGGACACTCGCAAAAACAGGGATTTTGACACATACTGTGTATTTGAACATTCAAGCACAAGGCACGAAATAGAGCAAAAGTTTAGTTAGGCGCTGCACGAGGTGCGCGCCACGCGTATCAGGCTTAACTTTAACATGCACAATTTGCCTAAATTAATTCTCCCTCGCTGCTTAATGTGTCTGAATGGTTTGCTTAAAAAAACGTTTAAATGATAAGCTTATATGATGACGGTGCAACACGATTGAAATATTTCAACCGTCTATCGCCCACGCCTTAAGATAATATATAGGCTAGAGTTTGTTCAAACATAAAAAGCAATATACATCCATCAAGTTTATAATCAAACTAACCTAAAATTGGTGGGGACTATGATGCTGTGTTTTATCTGCTTCATGTGCCACACAACTTCCACTCCATCAATAGCTTTAGTAAAATGACCTGTTGGTTGGGGATTTTACTGACTAACTCCATCTCTGCTCTTTGTCTTTTAAAATTTTTTTTTTTTTTTTTTTTTTTTTTTTTTTTTTTTTTTTTTTAGAATAACTGACATTTATACCAATCGAAGGTCATTCTTTGCGTGACCATTTTCAGATTAGTCTACACTAGAACATTGCGTTGCTAGTTCGAGTTTTGATAGCCTAGACTACCCGTACCTGTGACGTCAGCTGCCACTGCGGCTGTCTGAGAGATTAAATTATGCAGACGCCCTCACTGACGGAGGCACATTTTTGAAAGACAGCACAGGACCATGTATTTTTAATGTCCGATATTCCTCAAATAACATTCTAGTCCCGTATTGTCTTGTTAACAAAGAAACGACATACGTTTCGTCATAGTTTTTATCATCAGATATTAGTTTAGCTTGTCACTTCGTTAATGAAATTAACACTGCTTCCTTCCTGCTTTAACCTGTATGGTCATTCTCCTTTCAGACATCTCTCATTAACAAAGCATTTTCATCCACAGAAATGGAACTCACTGTATATGATTTGTTTGTTTGTTTGTTAGTTAGTTATTTTGTTTTTCGCAGACTGATGTGCATGACAGTTCCAGGAAATCAGCACCTACTTGTTTTTAACAACATCTGAACATCTTGACAATAGCTTGTTCCCTAGTTCAATATTCCTTATATAGTAAACGCCATATAGTCCACTATATAATCTGAAGAATTCTAAAAAGGTGCATCAATCTTTCAATTTTTGCACATTTTTAGACGTTGACATAATTATTGTGCATCAGAGAGGACTCTAAATGTTTGGTCTGTTTGTCATGTTTGATATGATATAATAATAATTAATATATGACGTTAATATATGACGTTGTTAGAAAACAACACATATGAATAGATAATTTAATTTATTATGTTAGTATCTTGAAACAGTCTTTTCCAAGAAGTGTAGCATTTGATCAGAGAACATCAGACCATGAAGCACTTATAAAGTGATAAAACATGATTGACAAATATGTTAACTGAATATTTACATCATCCACAAAACAATAATATATTAGTCAAGAAAAATAATGGTGAAATATCCAGTTATCAAGTCAAAGACTGTCAGTGTGAATATATATATATTATATATATATATATATATATATATATATATATATATATATATATATATATATATATATATATATATATATATATATATATATATATATATATATATATATATATATTACATTTGCATTGGATTATAAGCAATACAGCACTGGTAAGTCTATATTGGTTGCACACCATAAACCAGAGTGCATTATGAGTGTAAAAGAGTGAACAATATAGGAAATAAATCTGTTTCCTTGGAATTCGTACAGCACTACAAAATGGCTGACACACAATATAGTGGTAAATCAGGAACAAATATGGATGCAGATTTAAAATTTGCTTAAACAGTGTGAAGAAAATAAAGTAAAGTGTAAAGGCATGCCTGATAAAGTGGCCACTACGTCTCAACAGGAAGTTCTGTCTTATTCTTTATGGATTGCATACTACTCAACTGTAGACTAATGTTAGAATCATTGAACTTTAAGCTGCATGGATGTTCTCAAAGGTAAATGCTTAAATGTACAAAGCACAAAGAGATACTACTGTGTTTTTGTTACATTCCATGACCCAGTGCCTCATCTTTATCTCTGAAACAGCCCCATTGTCTGGGATTCAACTCATCACCTCATTATTGAGGCTATGAAAGGTTCTTCTGGCTGTTGTTCATTGTATTTCATACTAGACAACTCAACAAAGATGGCACAGTAAGATAGTTCAGTGCATTAAAAAAACTTGAATATAGATACAAATTAATTTGTATTTTTAACAACTATTTATTTTTATTTTTATGGTTAATAAAAAAATACCCTGCAGCAGACAGCAGTAGCACACTTAATATAATAAAAGTCTAAATATAACATGAACTCATACATCATGTAAACATGTACTGAAATGTTTGCAAAAATATATTGAAACACTAGAGAGAATTTGTAATTATTAGTAATAACACAATACTAATAATTACAACGTCATTATCAATATACACACAGTTATGAACATACAGATGTGCTCATTAGTAATAATGTAATACTTGCAATTCTTCGAAACTGGTTGAATAACCTGGGTAGCAAAAGAGAGCACAGCAAATTAAGAAATACATTTGAATGGCAAAACAACGGAACTCTCTGTACAGAAACACTCATTGTCTTGTGATGTGTCATCACATTTGTACGTTTACGTTACGTTTGTTCACACGTAATCTCGTTTGTCAAAGCCACTGGGCGGTACAGAACGTGCAACGGAGTAAACCATCCTGCTGGGTGGACCGTACCTATTCTCGTCCTGTGGGGGACAGCTGCAGCAGAGAATGCCCCCGCCAAGGAGCAGAAGGGCACTAGATGCCCATCCCAAGTAAAGAGATGCACCTATCTCCCTTTTTTGTGCTTCAATGACCACAGGGTTGTAGAAGGCTCTGATGATACTGTGAGCAGACCAACACACAGGGATCAAGTGCAGGACTGCAGTGCAGATGAAGGTGACTCCAGCGGCGATCATAACTCTGGCTTTGGCACGCTCCTCTTCTAGGCATTTAGTGCACTTGGCCCCCAAAATAGAGAGCAGGAGTGCCAGTACTCCCATCAAAATGGCAATCACACACAGCGCCCGGGCTGCCTGTAGATCTGAGCTGAGAGCCAGCATGGAGTCGTAGACTTTGCACTGCATCTGGCCAGTGCTCTGCACCACACAGCTCATCCAGATTCCTTCCCATATGGTCTGCGCCGTTACAATGTTCACCCCGATGAAAGCCGTGACCCTCCACATGGGTAAAGCGCAAGACATAATGCCCACAATCCAACCTAACACAGCTAGGGTGACCCCTAGTATCTCTAACCCTAGAGCTGCCATTCTGATCACTTAGGGTGGGAGAACGTGCTACGATATAAACTCACAAGTTTCATTCGCTAAGGAAAGGTTCTCGGCACAAGGAAGGCTTTATAATGACAATGATGAGGAAGGTGGAGTTATGCTGGAAAAAGTCTCGGGGGATTGGCTAAACTTTGCTGTTTTTTGAGTGAGCTTAACCTTGGCTTGGAAACGAGTTTGTTTAATGATTTAGCTCTCTTCATCTGGTATTTCCCACTCCAAGACCAAATGGTGGATAGATAACAAAAGCCCAGCGGGACTGGTTAAAGGATAACCGACAAGACCACACGTTTGAGCAAAAATTACAATGGCATAAGATTAAAATGCATGCTTGAAATGTGTAAGAAAGTATACCACAAGCATAAACTTTCTTCATTTTGTTTGGATACTATGAGCAGAGGTCTGCGTGATTGAATAAATCAACTCAAGGGAGCTGATTCATCAGGTTTCACTTGAGAAGGAGAAATAAAGTCTAGCGAGAGTCAACAGAGACACAGGATCAGTGATGCATGAGAGCATGTCTTTAGCTGCTATCAGCAGTCCAGCATTCCTCAAGGCCACACAATAACAGGGTCAATCTAATCTAAACAGCATCGCAAATAGGCATATTCAACTCTCTTTCTCTCACACACACATTAAACACACACTCACACTCTAATCAGCCATGCATAGGTATGCAAAGTCTTGTGACCTTGCTTTAACCTTTGCAGTGGGTATTTATTTTGGAGTGTGTTGTGTAGGCAAGTGTAGGCATGTTTTCTGTGTGCAAAATTACAAATCAATTTTATTGCATCAAATGTGTGCCAAAATTGCTGTGTTGCATGAAACAATAATTAATTCAGACATTTGTTTTATATCATCTATGTCAATATTTCAACTTAAATGAGCAGTTAACAAAATACCATTACAGTACCTCAAATGATATTTAATGAGCTACAAAAGAAGGTTAGCATAATAACCCACCCAAGCTTTACATATTTTCCTAATTACCGAACACTTTGAGAAAGAGTAATTATCTAGGCATCCTCTGAGCAATAAGGCAGGTGCTTTTATCTTTCCATATCAGTCTCAGTTACACTCTCCTGACTAAAGAATCAGGCACAAAGAGGTATAGAGATTTACTAGAACAATCAGTGCACTGTCTCCATTCACAACTGGGCCAACGTAGAGAGTATCATTTATATTTGTGGTAGACCTTTAAGAGTAGGATTGATTTCAAATGATGATAAAGTTCATTCTTTTGCTAACATGCTTTGCTTCACTCTAGTTTCTGAGTACTTTGTTTCTATAATTCCTCCATGATTTAATGTTATAAACTTTGATAGACTTTGAGGGGGAACGATAAAAAGTAAAAACATGTTATATTGACATTTTTCTTTTAAATAAATTCAAGGTAACACTTCAGTATGGGGAACACATATTCACATATTCACTATTAGCTACAACTTTTGCCTCAATAAGCTTCTAATTTACTGCTTATTAATAATTAGTAAGGTCGTTTTTGTAGTGTTTCAATTTAGGTATTGGGCAGGATTAAGGGATGTAGAATAAGATCATGCAGAATAAAGCATTAATATGTGCTTTATAAGTACTAATAAACATCCAATTCTCAAGCTAATAAGCAACTAGTTTAAAGTGAGAATTGTTCCCTATACCAAAGTGTTACCAACTTCTTTACTTTCAGATGTACACTTTAGTTTGTAAAGCAAATTTAGCAAAATACTTTTTAATAAACAGATCAATGTCTGTTTTAATGAAATCTTGTCCTTTAATTAATCTTGCAGTCTGAATGGAAAAGCATCTATTTTACTGATTATTCACCTATTAGTGTCTGGATCAAAAGACAAAATTACAAAATTAGTTCTTGCAACATTAATTAATTAATTCAAGTGAAAACAAAACAACAATACAAATTTTATATCTGCCATGCTAGTATTCAAGATTCAGCATCAATCATTAATTTGTTGTTGACATTTGAATGCTTGTTGTCGTCATTTAGCAGACTTGTTGGCTTTTCTCTCAAAGTTCCTTCATGTGCAAAGATTCAGACCTCTCAAACATAGTCTCTCCTGTCATATCCATTCACAGAGATGGATTTGACCCCTGAGTAGTCCACTCTTGCCGGCGCAGCATTGTTCTGTGCTTTTGAGGAGCAGGAACAAGACAAAATGGCTCCACCTAGGATCAGCAGGCAGGAGGCACCCCATCCGAAGTACAGCGAGTTCCCAAACTCCCTCTTTTGCGTCTCCTCCAGAAGCGGGTTGTGAAAATCCAGGATGATGCCGTTAGCCGTCCAACAGACGGCCACTAGCAGCAGCAGCCCACATGTTATAAACGTGCCTCCAGCCGCCCTCATGATGCGTGGCTTGCTTGTTGCATCTGATGTGCAGTTGGTGCACTTTGCCCCAGCCACTGCTAGAGCCATGCCCACCACACCGAGCAGAGTACTCACGACGGTGAGAGCGCGGCCAGCCTGCAGCTCATCTGGAAGCCCCAGCATGGAGTCGTACACTCGGCAGTGCATCTGTCCTGTGCTTTGTACCACGCAGCTCATCCACAAACCTTCCCACACAATCTGTGTGATGACGATGTTCTGGCCTATGTATGCCGCTACTCTCCACATGGGCAAACAGCAGGCAACCATAGCACCAAGCCATCCCGCCACAGTCAGGATCATCCCCAGGATCTCCAGGCCGGCTGAAGCCATTGTGCTTTGCTGCTCTGTACAGTTTCACAGATTGTAGTGCTCAGTAACCAGGACTAAGCGCTGAAAATTAGCCCTGATATTAGAGCCGTCGTCGAACTTGAAGACTTGCTTAAATGAAGAAACGGTGAAAGAGAGAGAGAGAGAGAGAGAGAGAGAGAGAGAGAGAGAGAGAGAGAGAGAGAGAGAGAGAGAGAGAGAGAGAGAGATAAAGTTTCTACTTTCTTTATACTGCTAAGAGAAGATGGAAGGTGGAGTCTTAGAGGGCATCATGTTTTGTGTGGTACACAAAAAGGTTTTTTAGCACTTTTCATGTAGCAAATGCTTCATATCTGGATTCTTAAATATTTTTATACTGTTATGTAATACTTTTGTCTTTAATGAAAGGAAAAATAGAAGAATAGCATCATGTAGCATGCCTGTCTTTAGTGAAAAAGTCTTTGCTGCATTCAGTTGAAGCCATAACAAAGAAGTATTGTATAGTTTATTAGAAATAAACTTTAAAACATACACACTCATGTTGGGTTTTCATGTTTTATGGGGACTTTCCATAGACAATGATTTTTATACTGTACAAACGGTTTATTATATCCCCTACTAACCCTAATCCTAAAACTACCCATCACACAAAACTTTCTGCATTTTTACATGATTTATAAGCTGTTTTCCTCATGGGGATAAAAAAAAAAAAAAAAGTAAATGTAAATAAAAAAGACATAACATAACATATTTTGTTTAGCCCCAGTAATTATATGGTTCAGGTTTCAGAATTTTTTTTTTTTTTTTTTTTTGGGTTGTTCTTTAATCACCTGCATACCATGCCATTATATAAAAGTATACATTTTTGTCCCACATTAAAATGAAAGCACTATAGTGTCTCATATGTCCACTTCTCCAGATAACCTTGAGATCTGCTGAATCACTGCTCTTTGAGAATGGACAATTCATCTCTTTGTCTTCAGGAGAAAGACACATTATCCAGCAGGATCTCAGTAGTAATCCTAGGCATTCATACTGTACGTTTGGTTTTAGCACAGTTAAATTTTTCATACATTGCTTAGACATGGAAAAATACATTATTAACATACATTGACAGCATATATAATTTTGAGAGGACAGACAATGAGAGAAGAAATAGGGAAGTGGGACCAAATCAGGACCACAAGCCAGCTATAGTGTGCTATATGTATGAGCACTGTCAACAAGGCTATGGCCCTGACAAAAATATAAGCATTAAACAACTTAGACATGTCAAGTCACCTTTAGAGCACTTTATGCAGTACAGATTGTTTCTAAACAGCTTTACAGTGATAATAGGAAATTAATGGAAGAGAGATTGTTTTGGCTGTACATCAGCAAAGAAAGTTATCGTCCAGCTAAAGCAAGTTTTTGAGGGATTCATTTCCGTTGTAAATAATCATTAGTTATTAACTTAGGGGACACTTTCACAACACCATTTTCAACTGAAAACAGAAAACTTTTAATGAGTTCTGGCCATTCATTTACATGAAAACAGCGTTTTGGTGGTCTGAGAACGCAAATATAGGTTTCAAAGTGCAAGTTTTGAAATAATACCGTTATCACTTCAGTGTAAACGTCAAAAACGTGAATCTGTGAAAAGTGTGACGGCATGCACATGCGTATTACATGTTTAGGCAAGCATGTCTGAATGCGTATGTGCACAGGTGTGTAGTCTTTTTTTATCAGCAATTACTTGGCCAGCATGCATAATGTAGCGTTTTTTGTCGTTTCCGTGGATTCGTGTGAAAGGGAAACATTTTGAGAATGTTTTCATCTCTACAGAGAAAAAACCTTTGTCGTGAAAAAAATCCCTTCACAGGGGATAGTCTTGACACGCTCTCTGCTGACAAGTCAGGGCTGCGTTACAGTGATTAACAGAAAAATTATGATTCAATGATGCAAAGAGTAGGGGTGAGTGGGGCACAACTTAACATGGGGTTAGTTGTAACACACATGGTTTAAAACTTTCCACACATGCCAGCATGATGAAACTTAGTGTATTTACTAGTTGTCATATTAACGCTATATATAGATTTTTTTTGCATATAAAGTATATAAACAGCTGCTAACCTCTCCTCAGTCTCAGATGTTCCAGCATCCCACCACATAATTGTACTAGACATGTCTGAAATTAATGTGGGAAAAAATAAATACTCTGAACCACAAATTGATTTACACAAACTAAGAAAGTCAAAAAGCATTGTGCCCCGCTCTCCCCTATTACATTTTTGCTGTAAAGCAGCTCTAAATAGATAATAATAAACAGTCATTATTCAGTTTTTCAAATTTGCTATGACAATGGCCACCATAATCAGAACATTCAGAGAAGAGTACAGGTAATTTTTTTACATTGTAGTCAATATACTGTAAAGTGGAAATAAAGAAAAGCTTTCCTAACATACAACATTTTATGTATAGAAGTAATTTCCATTACTATTTTTATATTTTGTAGAATTTCTGGATTACCACGTCAGGGTGGAAGAACTGCTATGTTCTCTCAACAGAAAGAGGTTCTCGTTGTGATATGGTCCGTCAAAACAATGCCATGAGACTCTGTGAAATTCAGCAAAGAGTTGTTGAGGACTAAGTATACAGAGTACCCTTGAAATAGTCAGCGTGGTGGTAATGTTACCCTTTGTGCAGCCATTAGCAATCATGGGATTATCCATGCACATGCAACCCTGGGTCCATACAGTACTGAACATCTTCTGGATGGTCTAAGAAATGTTTTGTTTCATCAGCAGGCGCACTGCCTGCACTAAGCTGTCTATGGTTACACCGAATGTCAATGTCAGATTTCACCATAGTGTCCGAATATGTGAGTGGTTCAACAACAACCAGCAATGTATAAATGGTTCCTTCCACCATACAGTCCTTTCCTCAACCCAGTAGAAGAGTTTTTCTCTGCATGGCGGTGGAAAGTCTGAAGTTATGCCCAAAATACCAAGTAAAATCTCTTACAGACATTTGCATCTCGCAAATGCCCGTAAGAGCTCCACCCATGGGCGTCCAGTGGTAACCTTCGGGGCTCCGGCAGACGAGCAGATGTTGATCGCTGCATCGGAAGGGGAGTTCCAGTCCTCGGAGGATGAAGATTCGGCTGCACTGCCTCCCTCTCGGAGAGTGGCAGCGGTCGAGACGGACCCCGAGTGGACGGCTATGCTTTCCCGGGCCACCGAAAAGGTCAGGCTTGAGCCCTCCACCACATCCCGAACCTTCTAGGTTGGACGATTGGTTTCTCGCGACAGGTCACGCTGGTTCTCAGCGCCCCACCCCGTTGCCTTTCTTCCTGGAGGTACCTTCCAGTGCCCAGTGTGAGCCGCCTGAGCTCTCTTACCTGATGAGACGGGGCTCACACCAGGAAGTTCATCACTGCTGTTCCGCATGACCCTGCTCAGTGATTATTGGATAACACTGGGAAAGCGTGCCCTAGAGAAGGGGACACTGCGGAGCCCACATCGTACCCCGAAGGAGTTATGTGGAGTACAATGCTGAGCCATAGCCCGCAAGGGAGGAGGAGCCGGGGCCTCTCAGTGCTTCTACCTGTTTGAGGTGAGAACACAAGAGGAGACCGGCTCTACACGTAGGCTATAGAATCTAGCAAACGTGTTGGGTGTCGCCTAGCCCGCAGCTCTACAGATGTCTGACAGCGAGGCGCCACGTGCCAGCGCCCAGGAGGATGCAACACTTCTAGTAGAGTGTGCTCACACCCTGAGCGGACAGGGCACACCTTGTGCTTGGTAAGCCAAGGTGATGGCATCTACTATCCAGTGGGCCATCCTCTGCTTGGAGACAGCCTTTCCCTTCTGCTGGCCTCCGTGACAGACAAAGAGCTGATCTGAGATTCTGAAGCTTTGAGTTCTATCCACGTAGATCCGCAGAGCGCGGACGGGACAGAGCAAAGCTAGGGCTGGGTCTGCCTCCTCCGGGGGCAGCGCTTGCAGGTTCACCACCTGGTCCCTGAAGGGAGTGGTAGGAACCTTGGGCACATAGCCAAGCCCGAACTCTAGGCACGATTCGTCGACCGAAAATGCCTGCAGGTCCCCTACCCTCTTGATGGAGGCCAATGCAGCCAACAGCAAAGTCTTCATAGACAGAATCTTTAGCTCTGCTGACTGCAAAGGCTCAAATGGGGCATTCTGGAGTGCTCGGAGCACTAGAGCAAGATCCCAAGAGGGTATGGAGGGGGGTCGAGGAGGATTTAACCTGACGACCAGGTCATGCTTCCCAACCATCTTACCTTCTACATTGTCGTGATAGGCGGATATTGCAGCAACATAGACCTTGAGGGTGGAGGGCAACAGCCTACGCTCCAACCCTTGTTGCAGGAAGGAAAGCACAGACGCGATCGAACATCTTTTTCAAGGGTCCTCTCGGCGAGAAGAACACCACTCAACGAACAGGTTCCACTTCAAGACGTAAGCCTGTCTTGTAGACAGTGCTCGTGCCAAAATGATGGCGTTAACTACCTCTTGGGGTAAGTTACCTAGAACCTCCGCGTCCCGTCCAGGACCCGGAGATGGAAGAAACTGCTCTTTTATTGAACAGAAACAAAACACAATTCTCCTCCCGGCCCTCCTCCGGGGGATGGAGCGGTGCGGTCACCGTCTCCAGAAGAGCAGTCCTCCTCATCTCCAGGTCGCCCGTCTCAGGGCCGCTTGCCCTTGGCCTTGCCACCCCTCTTGGCAGGCGCCTGGACAGGCGGGCGGCCTGCTTGCACCCGGCTCCACGACCCTCCCTCCGATGCAGCGATGGAGATCTGGTCCTCAAGAGGAGCCCCAAAGGATACAGATAATGCACATCTCGTGGATGGCCCACCGCCTTCCAATGGCAGCTCTAGTGGCTGCGGAGTGGTTCCCTGGGGAAACGCGCTCACCGTAACCCTCAAATTAGCTGGGCTACTGCCTGAAGTAACTCTCTGTGGAGGGTTAGATCGAGGCAGAGGCACGGGGGCTCCGCCCCTTGCGAGACGGAGCCTCGATCGCAACTCCGAGATGGTCATGTTCCCACAGTGGGAACATGATTCATCCACCAGCGCTGCCTCAGCGTGCTGAACGCCCAAACACGAGATACAACACTGATGACCATCCCTCGGTGACAGGAAACCACCGCATCCAGAAACACACAGATAGAATGTCATCTTGAAAAAGACGCAAGCTCTATCTGTGTAAGCTCTTTCAGAAGAACGCTCTCCTTGGTGCTGAAGCACGCTGGGGGAGGGGTCGCGGCGACACAGTCAGGGGATAGTGCAGCCTGACTTGCGCGATCTCTCACACGAAGGCGCTCTTACCAGCTGTAGGAACGGCTTTTCAGCGCTCTCCACCTAGCGCACAGAACCAGCTGTGAGAACAGCCCTTGTGATTGTTCTGACGAACAACAAAGAGAGATGATCAAAACCACACAACCCACTGCTGTACCGTCACACCAACACCGACTGAAGAGATCGCTTCCGAAAGGCGGCTTCCGTCTTCAGTCAAGACTGCGAAGAAAGGAGTGATATCTGGCATAACCATCTACCACTCGGCTCCGAAGCAAAATGCTGATTTGATGCAATCACCTGTGTCTCATTTATACCCGCACGGCACGGCATGAGCACCTGGTGCAATCATTACATGCCAATGTGCATTGGCTCGTTTTAGTTACACTCAAAGTAGATTGGCTCTTGCGAGCAAGATTCCTATTCGTCGGTACTCTGACGTGGCGTCGAGAGTGACCGACTGAATGGGAACCTTAGTTCATCTCTCAAAAGTAAATATTTATGTCCGTGAACATATCAGTGCCATCAGAATGACAAGTCCTTGTGTCACTGTTCAGAAACAAGATAGTCAGAATGCTTAGTCATGTTGTCAATATAACAATGTACTCTGTCAGTATTTTCAAATGTAAACATATGGCTACGATTTTGATGACTAGAAAATTCACGAGACTGCACTTTATCTGTATGGCATTCATAAATGTTACATTTCAATATTACGAATTTACACATTAGGCTGCTACTTGGGATATTGATTGCAAGAGACTGGACAGGATTCACAGTTACACTTTTACTGTCAACAAATTACAGTACAATATCATTGCGATATAAAGAAAAAGAAAGACTCTCTCTTTCTATGTGTATGTATATATATATATATATACACACACACACACACACACACACACACACACACACACACTACTGTATATATGTACATGAATGTGTTACATTATGTCTCTATAAAGTATATTTACTCAGATAATGTAAAATGTAAGTGGACTACTGTAATATAGCATTACAGTAAGTTACATTACATTACATACCTCTTCTGTTCTACAAATGTTTGAATGACTGAGGACACAGTTGTTCTCCCAACATTCAGCTCAGTATGAAACTTGCTATTATGGCTTTTAACCTGCCTCAGCCATAAGGTCATGGTTGAGAAAATTGTCTGCAAAAGTGGCCCTTATTTAATCAGAAACAAGTCTACAATCTTGGCCTCTTCTACCTCTTCCTCTGTTTTGTCTCTGTACAATTCCACTTCACATCCTCACTCCTCTTCTTCTTCTCGCCTGTTGACCCTATTTGTTTCCTTGTTCTTCCATAATAAGAAATTGTAACACTGTGTTGTCATCTGTATGTATATGCTTGCCAAATGAAGGTTCGTAAGCTGCATCTCAGAGAGCTGTTTTAGAGAACTGGTTGATCATTGGTTGATCTAGCCCTTTACATTTCCCTTCATTACTGAAATTCAAAATTCTCCTCTGTAATTCATCAATTCAGGACACAAGTCTAATAGAAATGTACAGAAAATACCCAACATATTATGATAACTAGTTTAACTATTTTGCATTGAATGACTTATGCAAGAAACTAATGCGTTGTGTTGAGGTGTAAGACTCAATGAGAACCAGTATAAATTAATTTTGATAAACATGAGAAAATCAACTGATAGGAAACAGCAGACAGTTGCACCTAATTGCATGACTGTACCAAAGCATTTGCAGTTTGTTCAAAACAATGAGAAATGGCTTTTATGATGTGCACAAGTCACTTGATGATGTGGAGGTTGAACAAGCAGTTTTGAGAATTTCAGATGTGGACTGAGAAAAACTGTTAATATCTGCTGAGTTAGTAATACACACAACACAGGAAATACAAATTTCCTAATTGTTTGTCTCAATTAGAACAACTAAAATGGGAAAAGAAAAATGACAACAACAAAAATAAATAAATAAAAGAGAGAGAAAAGGAGTATGGGAAAAGGAAGAGGTGTAAGAGTGAGAGTTTTTGGAGAGGACAGAGGAAGGGTAATAGTGAAAGGGAGAGTAACAGTGGAAGAGGAGATGGATTAGATGAGGGGAAAGTATAGGAAGAGGAGATGGAGCAAGAAAAGCTGAGGATGTAGAAGCAAGAAGAGCTGAGGATGTAGGAAGAGGAGTTGGTAGAGTGGAGGGCAAGGATTTTAGTGGAAAGAGCAAGAGAAGAAAATATAAGAAGACATGAACAGAGAGGAAGGGGAGAGCAAGGTGAAAGAGGCGGGAGGAGAGGAAGGATAGGGTACAGATGGGTTTCAAATGCTTTCCTGTAGCTAAAACAATAAGAGCATGGCGCTAGCAACAAAGGTCATGGGTTCGATTCCCAGGGAAAGCAAGAACTGACAAAATGTAAAAGTGTGTACCTTCAATACAATGTAAGTCGCTTTGGATAAAAGCATCTGCCAAATGCATAAATGTAAATGTAAATTAAATCAGAGCCACCCTAATTGACCATGTCATAAATTATGGATTTTACTTGAGAGAAGCTGGACAGAGAATAAAAATGTGCCATAGTCAATGAACAACGAGTGCTGCAATTTCAACCACTGCTTTCTTGGGGCTGCACAACACAAACAAAGCTCCTAAGCTGTTTTGTCCAATTCCACCATTCAGCACTGGTGCAAGAGGGGTTTGAGCATCACCCACATTTCAGGATGGTGTTGAGGCACAAGGATGGATCCAGCATTCACAGCTTTTTCCCCCACGATCGATGACTTGTGAAAATATATGTTGAGATTCTTTGACCAGATGTAAATGAGAAGCAAGATCAATACATTTAATTGATTCAATGATTGCAGTAGATTTATTTATTTATTTGGGGTGAGGGTTATGAATACTCCTCTAAACTCATCATTAAAGATCTTGGATCAATGAAAAACATGTATTTTCATTCATGTATTTGTGTATTTACAGCTGAATTTATTAAATCAACAGAGAACACACTTGTAGTTTTGATGTTAGTATTTACAGTTTTTTACAATCGCTATGACAATTTTTTCAGTACTTTTAACAATTTTTCTAAACTCTTCAAAAAAAAAGCATAACATCTGTCTGTGTAGGCTATACAATTAACACATTTCTTGTTGTGTTAACACAAAATGCATATAGTTAACACAAATTTAAAATGCTTGAACATCTTTTACACACAAGCTCAACCAAGACCAAAACAATGGATTTTTACAGACAAATTTACCATTGCTTTAACACTGTGTGTCAGAACAGATAGCAACATGTTCTAAATCTAACCTTATAGGCTAAAGTCAAAGCGAACAGGTGTTCAGGCTATCATAGAGAGAAGCTGGTAAACGAGTACAGCCAAATCTCAGCCGGTTCACAGGGGCATCCATTATCGAGAAACCAACAAGTAGGATATTGTATAAGGGCTTCTCCTACTGCAAAGTGTAAATAATTTTACCATGTATTACAGTGACTGTATACCTTTGGTCTCTAATATGTAACTGTATTTTGTCTATCTAAGGATTCAACGTCTACCTCCCTCAGGAAAGTTCCTGAATGAAGAGACTTCAAAAGACACATAATCTATGATCAATACAGTTTTTCTCAATCGATTTGACACATTTCTCCAAATGAATGTAGTTATTCTCAAAACAATTAACACAGCAAACTAAACACACTCTTATGTTGCCAAAACAGTGAAGCACTGCAGTTTATTCTATTAATGCATTTATCAAAAATAAATACTAACATCAAAACTACAAGTGTGCTCTCTGTTGATTTGATAAATTCAGTGACAGATAAAGTCATGCATCATGTGGAAAATAGCTGTGGATGCTGGATTCATCCTTGTACCTCAACTTCTCCACAGGCCTCTTTCAGACTTGGTTGTAAGGGTTGCGATCATATACTTTCCATCTCCAAGAGAAGAAAATATGCTGGAAGGAATGTGGGTGATGCTCAAACCACTCTTGCACCACGGCTGAATGGTGAAATTAGACATTGTCCCACACAATGATGATGCGATTTTCTTTTTCAGTTTACTGTTTTTTGTGAGCATATTTTTGCTCAGTCCAATGTAAATAGATCTGCTGTGCATATGTTGCACTGACTTGTTTGATGAAAATTAAAAAAATAAATGTTTCAACAGCATGTGTGCGCATCTGCAAATATTTCTGTGCATGTGAGCAATCTGAAGAACATTGTTACATATTTTATTATTACAGTTTTTGCCCATTGCTTACACACTAAAACCGAATGCTTAGACCAAAGCCTCAATACCTAAACTTCTTGTAGCATACCTTAAACACAGTGTAACCATAGCTTAAACACATTGTCAACTTTGCACTTTGTTTGCAATTCTGTAATACACTTATTGTGAAACACTACACACATTTTTTTTACATTAGACACTTTGTTAAAAAACGACAACACCTATTATCATTGGGAAAACACTCTGTTCAAAATGCAAAACTCATCTGGCAATTGTAGGCACTTACATACACACATGAAAACACTTGCACAGAAAACAAAACATCAATCGGTCTGAGCCTTAGCACTACAACTAGGCCTCAGGTAAGCCATTTTAAGAACTTTGCAAGCATGGAGGCAATGAGAGTCAGAGTAAGTGGACGAGGACAAAGACGAGGACCAGTGCGGCATCAGGGCTACTCTGGTGGACCATGTGATAAATCGTCCATGAGGGAGGCTGGGCAAGGAGTCCACTCTAACCTCAGTCACTACACAGTAGCATCGATAATAAGGACTGGAGAACAGGTATATCTACTCCAGACTGTACGCGTCACATGATTCTGTATCATATTACAGTATTACTGTACTAACTGCACCATACAAAAATGGGTAGTGCTGTGTAGTATATAAAGCAATACCATTGTGATGTTACAGTACTGTGTACAGTTTGAAAGTACAGTATGTGAAAAATAACCTAACCAATGACATCTTGTGGTGGCATTTTCTACAGAATTTGTTGGATGACCTCCTCAAGGTGGAAGGGAACGGCTCTTCGCTCAACAACAAGAGCTTGCCATCATTGAAATGCTGCGAGAAAATAATCCAACTTTGTGAGTTGCAACAACGCATAATTGTAAATAGAAATGTATTTAACAATATCAACAGGGTCGTCATTTCTACACTAAGTCGCATCCTACAGAAACATAACTTCAAAATGAAGCAGCTTTTTTTCCCCAGTAGCAATTTATCCAGTAATTGTTTTGTTTTTTTATTTTTGTTTTGTTGCTAAATTTGATTATTTGTGATTCTAATTTTTCCTTATTTCTGTAAGAATGTTTGATTTTTGTAAAAACTCTTGTTTGATTACTGCAGAAATTCGACCTTTGAGTTTTACAGAAGAATTTTACGGAAGAATTCTTCTTTACAGAAGAATGCAGTGTTTTATATAAAGCCCAACAGTGTGTTGCTGGTGATATGAAAGAGTAATTCAAATGGTGCTTGTGTGTATGGTTTTGTTGTAAGAATTTCATTTTTATAAAGGAGTGTTGTTTTGATTGCAGTGTTTCATTTTGGCATAGATGTGAGTTATTCATCTCCAAGTGCTATGTTTGATTGGCTTGTGTGTAGAGTTTTGACATAACGAGCCAAATTCTGCAAAAAGTGTGCAAGCAATAGGCAAAAACTGTATGGCAAAGCATATTAAAGATGAGAGTACTTTTCATTATGCCCAACAGTGTGTAGTTGGTTAGACAAAAAAACTGGTAATATGAATTAAGTGTGTGCCATTTCGTGCAAAAGTTTGATTTTGATAATGCTATATGTAGTTTTGGTTGCATTGCTTCATTTCGCAAGATATGTGAGGTATTTTGCAGTTTGGGTGTGTGGTTTTGTGAATTGTGTTAAGTATTTTGATAAAACCAGCCTAGTTTACAAAATTGTGTGCTAGCAATTGGGAAAAAAAAAAGAAAAAAAGTTCATAAAACTCAAAACAATGAAACAATTCAGATTACGTAAAATGTGTCAGTTTTGAGAACTCAAAATAAAAACAAAGTTCTAAATACTCATAAAGGTTCATTTGTTTGACCTAATTTGTTTAATTTGAGTTGCCTCTACTCAAACTAATTCATTATTTTGAGCGTTAGGGTTTACAGTACGTTTATGTATTGTGTTTTGTATGTATTATGTTAGTGTATTATTGTATTTTGAAAATACTTTTAGTTTACAATGTGTGATTTTGAGCGTGAAATTAACTGTTTGCCAATTGTGTGTTGGTGTGTTAAGAGTTTAGAAAAAAATTATCATATAGCGATCGTAAAAAAAAACTAAGACTGGGAGGGATTTTATACTGTACTAGTTTTGGATAACTTTAGATCAGTTCTCCAAACGCATCCATCTATATTTGAAAAGATTCACTTCTGGTATCAAGGCTAAAACACTGTGCACTGATTAGACTGCTCCCAGATTTTGAGTAATATCAAACTGATAAACACAAATACATTTGTTTACTATTTCTTTTACATACAGTAATTCTTTTGGGAATGATCTGTGTACATGCCAGTGTGCTGTGTGTTTTAGTTCTTGCATTTAGCTGATAGAGGAGCTACTAGATAACTTCTGTTTGATCGATGAATGGGTCGTGTCACTATACTTTTAAAGCTAACAATATTCAATTATTTTCTTGTATAAAGTTCTCTTGAGCATATAGTTAATGCTTGTTTTTATTTAGAATAGTTTTGTTAATCAAGGTGAAAATAAATGCAAATGCAAAGAACATATATATATATATATATATATATATATATATATATATATATATATATATATATATATATATATATATATATGTGTGTACAATTGTGTACGACATTTGGGACCATGTGAGTGTTAAAAGTGCAAGGATTTGAAATTAGAGGGTGGGGATGTTTTGCTAAGCACAGACAGAAGAATTTAACAGGTGAGCACTGGCCTTTGAAACAGTAATGTATGCCTGTCACAGCTGATAAAGAAGTGATATGAGATGCTTTTTTTGTTATGTTTACAATATTATGCAACCAGCATTTAAAGTCAGCACAGCATGAAGAATGGCCATTTTGTGACTTGTTAAACGGTCATATTTACTCTAGTGTGGGAGTATGAACTTGTTCCACCATATAGTTTCTCAGAAGGTGTGTAGGCTAGAATCGATATTAAATCTTATAAAAAAAAGTGACTCCTAAACGTCCTAAATTTCCACAAAACCACAAAAGCTCATACATTTCACAGTTCCCAGCTGAAATTAACAGCTTTTTGAACTAATGAACACATTTTTTTTTTGCCTAAAACTCAGTAGTTCAACTCAATAGTTCAACAGAAAAAATATATATATAATTCTTAATAGAAATCAAAACTGACTACATAATGTGGTGTGGTGTAGTGATATTTGCTATATGTGACCCTGGACCACAAAACCAGTCATAATTTGCACGGGTATATTTGTGGCAATAGCCAACAATACATTGTCAAAATGATTGATTTTTCTTTTATGCCAAAAATCTATCATAACAGCTTTCAGATGATGTATAAATCTCAATTTCAAAAAATGTACCTTTATGACTGGTTTTGTGGCCCAGGGTCACATATAGCCTAGGTTTGGCAGAGAATTTGAAAATAAGTTATTTATATGTTTATGTATACATTTATTTATTTATTTGCTTGCTTATTTATTTACTTAAGTGTGATTTTTGTTACAAGCCACATCGAAACTACCTGATACCAGGAATACATTTAATTCAATTTTAAATGATTAATTTGTTGACTTTCCCTTTAACCCCTTTGCAATATCAAACCTGTCCATTGTTTCTCAGTGTTTGTATTTTATTTGAATCTAAGCATTTCCAATTCTCTGGTCTTAATTACATTAAACGCAACTTCTAAAAGTGAAGAAAATTCACTTCTTATCCAAGAAAATCTAAGCTTTTATTTTCTGTTGCGCTTTACCAAGATGTGTAGTAGACCTCTGTTCTTTGTCTGGTCTAATATGTTAATTGTTTAGAAACTCAGCAGTCTTTAATTATCTGGCTGGGTCAAGCATCAAGTGTTCTCAGTGTTGTGTGTTCTTGCTTGATCATTGGAAAGCAAAGCTGAGTCATCCGTCTTTTCATTCTTCTAGATCGCTATCACAGGTTTGGTCATCCACAGAAACTCTGTCTACCCGGCCCACGAGCCCGGGGGTGAAACTCTCTGATGTCACACACCCTCCCCCGTCACGCGGGAGGAAGAAACTATTAAAAGATTCATTAGTAATTACACAGGTGACTGTAAACAAAGTGTGGAGACAAATGACTCACTGCTGAAAGCAGAAGTAAAAACATTACCCATCGCTGTGGAAATATATATGTTGTAATACTTACATAAATTAAATCTGTTTATTATTTGGTAACACTTGAAGAAAAGCTTTTATTTGTTAACTACATTAGTCAACATAAACTAACAATGAACAATACAATTATTAAACTTAGCATTCATTAAACTTAGTTAAGGTTAATCTCAACATAATACATTTAAGTTCAAAAGTTGTATCTGTTAACATTAATTCATGCTCTGTGAACTAACATGACTATGAATTACATTTGTACACATTCTTACAGAAGAGACTCTAAGGTCGACATTTTATGGAAATGTTCTTCTGACTATATAACAAAACTCATAGTATGAGCTGTTCAATGTGTGATAAACTCATTTGCCTAAAAACTAGACCAGCCAGTTCTCCATGTAAATAAAACAATAGGTGCCTCTCTAATTTTGAGAGCATGTGGACACTTCTAACTCATGTGTCCATATAGGACAAACCCAGTTAAATTAGCTAATTAGATTAGTGCCCTTGGAAGTTTGAACAAATGAACACTAATCAAATGTGATTCACCGTTACTAATTACGGTCATGTGATTATGATGACGTGATCTTTTAATACCAATTGAATAAATTCTGATGTTTGTATTGAGATGTTTGATACTGCGGCCTCAAATAGGCTTTCATAAAATTCAAAATAACCCATCTGAGAAAGTAATCTCTGGCAGTCCATCTTTCCTCAATTCCTTAATTGCAGACATTCCTTACCTGTGTGGAACCGTATCCTCTTTGTCCTTGCCAAGGGGATTTTAATGAGCTGCCATGTAAAATAGAGCCATTCTTGTCCTTCTGGCCACCAAACAGAGCGTTCTTTCATTCATGAAATGATCAGTATCACTTACTCTGTCCCTCTTTTTTCCCCTCCGTTTTCTACACAGCAAAAACCTGAGATTGATTTTCATCCCTTCACCATGTGCCTATAATGTCTGTTCCCTGCAAACCCTTGGACAGCGAACACTTTTTAGCTCTTTTAACTATATAGTGCTGCAGTGGCTTTAGGAAAGATTCCACCTCTTTCTCTGGACATTGGAAACCAGGTCAGCATTCTACTGCATGCTTTTCTCCTTGTTTCTTTAGAAATGATACTATTCAGAAAAATTGTGATGAAAGATTGTAGATCTTCAAGTAGTGTCCGTCTTAATCTTATCCAAGCTACTGCTTTTACCATTGACATCTTTTTGTGAAATTGCGCAAAAAAGAATGAGAATGTGTTGGTCAGAGGGTGGCATGTTATATACTTCGCTCAAAATGATTAATTTCGTTAAACTCATTATTAAAACTGTCTGCGTGTAATGGTCACATAATTATCTCTAAGTAGTGATGAAATGTGTGATATCCTCCTCCTTCATTACCAATTAGTGATGACAAAAGTGAATCAATATTAAGCGTCTTTTGGGTGTGTGTTTTATAGGGTAAATCAACATTTTAAAATCCTATAATACAATTTGTGCTCTTTTAAGCGTTTAAACTTATTACCCAGAGCTAATTATGTTACTTTGTCTTTCAAAACCCTTCACGCACCTTGGGACACCCATGTTCTGTATTATATATTTGTGTCTGCCTTGCTTCTTTAGTCTTCATTTATGGATTACTCCTATTGTTGAACCATGAATCATGTTATTTTCCACAAAAACTATGAATAACTGTGAATTTATGATTCATAAAATGTCCTATTCAACAAATAGAAATCCACCCAAATGCAAACACGAGTTAAGACTCGCCCATGGGTTTTGCTTGAATGATGACACCACAGGCCAGGGGGCAAATCTTAGTGACGTGAGAGTGATTCTGCACTGCCCCTCCTTGTTCCCCATCGCATAAAAGGGACCGCTTTAGTCCCATGTTCACTAAACCAGCTCTACAGACTGAAGCATATTTTTTCTTTCACTCTCTTTTACTTCAACGCACAGCATGGTATCAGCGGGGTTACAGATGCTGGGCATAGCCCTGGCCGTCGTTGGCTGGATCGGGGTAATTGTGGTTTGTGTTCTACCTATGTGGCTTGTCACAGCTTTCATTGGACAGAATATAGTCACAGCGCAAATTACCTGGGAGGGAATCTGGATGAGCTGTGTGGTGCAGAGCACTGGCCAGATGCAGTGTAAAGTCTACGATTCCATGCTGGCTCTCAGCTCAGATCTACAGGCTGCCCGCGCCTTGTGCATCATCTCCATCCTGGTGGGTGTTGTGGGAATCCTGTTAGCGGCTGCTGGAGGGAAATGCACCAACTGCATTGAAGATGAGAGAGCCAAGGCCAAAGTTGGCATTATTTCAGGAGCTATCTTCATCGTCGCTGGAGTTCTGTGTTTGATTCCAGTCTGCTGGACCGCCAACACAATTATAAGGGACTTCTACAACCCTTTAACCGTCAGTGCACAAAAGAGAGAGTTGGGAGCTTCATTGTTTATTGGGTGGGCCGCCTCGGCACTGCTGATTATCGGCGGCTCACTGCTTTGTGCAAATTGTCCTCCCCGAGATCAGTACACCACAAAGTACACTGCTCGGCCTGGAGGAACCAAAGGGTATGTGTGAAGAGAAGCCAAGGAGCACTGCAAATACTGACATTCAAACTGCATCATTTTGTACCTTGGTCAGCTTTTGACCTGTGGTGTTACAATTGACCATGCATGTGAACGCTCTATCACTGACCAAATGGTTGAATTAGCTGTCAGCTGCCAAGACATGACAGGAATGGTGAAATACTAAGAAAGTATCAGGTCACAGCGCTGAACAGAAAATAGAACGGGACTGTAAATATCTCTTAATTTTGCAGACTGGCTTCATACTCTGAGGAGGTGCTTAAACTGTTAAGGATTTATATAAAATGTAAATGTAATCAGACAGATTATTTTTTGTGATATGCTACAAAATATTTCAACTATATGCATTGCAACAAATAAAATCCTTAAAAGCACTCAAATTAGTTTCTTGTGCTCCATTACACAGTTCAAAGGTGAATTTTTTTGTTTTTTTTGTTTTTTACATATATATGTCAATTATGTTTAAATATTACATTTTCCCTCTTTGTTTAGAAAGGCGATTCTGTTCCCTATAAATTGTCTAATACATAATTGGTTAATATTACTTTAAGCTATTATATAACACACACACACACACACACACACACAAACAGTCTGGCGTGCTATCTTTCTGGGGACTGTCCATAGACGTAATGGGTTTTATACTGTACAAACCGTATATTCTATCCCCTTACACTAACCTTACCCCTAAGCCTACCCATCATGCCAAACTTTCTGCAATTTTCTGCAAATTTTCACAAAAACTAATTCTGTATGATTTATAAGCTTTTGTACCCAATGGGGACCTCAATTTAGATCAATGTATTGCCAAAGCATTTCTAATTTTTACAGTGAATCATCAACGTACATGTAATAAACAATAAAAATAGAATAATAAAAAAAAATAAGTTGAACAATCAATAAACATTTAGAATTCTATGAACAATTTAGAATTCAGTGCGTGTATGAGTCTGTGTGTATGTTAGTGTGTGTGTGTGTGTGTGTGTGTGTGTGTGTGTGTGTGTGTGTGTGTGTGTGTGTGTGTGTGTGTGTGTGTGTGTGTGTGTGTGTGTGTGTGTGTGTGAGAGCGCATCACTGATTGGTCGACTCCTCCCTCTTTTCGTGACAGGCATCAATGTATCTTGCTGCTAGTAGGATACAATCTCTTTTTTCACCTAATAAATGTTGAAGTTGTATTTTTGGATAAAATGTCTTTCTGATTTGCTCATAGTTAGGGCAGCAGGTGACTAAGTGTGTCTGTCTCCACTTTACTGCACCAGGTGCAATACGGGCAGATGCAGCTCTCTCTGGGCAGCTACTTCTGTCTGTATCTGCCTGTCTCTACAGTCAGTGTGTGATTGCTCAGTCTGTAACCTCATCATTCTTCTTCTGAACTCACAGTCTTTCACTGTGCTCAGGTATTCTGCTGTTGTGTAGTCTCTGTTTAGGGCCAAATAACATCCCAGTTTACTTTGTTTTTTTGTTTTTTTGTGTTGTTTCAGTCCAGTAAGTCAGGTAATTTTGTTGGGCCGAATTGTGTGGAGGAGTGTGTCAGTGTCCAGTGATGCTGGCTGTTGTTAGGCGTGTTAGTTTGTTTTTGCAGCTTCAGGACCAGCTGAATCAGGGGACTTTTTTCAATGTTCACTTCATGGTTTTAAGGGCATTAAAATAATAAGAGCTTGGGTCACTCATTTAGATGTTTCCAAAATTTGATAGCTCGTTTCTCAGTGTGGATTAGTAGAAGGTATTGGCCTAATTTTGCCCTGCATGTGTTGTTCGGTGTGTTCCTCTGTACTCTCAGTATACTCTTACAGAACTCAGCATGCAGATCTTCTTATGAGGTTTTGTCCCATTTCTCAAATTTGTGATTTAGGAGAGGACCCAAGACTTCACTGCCATATAGTGCAATAGGTTCTATGACTGATTGGAATTTTTTGAGCCAGATTCTGATCTAAGTTGAGGTTTTCATTTGCCTTGAATTTCAACCCGAGGTATGTGTAGTTGGTGGCATGATCAATTTTGCTTATACCAAGGGTGAAATTTTGTCATCTGGGTCTTTTCTGAAATGTTAGTAGGCCTACTTTAATTTTGTTATGGTTGATAGTCAGGGCCCAGGTCTGACAGAACTGATGCAGGACGTCCAGGTTCTGCTGTGGATCCTCTTCTGTTGGAGACAGCAGCACCAGATCATCTGCATACAGGAGGAACTTCATAAAGGAGTCATGTAGTGTGAGGCCAGGAGCTGCTGATTGTTCTATCAAGATCAAGATTCAAGTTTATTTGTCATTACACATGTACAAGTACAGTATAACAAAATTAAGTTTGGAGCAAGCCTCCGGGCCGCAGCCTTTTCAGGCGCCGCCAATATTCTATATGGATTAGACCATGCATGTGAACGCTCTATCACTGACCAAATGGTTGAATTAGCTGTCAGCTGCCAAGACATGACAGGAATGGAACCCAACTATGAGTTTTGCCAGTTCATTGATGTAAATATTGAAGAGGGTTGGTGATAGTAGGCAGCCCTGTCCCACACCCCGCCCTTGAATGAAGACTTTTTTTTTTCAATTTTAATTGAACATTGATTGTTTGAGTACATTGTTTTAATGATGTTTTATTTTTTACCCCCGACACACACACACACACACACACACACACACACACACACACACACACACACACACACACACACACACACACACACACACACACACACACACACTCTCTTTCTATCTCTCTCTCTCACACACACACACACTCTCTTTCTATCTCTCTCTCTCACACACACACACACACACACTCTCTCTCTCTCTCTCTCTTTCCTCTCTCTCAAACACACACACACACACACACACACACACACACACATATACTCTCTCACACACACACGCACGCACGTTTGAATCGCTGTATTACTTGACAAATAATAGTTGTATAATGTTGTATAAATATCCAAATATATAGCAGTTATTTTAGTTGTTTAGGTCATGTTTAGGTCAAATATAGACAAACCCAACTGTTTAAATTTGTTTAGTTAAATTTTTAAACCCAACGGTTGGGTTTGTGCATATTTGACACAAACATGGGTTAAAACAACCCAGCATTTTTTAGAGTGCAGATGTGATCATGCACATAAATCATTTAAAATAGTTGTTTCCCTGTTACGATAATGGCTAGGTTTAGGGTTTTGATAAGGGACTTTATGGTTAGCGTGCATTTTCAACGCTATCTCAATTTGTACGTATTTGTACGACCTCACTCGTATGAATTCATATGATTTGTTTAAAACGCAGTGACGGGTTCGACACTCAATTCGGCAACTCGTCCAGTACGTACGAATTGATGTGAGATCGTGTTGGCATTTTTGTACAATTTCTTGCAATTTTGTTTGTTGTATCATCTACATATCATAAAAATACATATCAAAGAAAGAGAACATACAATAAATATTTCCAACCATAATCACCCATCTAAAGGCCATATCTTTTCACAGTTCCTTTGATGAGTGCAAGGTCATTTTGAAATGTTATTTTTTAACTGACCTTGAAAAACCTCTAAGTGTTGCTGTGCTTTGTCAGTTCCTCTTGTTTTGTGTTTATAGTGTAAGCAGCCAAATGCAAAGTCATATGGGCTCTCTATAGAAATCATCAGCTCAGGACAAACAAACTCCGCCTTTTCAAACTTTTCTTATAAAGAGCAAACATGTCTGGTTTGCACACTTTTGGCTTTCACACTGTAAAGGCAGGCCTGTGATTTAAAAATGGTCTCCCAAGGACTCCAGATTATGGGCATGGCCACAGCCATGCTGGGTTGGCTGGGGGTCATTGTCGTGTGTGCTTTGCCCCAGTGGAGGGTGTCTGCATTTATTGGAGCCAACATTGTCACAGCACAGATAATCTGGGAGGGCATGTGGATGAACTGTGTGGTGCAGAGCACTGGACAAATGCAGTGTAAAGTCTATGACTCCATGCTGGCACTCAGTTCTGACCTTCAAGCGGGCCGGGCCATGATCATCATCTCAATTTTGACTGGACTCTTTGGAATCATAATTTCTATGGCTGGTGGGAAGTGCACCAACTGTATTGAGGACCCTGGGTCTAAAGCAAAGGCGTGCATCATTGCAGGGATTCTCTTCATTGTCTCTGGACTTCTTTGTCTGATCCCAGTGTCGTGGTCAGCAAACACGATCATACAGAACTTCTATAATCCACTGATGGTGGAGGCCCAGCGGAGAGAGTTGGGTGCAGCTCTGTATATCGGCTGGGGATCTGCTGGGTTGCTCTTACTGGGAGGAGGAATACTTTGTTGGAGCTGCCCGCCAAAGCAAGAACGCATCTACAACCCCAAGTTTTCTGCTGTGAGGTCCAGTTCTACTAGAGAATTTGTCTGAGATGCAGACAAATTCTGGCATTAAAATGCACACTCAAGTAACTGCATATCTAATTACTGTATGTCATCAATTCATCTGTAAAATTACTTTTTACATGTAATAGTGTAACATTTTCCTTCTTCCTAGCAATACATTTCTTCTGAAAAGAGATGAAGTATGCCACTACATATATCACTTGGTACTTTCCTGCAAAAGAAAGTACTTTACTTCTTTATGTGGGAATTCCAGCAGCTCAAACAATAGAGGAAAGTGCTAGAAGCATCTCATGGGTTTGATTCTCTGGGAATGCTTGAACTGTATACCTGTATACTTTATTAAGGTATAACATGTATACCTTAATAAAAGCAATGCAAGTCCCTTTGGATAAAAGTGTTGGTCAAATGCATAAATGTATGTATTACAACTTTTATGTTGGGAATATAAATAGGTTTATTTATTTAATATAACCTTTTGTATTATTCTGTAATTTATCATATACATTGTGTATTTTTTTAATGTACTACCATCAATAAATAACAATGTATCCCAAGTGTTCAGACTGTGATGTAGGGTATTAATTAAATCATATATTATATAATTCATAAACTCTTGGGCATACTTCCAATATACTTTCACAATGTTTTCTCAAATAAATAAACAAACAAATAAATAAATAAATAAATAAATAAATAAATAAATAAATAAATAAATAAATAAATAAATAAAATGGCAAATTCTGCCTAATCATCAAAACATCAGAATATTTCTCTCTTGGCTCTGTTTAACTATTTAGCATATGGATGTATGCACTGGCCTCTTTAATATTGAGTATTTTTATGTGACATGTTCTACATTCATTGGACTCTGTGAAACAGTTGTAAATGCATATTATTAGTGAGATTGTAATTTCAGTAATGGAAACTCAAGGCTTGGAATCTTCTGTAATATGTGCTATAACTTTGCTACCCAAAATAAAGTGTAAAAACTAGCTGTTACCTTGTCTGTTAAACACTACTTAAGCTCAAGACAAAATGTTTTTGTTGTTGTTGTTGTTGTTGTTTTGTTTTTTGTTAAGAAATGTACTGTAATGCTTTACTGTTTTTACAGCATTTCACCTCTTTCAAATATAGATTCCATTTCAAATATTGTGTTAATCAGCAGTCACATCTAAATTGAATTTCTGTGAATTTAATTACAGCAAATGTGGCAACAGTCTGTTAACAGAAATATGTTGAGCCAATGGAAAAAATTAGTTTACCAAACCATGTCCAGTTAAATATTTTAAATTGTAGTAGCAATTGTATTTCTCACTGTCCCAATAGAAAAAAAAAGTATGAAAAACATACATTAAGCAAAATGCAGAGCAAAGAGAAGAGGGTTGACATTTTATCACATCACTTATTATTAACAAATCAATTCCAACACAGGATATTTGGTGAAAATACCTTATTTTAAATAAGGAAAAACACTGAATACATCCTGCAGATGTCTTGATGTGGTGAAAAAACTTTCATAAACGGCACTACATAACTTAAAAATGGCAAAGTTCCCTACATCTGGTAAGTGACAGAACAGAAGTTCAGTCAGGACCACTTAAGTTCAAAAATACCATAGACAAACTTTTAGTCAACTTTTTATTGGCATATTTTGCAAAAGTTTTTTTCATTTGGCTGTATGGCTCTGTTCTAAATTCCCCATCCTTATCATGAGCTCCATGAAAAGCCAAGACAGGGAACAGCAGCAGATTCTGTAAATCCCCCCATTGAGAACAGAGCATGCATCAATGATAACAGAATGATCAGATTGATTAGTTAAGTTAAACACAAGTTTAAGGAGGTGCGCTGTTAAGGAGGAGCAGTGTGCAGTGGAAGCAGCCAAGCAGGCAGACTGAACTGCTCAAACTCTCAAAGTTGACAATTGAGTCCATAGAAATCGGATCAACTGATATGGCCAGGGTTGGAATTGCCAATCAGCTGATTATGTGGCCCCCCTGAACTAACGCAGAATGCTTGATTTATTTAATTATATAATAAGGATGAGACTTGTGTCAATAGATGTAGAAAACAGGGAAAACATGATGTGATTATACAAAATGCCTTTTAAACTTTATACCGGGTCCTAAAGCAAAACTTTGGAGAATAATTTCAGTGCTCACTACTCACCATAATGTCTTGAAACTTGTGATGATGTATGACTGTATTCTTTTGGGAATGTTTGTTTCGTTCTTCAGCACTGGCTGGCTCTGTGCATTTTGTGCATGCATACACAGCTTTTTGGATGTAGCCAACACAGATTTTTTACTTTCGACTTGATAGATTCACAAGGACATATCTTCAACACAAGAGAGACAAGACTGAAATTGTTTTGAAAGCAGCTATATGCGATCTGAATGCGTCTTCACTGAAAGCACTAAGGCTGCATATTTTAAGAATCATGCAAGTTTTGGAATCTTGTTCAGCAGGATTAAACAAACAGCTCTGCAAGACTCCTCCCAAACAAGGATCTGTGTGAAACAGGCCATCACTTCCTGCTTGTTTCTCAGACACACATGGATTACGACCAGACCCACAGCTGCTTTTGATTGTGACAACACCATGGGAAGGATTGCTAAAGAGGTTTCTGGCCAGACCCTGTGCTTTATTGGTTTTGTTGGTATATGTGTCTGCTGTGGCATTCCCATGTGGCGTGTCACAACGTACATTGGTGCCAACATTGTCACGGGCCAGATTGTCTGGGACGGCTTGTGGATGAACTGTGTAATGCAGAGCACAGGACAGATGCAATGTAAAGTCCAAGACTCAATAATGCGACTGACCCAGGACTTGCAAGCGGCACGTGCGCTGATCATCATCGCAATAGTGATCGGTGCCATTGGAATGCTCTTGACGTTTGTGGGTGGCCAGTGCAGTAGCTGTCTGAAGAAAGAGTCCTCCATGGCCAAAGTGCTGATCCTGGGTGGCATCCTCTGCATTATAGCTGGAGTCGCCTGTCTTATTCCGGTCTGCTGGTCCTCGGCTGTCACCATCTCAGATTTCCAGAATGTTCTCACAATCGAGACACAAAAGAGGGAGATTGGGTCATCCATATACATTGGCTGGGGCGCCTCAGCGCTTCTTCTGCTTGGAGGGATCATTCTGTGTACTTCCTGTCCACCAAGAGAGGATATGTATCCAAATTACCCAGGCATGTACCCCTACCAAGGACCTATGTATGGGCCTCCTGGAGCTTACATGCCTGCCAACACATATGCACCTAGTGTAGCATATGCTGGAAGTTATGTTCCTAACAAACCTTATCCAGCCCCAGCTTACTCATCTGTTCCTGGACAATATCTTTAGCTAATGGACCATTTGTTTGACTGACACCTTCTAGAACAGTGCTCCTCAATATTTTTTGAATGAAATCTGTACTTACTCCAGTGTTTGATTGAATAAAATGTATATATCCAACAACAACAACTCTATTTAGTGACTTGCTTCCAGTGTGTTATTCTCCGCTAGCCTATGAATGGAGATAAAACTTGTTTGTCCACTTTCTCCACTCATTCCAGTTGTTCTAAAATGTTGTACTGCTAATTGCCATATGAATATCTGTATGTTTCAACACAGTAGGTGAAATTTGTAGGTTGTGTTGTTCACTTTTTGTAAATCGATCCTTTTCTTGTGTCTTTTTTTATTTTTTTAATTATTATTATTTTTAAGAATCTGTACATTTGATTGCGTCTCCACAGGGGAATGTTTTGACAATGAAGCTCTGGATTTTTATAAAATCTTGTCAATAAATATATTTCTGGATTATTACAAATGGTCTTAAATTGTCATTTATGCATTTATCCTTCATTAGTTGATTAATTGAAACTTGAGCAATAAACCTTTTTCGCCCAGCTGCCAACCTGTTAAAAATTAGAAAATATGATTAAAAAGCCCCTTTAATTTTCATAAAAGTGTTGATGTAATTGTTTTGTGAATTCTACTTGGAAAGTACCAGGAATGCTACCATGAAACAGGAAATGACCAATGCTACCAATGCTAAAGAAAACAGAACATTTGTTCAGTGTAGCATTGGCTTAGTTTTTAACAGTAGTAAGAAAAGAAAGCTAACTGAAATATAATATTCAAGAAGCGTTTAATACGTCCTGCCATCAGAACACATAGCTCTATTTTTAGTTTCATTTTTTTTTGTTTTGTTTGTTTGTCTCATCAAGGCTTGTGGATGATACCTACCCAATCCTTTCGGTTGATAACTTGGCCATTTGAATTTGTGACATTGCTATTGTTCAGTTCCTTGTCAATGAGCATCTCATCGAAACTAGCCACTGTATCAACATTCCCTTCTGAGGAATCTGGTCAGGCTTGAAAAGTCACCTTAACCTGGTTTCAGGTCCATCCAACTTGGACTCCTCCCTTCAGAGAGAAAATCTTAAAACTCTGAAGGTTAGGGCTAGAAGCCATTTCTACGATAAAGAGAGGAGCGAACTCTTTCAACCCAACGAAGCCAAGCAAACAAGAAAAAATGGTGTCTATGTGTCGACAGATCCTGGGCATGTCCCTAGGCATTATTGGGTTCATCGGAGCTATTGTGATTTGTGCTCTTCCTATGTGGAAGGTGACAGCATTCATTGGAGCCAATATTGTGACAGCGCAGACCATCTGGGAGGGCTTGTGGATGAACTGTGTGATTCAAAGCACAGGACAAATGCAGTGCAAAATCTACGACTCCCTCTTGGCCTTACCTCAGGACTTGCAGGCTGCTCGGGCTCTTGTGGTCATCGCCATCGTTGTGTGCATCTTTGGGATCATCCTTGGGATTGCTGGTGGAAAATGTACCAGCTTTGTCGAGAGGGAAGACACAAAGGTAAAGGTGGCTATCGCTAGTGGTATAATCTTCATCGTCGCTGGAGTGCTGGTCCTGGTCCCCGTCTGTTGGTCAGCTAACACCATCATCAGGGATTTCTACAATCCCTTGCTCACAGATGCCCAAAGAAGGGAGATTGGGGCTTCTCTCTATATTGGATTTGGTGCAGCTGCACTGCTGATCCTGGGAGGAGGTATACTGTGTAGCTCCTGTCCACCTAAGGATGACAACTACGGCGTCAAGTACTCTCAGCCACGGTCCGTTGCCACCAGCAAAGCCTACGTCTGAAAGAAATCAAGCACACAAAGACTTTTTATTTGCAAAGACTCTTTTTTTGTTGTTGTTGTAAAACCTCTTCCCGTCTGTGGATTTTCTTTTTTTTTCCAAGGAGAAACAGTAAGGACAGTGTCTGATATGACATATAGTTTATTTACTGAGTTTTTGTACTGTGATTATATACAGATCACTGAAAGAGAAAATGTGCATGTATAATGAGATGAGATGAATTGAACTCAGTGAAGCAGATCTGTTTTATATATATAAAACAGGAATAGTTTCATTAATCAGAAAATTAAAGATGTCTATAAAGTACAATGTCTATGTTTTTTTGTTTTAAAAAAAAAAAAAAAAAAATCTGGGGTTTGTTATATAAATTTGCATTTTTGCACAAAGATGTCTTGATCATTAAACTTTTCTTACTATTTTGTAATTAAAATAAATGGTTCTGTATTAATACTGCATTGACATCATTTCATAACAATAGTTTGACAATACTGAATATTCTCACATCAAAGAAAACATGACAGATCAGATCAAGCAATGTTTCCTATATCAGCCATTTTGGAAGTCGCCCATTTTGAATTGTGTTGTAAAATTCTGTATTTTATGAATACATTAGCATATCATTACAAAACTTGGTATCGGTCATCAGCGCCATGCCCTGAAAGAGCCTGAGAAGTTTCGGGTCAGCGCCACCTAGTGGTAAAAATAGATATTTACATGCTTATAACTTTGAATGTGGTTGACTTTTTTCATTGGTTCATTATATTCCTGAATCCTTGCCAAATCCAATGATATCAAACATGCTATGTTTCGCCTTATGGTTTATAAGTGATTTGATTCACAATTATTTTCAAAACCATTATTACAATCGAGACAAAATCATCAGAGAAAAATCTAAATCATAGCAAGTTGACTATATTCTAAAGGCCAAATGTCAAAATTTTTATTGTAAGTGCCAAAAAACTGCAATCAAAGTTGGACATAAGTGAATTTGTATGTGCTCATAAATAATATCTATAACTCCTAAACGAAACTCTGTATGTGTCATCAGGACCATGCCTTCAAGTTTTGGAACAGCACCACCTTCTGGTAAAATTTTACGATGAAATTTAAAAAAAAATTTGATTAAGTTTGCTTATTTTAATGAAACTTGGCCTTCAATGATACAAATTATGCCATATTTGGTCGAATTTGCTTTCCGCCATTTTGGATTTCTTTGAAAACCTACTTTTTCGAACTCCTTCTAGACCGTTGGCCTGAATTTCACCAAAATTGGTGAGCAAAAATTGCCAGCAAAAAGTTATTTAAAAGCTTTTCAATGGAGCAAGCCACTCTAAAATAACACATCAATTAAATTGTAGGCATGATAACCAAGTTGATACTGAGGCTGTATGTCTGCAACACTTCAGCATATTGCCACCAAATTGTGTGTGTCATTGTCACCTCACACTGACCACACTAAAATAATTTGATAAAAGCACCACCAATTGGTCAAAAGGGAAAAAGCAAGTGATATTACATATGTACATATTTGTGATAGTTCTCCCATTTTGACAGAATAATTGAAAATGTCTGTAATTATTCATTGTTGCAGTTTTTCTGAAGCTGTGTTGCAGATGAGGTTGGACATGGGAATATCCCAAATTAAATGTCCCACTTAAGACCTCAGTAAGTTTCAGGCAATCAGAGGTCACATTCACACTGACCCCATGATTTTGCCACCACACTACGAGAGCATATCATGTTTTTGTGTCAACTATGGCAAAAACAGAATAAAAACAACATAAAATCGCTTCGAAAACAGTAGACGAAAAACTAAAACGAAGGCATATTACCATAGCCAACTGCTGCTCTATGCAAAACACTGTTGCGCCACCCCCACTTCACACTCACAATTAAACATGATCTTTGAGATGCATGTGAAAGACTGGAGATTTTGTTAATTGATAAAATTGCAGTTTTCAGATTTTTTTTTTTTCATTCTATAACATAAAAAAACACATCAGCACCACTAGTGCAAATGCAAATTCTGTATTATATAATAAGTAGCCTATGTACAGGCCTGGAGTAGCCATCGGAAGATTTGGGAGAATTCCCAGTGGGCCACTGATAAATTGGGCCAGCAGCAGTACAATTTCGACATACGGGACACGGAAAGCATGAGTCTCTAGTTCATTTTCAATGAGAGATGCACAGAAAGCGGCAAATCAGTGGTTGTATAGTAGCAGCGAAGCAACAGTGTAGCCTGACAAGCCAGACCCACATCAAGGTGTTGGGTCTGGGAACACACCGGTGGTGTGTCAAAAAAGTCAGAGAGTAATGACCACATTTTCAGTGGTCATTAAACATCCAAATGTTTGCTGGGACATATAAATATTACGCACACAATAAAGTGAGCCACCTAACTTTTCCCCTGCTTTCTCTCATAAGCCTACCTTTCAGAATCGCATGTCAGGCTTTAAAATCATTAGCCATCACCAGCAGTATTTAGTAATCTTTTGTATTCATGTAAAGATAGTTTTTTGCATTTTGATGACATTTTGGATGAACATCAGGGAGTTTTTCATGTAGACTGATTTGTCATCTAGTGCGGGGCGGAATGGGGTGGGAGTGGTAGACAACTAGAATGAAGGAAAGTTCATTTAGATTTAGAATAACGAATGTCCAAAAAATAATAATTAAATAAATTAAAAAAATAATAATCTGGCTAGTTTGTCTATATTCACGCACTGGCCCTAATGTTAAAGTTTGTTATTATGTTCATTTGATGCAGGAATTGCCAACATCTTAAAAGTTATGTCAAATGACCTGTCTCTGCTGAGGTCCTGCTGAGGTCGGAGTTGGTTGTTGTACTCTGAGTTCACATGCCGAATGTCCGACTTTGAGTGGCATTTCAGATGTTATTTCCTAGAAGAAGGTGGGAAAAATCAAAATTCCAATCTTTCTGGAACTCAGCAATAGTTCACTTGGGCCCAACAGGAAGTCAGCCATCTTAGATGGAATGTGCGATTTTTACAGTTTTGATGGTCTTACTATGGCAAAAAACTCATGAGAATTAACAGATAAATTTGTCTTAGGACATCTTTTGATTTGATAATATTTAATGTTTTTTAAATAATACTCCTGGGGGATTCTTGTGACTGCCATCAAACATATAGGTAAAATCATGCCAAGACACATGCCAATGCCATGCGATAAAAGAAAACTGTAAACAGGAAGTGTCTCAAATCTTCTGCGTACATTGTGTGATTTACATAAAACGATGCAAATGTACTCTTTGCAACCTTTAACTCTTTACATTTAAAAAAAAAAAAAAACATTTTATTCTAGCTTCATGCATAATTTTTTATCAACACTGTAATTTGAGTAAGTTTCATTTTAAAAAGCAACATTTTAACAAAAAGCCAAGAAAATCTAATTTTTTGTCAAAGTCCACGACCGGATCACATTCAGAACAATGTTTAAAACACAGATGGATTGAGTCCATCAACACCCTCAAAGCTTGAGTCATTTCAGCAGTTTTGATTTATATACTGTTTAATGTTTGATGATCGAGTTGTTTTGCATGTGCGTAAGCAATGCTTCTATTGCTTGTTTCTGCTTCTTCTTCACCTGAGTTTTGATCTGGAGATTCTGTACTCTTTCAGAAGATGCTCAATAACGTCCCCTACATATAACAGTGAAAAAATGGATAATTCAGTCAATGACAGGGAAAGAGTAATGTAGATTTGAAGTAAAATCCTATGTACACTACCAGTTTTTACACTAAATCCATATTTTCAAACAATGTAGCCTAACACTGTATGTAAATCTATGTAAAAATTTTATTTAATTGGCTACTCAAAAGATTAAACACAACACCAAACCAAGTACACTTATAAACCAGATTCCAAAACAGTTGGGACACTGTACAAATTGTGAATAAAAAAGGAATGCAATAATTGACAAATCTCATAAACTTACATTTTATTCACAATAGAATATAGATAACATATCAAATGTTGAAAGTGAGACATTTTGAAATGTCATGCCAAATATTGCCTCATTTTGGATTTCATGAGAGCTACACATTCCAAAAAAGTTGAGACAGGTAGCAATAAGAGGCCGGAAAAGTTAAATGTACATATAAGTAACAGCTGGAGGATGTCTGGGGACTGAGGAGACAAGTTGCTCAAGTTTAGGAATAGAAATGTTGTCCCATTCTTGTCTAATACAGGCTTCTTGTTGCTCAACTGTCTTAGGTCTTCTTTGTCGCATCTTCCTCATGCGCCAAATGTTGAAAGATCTGGACTACAGGCTGGCCATTTCAGTACCCAGATCCTTCTTCTACGCAGCCATGATGTTGTAATTGATGCAATATGTGGTCTGGCATTGTCATGTTGGAAAATGCAAGTCTTCCCTGAAAGAGACAACGTCTGGATGGGAGCATATGTTGTTCTAGAACTTGGATATACCTTTCAGCATTGATGGTGCCTTTCCAGATGTGTAAGCTGCCCATGCCACACGCACTCATGCAACCCCATACCATCAGTGATGCAAGCTTCTGAACTGAGCGCTGAGAGCAACTTGGGTTGTCCTTGTCCTCTTTAGTCCGGATGACATGGCGTCCCAGTTTTCCAAAAAGAACTTCAAATTTTGATTGGTCTGACCACAGAACAGTTTTCCACTTTGCCACAGTCCATTTTAAATTAGCCTTGGCCCAGAGAAAATGCCTGCGCTTCTGGATCATCTTTAGATATGGCTTCTTTTTTGACCTATAGAGTTTAAGCCGGCACGGTGGATTGTGTTCACCGACAATGTTTTCTGGAAGTATTCCTGAGCCCATGTTGTGATTTCCATTACAGTAGCATTCCTGTATGTGATGCAGTGCCATCTAAGGGCCCGAAGATCACGGGCATCCAGTATGGTTTTCCGGCCTTGATCCTTACGCACAGAGATTGTTCCAGATTCTCTGAATCTTCAGATGATATTATGCACTCTAGATGATGATAACTTCAAACTCTTTCCAATTTTTCTCTGAGAAACTCCTTTCTGATATTGCTCCACTATTTTTTGCCGCAGCATTGGGGGAATTGGTGATCCTCTGCCCATCTTGACTTCTGAGAGACACTGCCACTCTGAGAGGCTCTTTTTATACCCAATCATGTTGCCAATTAACCTAATAAGTTGCAAATTGGTCCTCCAGCTGTTCCTTATATGTACATTTAACTTTTCCAGCCTCTTATTGCTACTTGTCCCAACTTTTTTGGAATGTGTAGCTCTCATGAAATCCAAAATGATCCAATATTTGGCATGACATTTCAAAATGTCTCACTTTCAACATTTGATATGTTATCTATATTCTATTGTGAATAAAATATAAGTTTATGAGATTTGTAAATTATTGCATTCCTTTTTTATTCACAATTTGTACAGTGTCCAAACTTTTTTGGAATCGGGTTTGTAGAATACTTAATTATACTTTTAATTATATCTCGATCAAAAGATTGAATACATGTATAGTCCAAATATACTTAGACTTTTTCAACTTAGTATAAGTCAATATACTTAAGTGCAATTTTAAGTATATTTCTGAGAAGGACATAAAAAGTAGACTGAAAGTATATTTTCTTATATTTAATTTAAAAGAAGTATACTATCTATTACCTTATTTTAGTAAGGGCTGTTTATTAAATAAAATTGGTGTAAAAGCACTAGATCACTAAATTACTATAAAGGGTTGTGGTTGATATACACCCAATCCTTTCAGTTGATGACTTGGTTTATTTGTATTTTAACCAAGTGCGTATCTCACAGAAATGAACTGTATCCACATTCCCTGCTGTGGAGTCTGATCAGGTTTAACCTGGTTTCAGGTCTATCCAACTTGGACTCCTCCCTTTAGAGAAAATCATAAAACTATAAAGATTAGGAACAGAAGACATTTCTACGATAAAGAGAGGAACGAACACTTTGAAGCCAACAAAGCCAAGCAAATAAGAAAAAATGGTGTCTATGTGTCGACAGACCCTGGGCATGGCTCTAGGCATTATTGGGTTCATCGGAGCTATTGTGATTTGTGCTCTTCCTATGTGGAAGGTGACAGCATTCATAGGTTCCAATATTGTGACAGCGCAGATCTTCTGGGAGGGCTTGTGGATGAACTGTGTGGTACAAAGCACAGGACAAATGCAGTGCAAAATCTACGACTCCCTTTTGGCCTTACCTCAGGACTTGCAGGCTGCTCGGGCTCTTGTGGTCGTTGCCATCATTGTGTGTGTCTTTGGGATCATCCTTGGGATTGCTGGTGGAAAATGTACCAGCTTTGTCGAGGGTGAAAGCACAAAGATAAAGGTGGCTATCGCTAGTGGTATAATCTTCATCGTCGCTGGAGTGCTGATTCTGGTCCCCGTCTGTTGGTCAGCTAACACCATCATCAGGGATTTCTACAATCCCTTGCTCACAGATGCCCAAAGAAGGGAGATTGGGGCTTCTCTCTATATTGGATTTGGTGCAGCTGCACTGCTGATCCTGGGAGGAGGTATACTGTGTAGCTCCTGTCCACCTAAGGATGACAACTACGGCGTCAAGTACTCTCAGCCACGGTCCGTTGCCAATAGCAAAGCCTATGTCTGAAAGAGATCAAGCACACAAAGACTTTTTACTTGCAAAGACTCTTTTTTTAATTTTTTTTATTTCCACCTGTGGATTTTTCCCCCAAGGAGAAACAGTAGAAGGACAGTGTCTGATATGAAATATAGTTTATTAAAATATAGTTTTTGTGCTGTGATTATATACAGATCAGTGAAAGAGAAAATGTGCATGTATAATGTGATGAGAGGAATCAAACAATTATTAACAAGACATTCTTGCCATTATTGCACAATTGCACCTATGTATAATATGACAATAGGGAATAGTTTTATTAATCAGAAAATTAAAGATATCTAACTGTTAATTAAATACAATGTCTATGGTTTTATAAAATGTGAGTTAATCATATACAGTTTTTTTTTTTTTTTTTTTTTTGCATTTTTGCACAATGATCGTTAAATTTGTTGTATTTTGTTATTAAAATAAATGGTTCTGTAAAACAACATATTGATATTGCATTGACATCATTTCATAATAATAGTTTGACAATACTGAATATTCTCACATCTAAGAATACATTATAAATCAGATCATGCTCGCCTCTGACATGTTGAAAAACTGATGTTGGCAAATGATGTAGGCAGATGTTGGAAAGATCCTCATTGCAAAAGACATCAACATTTTGCTGTAAAAGAAAACAATAAACAACTATCAGGCATGTTCAGTCCGTTTCTACTTAATGTGTTACGTAACATGAAGTCAATGAAAAATACATTTTTATTGGGTGAATAGATATTATGATATTCTGTCACTTTGTTGTGCTCCAGGCATTTGCACCAGCAAATCAGCAAGCGGTCCTAATAAGCTGTGTGAACAGTGCATTTATTAGAATTGTGTTTTGAAACATTAATATTTTTAGGAAATAATAGAGCTATGTTAACACTTTAACATATGATTGCTTTTGTTTTTGTTAAAATTATGATAGAGATAGAGCACCTACTGATGGATAGAAATAATTTGATATTGTAGAAATGTTATATAATATTAGCCAGTATGCTAAAAACAACTTGTTTATTAAATAAAATGAGTGTAAGGCTTTTCAATTGATGACTTAATTTGTATTTGAACCAAGTCATGAATAGATAGTTCCTTGTATAAACATAAGTTCATCTCACAGAAACTGGCTGTATCCACATTCCCTGCTGTGGAATCTGGTCAGGTTTAACCTGGTTTCAGGTCCATCTGACTTGGGCCCCTCCCTTCTGAGAAAAACTTAAAACAGGTTAGGACCTGAAGTCATTTCTACAGTTAACAGAAGACCAAACACTTACAAGAAAACAAAGCCAAGCAAATGAAAATATAAAAATATGAAAATATATAAATAAAAATTGTGTCTATGTCTTGACTTATCCCGCTAGAAATGTGATGTTCCAGAACGTGAAAGTCCCCGCTGGTGTCAAGAACGTCGCCTGGTAACGTTCCCAGAACCAAGATGGTCATGATGTGGAGTTATTTTAAGGGTTTGGGGGATGTTATTTGGTTATTTGGTTATCATTCAGGAATGTTTAGGGGACCATTACTATGGAACGTTCCCTCTAGTCATCTTCTAGTCTACACTACATTCCCATAATTTTTGCAGGACCTTTAAGGGACCAACCTAGAATACTCAAAGATGGATCAATACCAACTCTTTGTGATCCAACTTCATATATTACATGTTCTGAATATGAAGTTGGACAAACAGTTGATATTGATCCATCTTTGAGAAGCAACTTTTGTGCAAATCCTGTGTTTTTTACTGACCCTCATTTGCAAAGCAGCAGTGAACACTGATTCACACAAACATGTTCTGAAAACATTCAGTAAATGTGATGGAAGGACCTAAATAGGACCAAAAAATAACATTCTAGGTTGGTTCCCTAAAGGTCCTGCAAACATTATAAAAATGTAGTGTAGCGATAACTGCACTGAACAAGATATGTTGCAGCACAGTCCAGAATGAAATGTTAATGTCCCAAATGTCCTCTTTATAACGTTGCTATGTGACCATAGCAACCAAAATGGAATGTGCCCCTAAAGTCATAAAAGGAACGTTATAATATGACCAACAGAGGACCATGTGGGATATGTTCTATATCTATATGTTCCCATATGTTCTAATGTCCGATTTTCTTCACCTTTAGAGAACTTTTAGGGAATGTTGCGCAAGGTTGCGAGAATGTCCCCTCCTATGTGGGATGTCCCTAGCAATTATTGGTCTTGAGAGCTATTATGATTTGTGCCCTTCTTATGTGAAAGGTGACAGCAGTAATTGGAGCCAATATTGTGACAGCGCAGACCATCTGGGAGGGCTTGTGGATGAACTGTGTGATACAAAGTGCAGGACAAATGCAATGAACTCACTCTTGGACTTGTAGGCTGCTTGGGCACTTGTGATCATCACTATCATTGTCTGCATAGACACCAATTTATGTTTCTGCTGTTGGGTGCCCACACTCCAGTGCGTATCTGTGTTTGTGCTCTAAAGAGCGTACCAGATGTACCAGATGTGGGCTGTATCTGGACAGACACTATGTTGCTGTCTGGGTGGCAAGAGGTATACTGTGAAGCTCCTGCCCACCTAAGGATGACAACTAAGGCAGAAAAAAATCTATAGACAACAGTCAGGCTGTCCCGATCATGTTCTGTTTAGTTCCTGTCGTGTCTGTATGAGTTCTCGTTAGTTTCTATGGTTACACATTAGTTATAATTTGATTCAGCTGTTCATGTTCTGTTCCATCATTTACCTCTGTACTTCCTGTTTTGGTTCGCTCATTGTTCCGTGTCGTTAGTATTTACGTGGCTGTGTCTCCTGTGTTCTCCTTTTCCCTCTGAAGTGTATTATTAAACACTCTTTAGTTTGATAGGCTATTACTCGTTGTGCGATTTCTATAACAGCCAAGCGTGACAGGCATGTTCAGTCTTTCACCTCATTAAACTTTTTTTTTTTTTTGTCAAAATTAGACCTAGTAAACAAAAATCATTGTTTCTTCCATTGTTCCGTACATTAACTAAATAATAAATAAATATATATATTTTTTTAAATGGCTGAATCACTTTGTTGTGCACCAGGCATTTGTGCCAGCAAATCAGCTGTTTACACAGTACATTTATTAGAATAGCAATAATAAAGCTACATTAACACTTTTTAATTTTCAAGATTTGTTTTTGTGAAACTGAATTGACTGCCAAAAAAAAATAATTATGCTGCTCAGTGGTGAAAGACTACCCAGTGGTGGATGGAAATAATTTTGCAAAATTAGCCAGCACACGTGTTTATTAAATAAAATTAGCGTATAATCACTAGATCTATTTTTTTTTTTAAATCTGTAACAATACCTAAATAAAAGTTTTTCAGCTCTTCTAGGGAAGGCAATGGCCATGTTTACATGCAGAAGAATATTATGTTATTAATCAGAGTTTGGTCATTTGGATTATGGATCTAGGTTGCTATGGAGAATGTGTTGTTGATGGGCCCTTTTGAGACCATAATCATGATCATATTGCATCCCTGAGATTCATGTGCATAATCTTTAGTAAATTAACTCATTCCAAGAAATGAGGTTTGGCACAGCAATATTTGTTTTGCTGAAACTGGTTTCAAGTCCTCCCAAACTGGTTAGACAACCAGCAATGGCATTTGTCTGAATATTAACAACAGGATGTGGGTCACGGTACTTTTGCAAAAATATTTCTATCTTAAGATAAGTATTTATCTTAAATATTTCTATCTTAAGTACTACATTTAAAATGGATCTATCAAATGGATAAAGAAAGCAACACTGAGTTCAACTTGTAGAAAGTTTTCTTATTATCATGAGGCTTCTAAACATGTTTCACAAGTTCACACTTACAAATAATCAGAATAAGGATAGTTAACCAAGCAAGTGTGAGGAGACAGGGTGGTGGTGGGATGCAGGAAACTGTAGAGGAATATAGGTGTGTTGGCTATTTATATATAAGCCTCATTTCATACTGATTGGATAGGCAACTTTGTTTATAAAACATGATTTATTCAAACAAGAGCGTTATCCCTCCCTTATAGGAAGTGACAAAAGTAATGTAAACTGATCTCACATATTTAAAACCCTTTATTGTCACAAAAACAGTGGGCCCTATCATACACCCGGCGCAATGTGACACCAGGCGTGACGCAAGTATTTTTTTGCTAGTTTCAGCCAACGCAGTTACCATTTTCATGTCCAGCTGCACGTTTTTATAAATAGCAAATGCACTCACGCCCAGCTTTTCGCCCATGGGCATGCTGGTCTGAAAACCAGGTGTGATCAGGCGCATTGTTGGCGCGTTGCTATTTTGAGGAACTGAAATTGAAATTGCAGTCGATTTCAGTTCCTCAAAATAGCAACACAACAACAATGCATCTGAACACAACCTTATTTTCAGACTATCACTATTTGTAGTGTTATTTAAAGGGCGTGTCAGTAATGTGTCAGTAAGGTGGTGCACAGCGAGCGTACACTTATTACACACAGGGACGCGCAGCATCACACACACATTTTTAAATATAAAAAATAAAATGATTCCTCTCTGGAGAAGTGCTCAGTCTTTCCGCTCGCAAATTCCTCCATGTAAATAGCGAATCCGCCATGGTGCGAGCGCAACTGGCTTTTAAATGGAATGAGAGATGAGACTCTGATTGGTTTATTGCACATTACGCCCAAAACACACCCATGACTCATTAAGAGACTAGGTACAACCCTTTTGGACCATGCACCTGGTGCACAACCGTTTTTTCCATCGTTAAACTAGCAAAAGTGGATTCGGACACACCCTAAGTGCACCTGCATCATGTGCTTCAGACCATGTGCTCAGATCATTAAAATAGGGCCCTGAATCTCACAAGGCTGCTATTTCTTCAGTCTGTGCAGATTCACATTTGGAATAGCAATTTTTTTTACCTCATACATATTGGTTTAGTTTTTGGAAAGCAAATCCAAAAGACTGAAGCTGATATTGAGATGGTGTCTATGGGCATGCTCTTACTGGGTTGCATCCTGGCTCTGTTTGGCTGGATTGGAGTAATAATTCTGTGTGACTCATGAGGAGAGTAATTCATTGGTACCAACACTGTGACCTCTCTGATTTTCTGGGAGGGAATCTGGATGAGCTGTGTGGTGGAGAGTACCGGAGAGATGCAATGTAAAGTCTACGACTCCATGCTGATATGCTGCCCGTGTCCTGATGGTCTTTTCCATCATGGTGGGCATCGCTGGGATTCCTGTACCTGCACTTGTCTCAGGGAAATGAACCAACTTCTTAGTTGAGGAACAAGGAAAAGTTAAAGCACATATTACTGCTGGGGTTGGTTCTGGTCACCTCTGGTCTTCTATGTCTTATCACTGTGTCCTGGACCGCTGTCATTATAATAACTGACTTCTACAACCTCTTGCTACTAGATTCTCAGTGTAGGGAGATGGGGGCTTCATTCGACCTCGGCTGGGGCGCAAGGCTCCTTCTGGTGCTGGGAGATGGGCTGCAATGCAGTTTTTGCCTACCAGAAGAGAACCCCTCAACATCTGTCATATATAATCCTGTAAAGATGTCAAAACCATCCAGTGGGAATGATGCTCTTCCTGGCCACACAGCGCCAGTCCCATGGTCTCCAACTCCGTCCAAGATCTACATCTAGACTACATACCTGACAAAGTTTCATTAGAAAAATATAGTTGTATATTTTGTTGTGTATTTTGACACCTCAAAATAGTGTAGATGAAATTCTTGGAGCACTTTTAACTGTTGAATAATCTTGTACAAAAGCACTTGTTTTTCACTAATGATGTGCAGTTTTATATGACGTAAACATGTTGGCTAAATTGTTCTTGCCATTCATTCTCATTCTGTTTTTTGTGCATGCCAGAGGAACATACTTTAGACAACACTAGGAAAACCTGCTGTTCAGGAACACCCATAGTTTCCACTAGTCAATCGAACATATTACGTGTGTTCTGAGAACAAGATGCATAGCTATTGTTTTTGTCCTGCTTGAAAAACTGTATGAAAAATACAGGTTCTAGGGAAATAAATGAGCTCACAGACGTTTTACTTTGTGTTTAGTTTACTGTACTTTATTGATAATGAAAAGTTGATTTGTATTTCACTTTTTATTTTATTATGTGTTTCTTCATCTTCTGAGAGGCACTTAACAAAGAATTATAAATGTGAATGGGCAATTTGACTTAAATGCTTCTTTCTATTTTTGACACATTTTTTTAAGTTAATATAAACCGAGTTCAAGAGTTTGTTAAACTGAAAACCAGTTCTCCCACTATTAACCTTCCTTACAGGGCTCGTATTGCATGGTTCTCAGGCTCACATACACAAACATCCTGAATTTCCTTACAATGAGAGCTTTTTCTTATTTAAGCACTCTTCAGTGGGCCAGAGTCACAGTGTTATTACAGATAACCACTACAAGGAAGTGTATTCTTTTTTTATGGAACGCCAATACAGACACTTTTATGTTAGAACACATGCATTGCATTCTTAGAAATGTAAACAAGTGATGTCAAAGACATAGATAAAAGTATGACAACCACCCCTAAACCAGCTCTCTGTTGAGAAATCTATTTCTCAGTTAGTATCAGTTTCATTCAAACTCCAAACACAACCATCTTAGTTGAGCAAATTCACCTGCATGTTGTTGTCTACTGCCCCCTAGCAAGAGAAAATCATTCATATGCTACTTTATTAGCGCTGCAACTAAATCTGTTTCGCCATTAAAACAATTATGTTACAGAAACACTGATTAAAAACAAGAATTAATTTTTATGTGTGTGTGTCTGTGTTTTATGTCGTCCACAGCCCCCTCCATGGCTCTGCAGGTCTTGGGGATCACTCTTTCAATGATTGGCTTTGCAGGAACCATTATCATCTGTGCACTGCCAATGTGGAAGGTAACCGCCTTTATCGGCACAAACATTGTGGTGGCACAGGTCTTCTGGGAAGGATTGTGGATGACGTGCGTGTACGAGCGCATTGGCCAGATGCAGTGTAAACTGTATGATGCCCTGCTGGATTTGGATCCTTCCCTACAGGCAGCGCGTGGGCTAGTGGTGACCACCATGGCTTTGGCCTGTTTGGCTTTCCTCATTTTTCTGGTTGGGGCTGATTGTACCAACTGCCTAAGTAACCCACGTGCAAAAGCACGGATTGTGGTGGTATCTGGGATTACCTTTATGCTTTCTGGACTGACTACTGTGGTGCCTGTGTCCTGGACGGCCGACTCCATTATAAGAGACTTCCATAATCCCATAGTGCATGAGGCATTAAAGAGAGAGATGGGGGCAGCCCTCTATGTGGGCTGGTTAACAGCGGGGTTTCTGTTCGTTGGTGGAGCAGTTCTCTGCACCAGCTGCCCACCGGAGCGGGACAACTATTCGCCTAGATACACCTTAACAAAATCTGATACCCACAGCGGCTATGCCATAAAGAACTATGTCTGATATACAGCACATGCCACTGAGTAATGCGGATACACTGGTCAAATGCAAAAGCGTTAGTGTTAAACGGAAAACTATATCAGATACTAAAGAATTTTCTTGGCTTCAGAATTTATGCTGATTTGAAAATCGTTCTTTTTGACCAAACAAAGGAATTAACCTTTTTTGATGTTCATATATTGGATCTTCTTTAAATTAAATTTAAAAAGTTACATTTAAAACATTAGCCCCCGGTTTCACAGACAAGGCTTACGCTAGTCCCAGACTGTTTTAACTGAAAGCAACTTGCACTGACATATCTCAAAATATGTCAGTGCCATTGTTTTGTCTCAAGATGCACACCAGTGTATTTTTCCTAAGGCATGTTTATAAATGTTACTTAAATGTGCTAACTGAACAAAGGCCTAAGCGCGGCTTAGTCTAAGTCCTGTCTGTGAAACCAGGCCTAGATGACACAACATTTCAGCATGTCCCCAGTGTTTGAATATATATATATATATATATATATATATATATATATATATATATATATATATATATATATATATATATATATATATATATATATATATATATATATATATATATATATATATATATATATATATATATATATATATACATATACATATATACTGGGGACATGCTGAAATAGTACTGAAATAGTACTGAAATATGCATGAAATATATATATATATATATATATATATATATATATATATATATATATATATATATATATATATATATATATATATATATATATATATATATATATATACACTCACACCAAAAGGATTATTAGGAACACCATACTAATACTGTGTTTGACCCCTTTCGCCTTCAGAACTGCCTTAATTCTACGTGGCATTGATTCAACAAGGTGCTGAAAGCATTCTTTAGAAATGTTGGCCCATATTGATAGGATAGCATCTTGCAGTTGATGGAGATTTGTGGGATGCACATCCAGGGCACGAAGCTCCTGTTCCACCACATCCCAAAGATGCTCTATTGGGTTGAGATCTGGTGACTGTGGGGGCCATTTTAGTACAGTGAACTCATTGTCATGTTCAAGAAACCAATTTGAAATGATTTGAGCTTTGTGACATGGTGCATTATCCTGCTGGAAGTAGCCATCAGAGAATGGGTACATGGTGGTCATAAAGGGATGGACATGGTCAGAAACAATGCTCAGGTAGGCCGTGGCATTTAAACGATGCCCAATTGGCACTAAGGGGTCTAAAGTGTGCCAACAAAACATCCCCCACACCATTACTACACCACCACCACCAGCCTGCACAGTGGTAACAAGGCATGATGGATCCATGTTCTCATTCTGTTTACGCCAAATACCCTACCATCTGAATGTCTCAACAGAAATCAAGACTCATCAGACCAGGCAACATTTTTCCAGTCAACTGTCCAATTTTGGTGAGCTTGTGCAAATTGTAGCCTCTTTTTCCTATTTGTAGTGGAAATGAGTGGTACCCGGTGGGGTCTTCTGCTGTTGTAGCCCATCCGCCTCAAGTTTGTGCGTGATGTGGCTTCACAAATGCTTTGCTGCATACCTCGGTTGTAACGAGTGGTTATTTCAGTCAAAGTTGCTCTTCTATCAGCTTGAATCAGTATGCCCATTCTCCTCTGAACTCTAGCATCAACAAGGCATTTTCGCCCACAGGACTGCCGCATACTGGATGTTTTTCCCTTTTCACACCATTCTTTGTAAACCCTAGAAATGGTTGTCCGTGAAAATCCCAGTAACTGAGCAGATTGTGAAATACTCAGACCGGCCCGTCTGGCACCAACAACCATGCCACGCTCAAAATTGCTTAAATCACTTTGGAGTTTGTTTGGAGTTCAGGAGATTGTCTTGACCAGGACCACACCCCTAAATGCATTGAAGCAACTGCCATGCGATTGGTTGATTAGATAATTGCATTAATGAGAAATTGAACAGGTGTTCCTAATAATCCTTTAGGTGAGTGTGTATATATATATATATATATATATATATATATATATATATATATATATATATATATATATATATATATATATATATATATATATATATATATATATATATATATATATATATATATATATATATATATATATATATATATATATATATATATATATATATATATATATATATATATATATTAGCGTGTGCGTATGTTCAGGTTTCACCTTCTGCACTGTAATATCTAATTAGTCAGACTTACTTTAAAAAAGCATGGAAAGCGATTGCCTTAAAAAAAGCAAGTAAAGTGAAATAGGAATAGTATGTTGTTCTGACAAATGCTTAGATAGTATAGGTCACTTACACAAGAGCTGTAGTAAGAGCTCTAGAACTCAATCAGAACACAATCAAATAATTGTGATTTCTTGTTGCATCGCTGCACCATTAGGAAGAAAATCACAATAAGTAAGTGCCCAACCAAAGGGAACACTGATCACCATAATGGTGAGTACAAAAACATTATGTGCTGTTCTCTCAAATTTTTCAGTTGTATTGACAACTGTGTTCTGTTGACAATTCAACATTCAAGATGACTTTGGGAAATCAGTGAATGCAAACAGAGAAAAATAACTGCAGAAGTGCAGGACATGAGTGAAAAGTCCTTTGAGTCAATTTTTTTGCTTGACAAAATGGCACTCAAACCAAATATCAGTTAAATTTACTTGTGTTTTCTGAGTAAACAAGGCATATGTGAATAGTGCAGATTACTAGATTTTTACAATTAAGTTAAGACATAAAGTAAAGTTAACTAAAATGTGTTAGTTAGAATCACTGTTGGATTTTACAGTGTGTATATTGCAGGGACTATGCAGTAAACATCCCCACCAGAATAGTAGTAAAACAATAGAAATCAAAGGAGAGTCCCCATGAAGATACACAAACAAATGTGTGATACTTTGTGAGTGTGTGAGTGAGTGAGAGAGAAGACTGTTGTGTTTAATAATATGTTTTCTGCTTTGTAAGGACTGAAACAAATAATTTTGAATAATAAGGTTGTGCTAAAAATAATCCTTGTCTGTCACACTGACCACTGGGCTGTAAATTGTCTGTAATGCTCTATTTTTATCTCAGTATCAGTATAATAATGAATTAACAATATTAATTAACCAAATGTAATGAACATTATCCTATGAATTATTCTGTTGAAATAAAGTGCATCTCAGACTTTGCACACATTTTTCTGCCACAAATCTACAAATTAAAATAATTTTAAAACCTACAGAGTTGTGAAAGTAGATGTGCTGGGTTTTAAGAATAGCAGTGGACAGTTTACCTTTTATACATGCAATTATTTTGTTACTAAACTGATTATACCAACCCCAAATAAACACTTTCTTCCAACTTCACAACATGGTCTCATTGTTTTTATCTAATCAAACTTAAACATTTTTGAACATTATCAATGAAACAGGCAGAAAAGTACAGACAATAACTTTATCAAACACACGGTACACTGCATTTTAAAATGTTCATATAATTCTGAAATTATTATTGTTCGTTCTATTTAGTTACATAAAATGTATACAGTATATAATCTACATTTTTATTTTAATTTAATCTACATTTATAATCTGATTTTATTTCATATAGATTTTATAAAATACTGTAAATGCAGCCTTGGTGAGCATTAGAGACTTCTTTATTTTTTATTTGTTTATTATATATTTAGTATACTTTATTTGTTTATCCTTCAGCCTCATCCAGATTAGAGTGAATAAAATTGACTTTTGCCACTTATTTTACCAGTAAACTGTCAGTTTGTTCCAGAAGGGGATGTTGAATTAAATGTTGAACATTTAATCATAACGTAACATAATTTAATCTTCAAGATGTCTAAACCTTTGACTGATAGCGTTCAGGGCTCTTAACTTTAGTCCATTATATAAGTGAACCAGTGTATGAACAAGCTAATCAAGATTATTTTCGAATTACAGAAGGGTGGGTTAAATGGGATTTGTACTAAAGTCTACAGGACACTGGCCCTCTAGGATTGAAGGTGTCTAGTAATATTATTAACAACATGTTCTTTAGGTGTTACAAACAGAGGGACACGCAGAACAGGAGATGGTAATGATGACACACTGGAGACAGGGAAGCAGGTAAGTAGCATGGGAGAGTCCTTGAGGTAAGCCAACAGGTAAGTGTTGTGCAAATGAGACCGGACAGTGACTGTGTGGCCGCGCGTGGGGCTTAAGTGCAGGCAGTGATGAGGTAATGATGAGGTGCAGATGTGCGTGATCAGTACTCGGGAGAGGCTGTGCGTGGTGCTTGGGAGTGGGTGGAGCCTGGCGTGCTTGTGACATTAGGGTTAGGGTTTGGTTTAGTGTTAGTTACTTATAATGCATAATTTACTGTTTTAACTATATTAATGCATGCAACACATGTAACAAGGATACATTAAAATACAGAAGGGCTGTCCCACTGGGGAAGGTTGTGACATTTTTTTTTATTTCTGTCTGCATCTTGGAGTTATTTTAAGCCAGTGCGCTCAAAATGTGATCTGCTAATAAAGGTGCACTATGTAAAAAATTTTCAGTAAAATATCCAAAAACCACTAGGCCAGTGTTATATATTTTGTTCAGTTGAGTACTTACAATATCCCAAATGTTTCCAACTATTTGTAAATCGTGAGAAAATTGCCATTTTAACCAAGGAACCGGGACGTGTGAGGGCGTCGCCTGTCAATGGCGTCATATCTGCGTTACCCTCAGTTTCCGGGTTTCATTTTGCAGAAACTCTTTACTCTCACTGCAGTGTGCAACAAGTGTCATAGCAGCCACTGAGCGAACGCACAGAGTAACATCATAACATAATTTTCAACACACTCAAATGTATCTAATATCATAAACAGAGCTGCGTTACCTCATACTCATGACCGGAAAAGCGGAAATGGCGCCGGTGACTGTGACATAATAAAAGTCCCGCTGCTCGCGAGGGGCGTATTGCGTTCATCTTATTAATAATCGCTCCAGCGGCCTCGTTCAGCTCCACAGCACTCGAGCCTGCTCTGCTTCATACTACAGTAAAGTTAATAATCGCATCCATAAACTTGATTTCTGCCGGCTGTGAGGTGAAGACCACATGTCCCAAGATTCTCAAACTTGGCGTCATCAAACTACGCCTTTGTTTTGAATAGGCGACCTCTAGTGGACGAAAAAGTTACATAGTGCACCTTTAAATTATGTAGCTGTTATATTTGCAGCACAAACAGAAAGAAGTTTCAAACACAACGAGTGAACTGTTACAATTAACCCCATTATCTGGGTTAGTTGTAACATACCCTGAGGTGAGATGTAAGATTATATATCCAACAGGGTGATTATGGATTATGACAGCTTTTTCAACATAATTTAAACATAACTTAATCAACATAATTGGTGTGTGTGTGTGTACGTGTGTGCGCGTGTGTGTGTGTGTGTTTGTGACATATCAGGATACAAATGTGTATAATGACATGGGTATGACATAGGTATTACAAGGAGAGGGTGACTTATGAGGACATTGCCCAATGTCCCCATTTTTCAAAAGGCTTATAAATCATACAGAATGAGTTTTTTTTTTTTTTTTTAAGTAAAAATGTGCAGTTTCCTGTGATGGGTAGGTTTAGGGGCAGAGGTTGTGTAGTGTAGATAGAAAATAGTTTGTACGGTATAAAAACCATTACGCCTATGGAATGTCCTGTGTGTGTGTGTGTGTGTGTGTGTGTGTGTGTGTGTGTGTGTGTGTGTGTGTGTGTGTGTGTGTGTGTGTGTGTGTGTGTGTGTGTGTGTGTGTGTGTGTGTGTAAGCATGTCATAGTAATTGGAAGAAAGCATAAATACAACAAACAATTTGCTTGGATTGTAACATGTTTCATTAACGTTACAACTAACCCAGAGTCTTGTTGTTACAACTAACCCAAAGTCAACTTACAGCTAACAGCCAAAACATTAGCACTAGCAACTGGAAAATGTGATGTCCTTGCATTGATGCACCACTAGATGGAACTCAAGCTTCTTGAGTTAGATATATGTGCGAAGAGCAGAGAAGAGAGAGAATGCTGAGCACGTGTGTGCATGATATCATGCATGTTCAGAAGAGTTATTCAAGTTTGGGAATACACTTTCTGTGCTTCTTGTCTACATTAAGACAAACAAATATCTACACAGACACACAGAAAAACATAATTTAACTTAAATAAGTTTAAAGCAGGCACTGCCATCACAAAAATAAAGTAAAAAATTAGTTTTCCCATCTAAAATCTAAAAAATTCCTATCTGAATTAGCCTAAATACTTGTTTCCTGTAGTTAAAAAATTGGACACGAACACCCTCTCGAGTCAAAATTAGAATGCGATGAGCTTGTGATCATGACCTTAGAAGTGGGAAATAAGACATTTCCGATGGCACGTGAGGACGGCATTAGGACTAAACTGAGCATGTGTGAAGTGAATCAGGTGATTTGTAACTTGTTCCTGATAAATTGCCAACTGACCTGTGTTACAACCCTCCCCGTTCTCCCCCTGTCATCTGTACTGTTTTCTTTGCTACCGAACACCACAGACTTTTTTCATGGACAACATTTTCCCAAAAAGTTTTTTAACCAAAACTTTTATTAACCTCTGGCATGAATGAATTCCTGCAAAACAATCAGCAACGCAAATCCAGGCAATAAGTAGTTTCTACAAGTGTCTCTTAAGTTTCTGGAGTTGTTTTGCACTAGAGAACTAAACCTTGTCACTCCACAGTTCCCTATTCATGTCTCATCGTGTGAGAAAACAGAGGGATTTGTTATGAAACCATGGCAAAAACACAAAAGGATCCTCCACATTTCAACCGCAGCGTGTCTCTCCGCCCACAGCTGGAATGCAGTACAGCTGGCTTCCGTGCTATGGGAAATAGTTCTGCTCCACAGTCCTGAATAAACACAGACATGGATATAAAAATTGAATTTGCTAGTTTCGGGCTGGCCAGTGCAGGCTGGTTTTGCACAATCCTTACAAGATTTCTACCCATGTGGAAAGTAAGTGGAACGGTGGAAAACACCACAACAACACTTCCATTGTACTGGGATGGAGTGTGGTTAAACTGGCAACACCACACAACTGGCAGACTTCACTGCACCTTCTATCAGTCTCTGCTGTCTCTGACTGAACATTTTACCACCTGGAAAATCCTCGTCATCACATCTATAGGAATGGGATCTATTGCTGTGGCAGTTTACGCTATTGGGTGGATACGTTATCCTAAGAACATATGGTGTAAAGCTGCCTCCGGGCCATCGTTTGTTGTAAGTGGGCTGCCTTTACTGGTGGTGGTCTCCTGGACTACACATTTAACCGATTCAAATGCTGTCTTATTAACACGGGAATGGGGAGCAGCGCTCATCACTGGCTGGATGGGAATAGTGTTGCTTGAGGTGGGTGGAGGAGTGCTAAGCATTATTTGCTGTCGAGCAGTCCAGAAGCAGAGACAGGATGAAAGACAAGCGCAAACTTCAGAGCCAGGGGTTCAGTATCCGCTCCACACCATTCACAGTACCACATTTATACAAAGCCCCCTTACCGAATGACTTTATTCATGGACTGATTTAGTAGACTGTGTATGTCTGTTGTTGCATCTACTCTAATAATTAATGAGACATTTCAAAAGATCTATGTTTAACTTGTGAACACTTATCGGTCATTTATTTAATGTTAGACAAAGACAACTCTGCTCTGGTTCATGATTCTGTGTTTGACAACTGACATTTTTAATATTTTTCTTCTTGATGATCACCCCATGATCAGATCCATCCAAAATTGGTAGATTCATTAAAAAGATCTTGGAATCTCCTCTCTCTTTCTTTTTTTCCATGTAAACATTCTTCTTCTTCTTCTTCTGATATTTGCAGCAGACTAGATGCATCAGAGGCGCTATTGCTGCCCTCCTCAGTTCATCTGAAGAACTACATTTAATATCCTTATATAAAGTCCTGTTCGATGCAAAAGGATTATAACAACTTTTGTCTCACAGTCCTTAGTACTAAGAATTTATTTTAATGAATAATTTGTAACTCCAAATTCCAACAACTCTGAATGAATACATGAGATTTATTTCTGTATGAGAATTGACACATTCCATTAATACATGGCACAAAGTTTCTGCTTCTCCACACATGCATCTGCCATCTGGAAGCCTTCCAACCATTGACAGCCCATAATTTAATGCACAATGCTCCAATATTAGTCTAGTAATAGCCACACTATCACTCCTTCCCAATCTTATATTTCTTGAATATTTCACTATTGGCTCAATTGAAAAATGTCTGCCTTTATTTCCCTCTTCCCATTCTATCTGCCATAGTTTTGTTGTTCCTTGCTGAATAATATTTTTACACTCAACACTTTCATAGATTACTTCCAAATCAACTTCACTGTACTCCCCATTTTAATTACTCTATTTAATGCTACTAATATTTCTACTATTAAATCTGATCTAGCCTCACTCTTCCTTCCCTTTATTTCCATTAGAGCTGCAATTGAGTCTGAATATATAACTCTTTTTCCAGGTCTATTTATCTTCACCCAACCAAAGGACCCATAAAAACTATGACTGACACCTGTGAATAAATTTTTCTAAATATGCAAACTGTTAACTGTTCAATGTTTCATTATAAATTGTGATTATCTCTAAAGGTGGACACTCATCTTAATATATAATATTTGTCATCTGAATTTAACCATGTCATGTCAACACATGGAAAAGCCAGCCGGCTGTTTATTATTATGTTAAGTATGGTGCCTTTTGTCCCAACAGCAGCGGCGCCTTTTACCCCAAATACCATACTTTTACACATTCTTCCGTTATTGAAAAACTGATGCATTATAGTTTGAACAAAACTGAAAATCAGTAACACTTTACAATAAGGTTCATTAGTTAACATTAGTTAACTACATTAGTTAACATGAACTAATAATGAACTGCACTTATAAAGCATTTATTTATCTTTGTTATTGTTAATTTCAACATTTACTAATACTTTATTAAAATCTTGTTAACATTAGTTAATGCACTGTGAACTAACATGAACAAACCATGAAAAGTTAACTAACATTAACAAAGATGAACAAATACAGTAACAAATGAACTGTTCATGGTTAGTGCATGTTAGTTAATACATTATCTAATATTAACTAATGAAACCTTACTGTAAAGTGTTACCTGAAAATCATTAAAATCAAGACTTTTGTCTCAAACCATATTCAATAATTTTAGAGATTCACTTTTGCTACTTAAATTCACAACATTTAGCGCAGAATCAACTTTGCGTTGATCACGTCAAGGATCAGCCAAATTTCCACATACATCTTGAAAAGCACATGTTTTGGAAAGTGCTGCGGTAAGTTTTTGTCCATCTAGTGGTTTAGAAGAAAATAAAATCAAAGGAGCCTTTAGCCTACATTGTGTGCTTTAACAGCATTGTTCAAAATTCATAAGATTACTTACTTTTGACACTTTATTGATCTAATTATTATTGCCCTATTGTTATTATATGTATTTTAGTTTGTGCTCCCTTTTCATATGTTTAATAACTCTTATTTTGAAGTATTGTTTTGTTCCCATTGTTCCTTTGTTCTGACTTCATGTGTTTAGTTCCTGTTTACTTTATTTCATTGTGTAGCGATATCGAGCCCCAGGGGAAATGGTGCGGGATTTATGCATGTGTTTAATCGTGTTCACGATCAAATGTGCACAGATCCGCACAGAGAATTTGGATATTAACAGTTGATTATAACGGATTATAACAATTATTAATATCTAGGGCTTGATTCAACTTTTAGAAATTTCTTTGATTCTAGAATTGAGTTCAAAGGACGGATAATTGTCCACCAAATACCTCCCTTTTAATAACTCTTAAACAACGTTTCTCTGGCCAGGAGAAATATCTTTCTTTTAATTTGTAACAGGGTCGGTTCAACGTAAAAGGGACCTATGTATGAGCAACTCAAGCGCAATCACGTATGAATATATATATGTTTTAATAAATCAACAAACAATAAACAAACATACACAAATTAACTGAAAGAAGGAAGGAGAGAGAGGGAGAGAGAGAGAGAGAGAGAGAGAGTGTGAGAGAGAGACAAGGAAACTGTGTTATTACAGACACAACCTATGAGCACAAGCAAGAAATCAGTCCAACTTATTGGTATAAGCTCAAGACTTTATAACGACAGCTTAAGGGATACTTGCATATGTTTCCTTGATCGCGAGTTTGTGCGTGTGTGGAAATTCCGCAATCCGGTCCGTGTTTGAATCTTGCAGGGTGTGTCCTTGGAGTCCGCGGGAAATTCAACTTTGGTTCCTTTGTGTGATGAGATCCGTTGGAAGATGGCGAAGAAGACGAAGGGCGAAGCGGGACGAAGAGGAGAGCAAAGAGGGCAAGAAGAAGAGCAAGGAGAAGAGCAAGGAGAAGAGAGTGAAGAAGCGTTTGTAGACCTCCTTAAAGGGCCATGACGGGGCACGCCTCTTTTGTCGGAACAGCCAATCAGAGCGAAGGAACTCAGAAGCGGGAAATTTTCCTTTGTCTTTGAGTCTCGCCTCATTAACATGTTTATGGCTCTCTTAGATAAGCAGACTTGGGGGTTTTGGTATGCAGACTTTGGGGTTTTGGCCTAACAGAAAGAGTTTGATGCATCATAGTACCACACAACACACTTAGCCGGCCTACAAATTGCGAGACAAAGATTTCGAGACCAAGCATGGGGAGTTTAACTTAGGAATTAAAGGAACGGCGAGGATTGACGTCATTCTTCCTTAAGCATTCACTGGCTATAAGTTTCTAACCTATCAAACACATCTAAAATGGTTATAACAAAAAGCATGCATACATACAGGGACCACGGCACATCTAAAATGAAAAATAACTAAGTTAAAAGTCATATAATCTATTCGGATGTCCTTTGGTATGTGTGAGGGTGGGGGCTGTTATTTAGTCTCTGGTGGCCTGCACGAGGCATGGTTTGTGTCCTTTTAGCACCGTTAACCTGTCGGTCTGTAGACTTCATGGCGCCGGTCTTGTTTGAGTCATTATAAATAATCAAAGTATTGGTCCGTTGATCATTTATGAGCACCGTCCATACGCTACAATTGCCTTTTTTGAATGCTTTATTATCAACAAATAGTATGTACTGCACAAGAGTAACTTCCATATTAGAGCAGAAGTACATATTATATGCTCACAATACAATGGAAATCATAAAAGAGAAAAGAAAATTAAAATAAAAGGAAAACAACAGAGAAGGGTACATATATATTGTTGAATAGGAACAAGTAACAAGTTCACCCAAAAATGAAATTTATGTAATTAATTCCTCACCCTAATGTCGTTTCAAACCCATAAGACCTTTATTCATCTTCAGAACACAAATTAAAATATTTTTGATGAATTCTGAGCTGCACTTCTGAAAAAAAAATTAAATAAATAAAAGTCTTAATTTGTGTTCTGAAGATGAACGAAGGTCTTACGGGTTTGGAACGGCACGAGGGTGAGGAATTAACCCTTTAAGTGGGGGACATTTAAGTACATTGTGTGCTTTAACAGCATTGTTCAAAATTCATAAGATTACTTACTTTTGACACTTTATTGATCTAATTATTATTGCCCTATTGTTATTATATGTATTTTAGTTTGTGCTCCCTTTTCATATGTTTAATAACTCTTATTTTGAAGTATTGTTTTGTTCCCATTGTTCCTTTGTTCTGACTTCATGTGTTTAGTTTCTGTTTACTTTATTTCATTGTGTAGCGATATCGAGCCCCAGGGGAAATGGTGCGGGATTTATGCATGCGTTTAATCGTGTTACGATCAAATGTGCACAGATCCGCACAGAGGGGAATTTGGATATTAACAGTTGATTATAACGGATTATAACAATTATTAATATCTAGGGCTTGATTCAACTTTTAGAAATTTCTTTGATTCTAGAATTGAGTTCAAAGGACGGATAATTGTCCACCAAATACCTCCCTTTTAATAACTCTTAAACAACGTTTCTCTGGCCAGGAGAAATATCTTTCTTTTAATTTGTAACAGGGTCGGTTCAACGTAAAAGGGACCTATGTATGAGCAACTCAAGCGCAATCACGTGTGAATATATATATATTTTAATAAATCAACAAACAATAAACAAACATACACAAATTAACTGAAAGAAGGAAGGAGAGAGAGGGAGAGAGAGAGAGAGAGGGAGAGAGTGTGAGAGAGAGACAAGGAAACTGTGTTATTACAGACACAACCTATGAGCACAAGCAAGAAATCAGTCCAACTTATTGGTATAAGCTCAAGACTTTATAACGACAGCTTAAGGGATACTTGCATATGTTTCCTTGATCGCGAGTTCGTGCGTGTGTGGAAATTCCGCGATCCGGTCCGTGTTTGAATCTTGCAGGGTGTGTCCTTGGAGTCCGCGGGAAATTCAACTTTGGTTCCTTTGTGTGATGAGATCCATTGGAAGATGGCGAAGAAGACGAAGGGCGAAGCGGGACGAAGAGGAGAGCAAAGAGGGCAAGAAGAAGAGCAAGGAGAAGAGCAAGGAGAAGAGCAAGGAGAAGAGAGCGAAGAAGCGTTTGTAGACTTCCTTAAAGGGCCATGACGGGGCATGCCTCTTTTGTCGGAACAGCCAATCAGAGCGAAGGAACTCAGAAGCGGGAAATTTTCCTTTGTCTTTGAGTCTCGCCTCATTAACATGTTTATGGCTCTCTTAGATAAGCAGACTTGGGGGTTTTGGTATGCAGACTTTGGGGTTTTGGCCTAACAGAAAGAGTTTGATGCATCATAGTACCACACAACACACCTAGGCGGCCTACAAATTGCGAGACAAAGATTTCGAGACCAAGCATGGGGAGTTTAACTTAGGAATTAAAGGAACGGCGAGGATTGACGTCATTCTACCTTAAGCATTCACTGGCTTTCTAACCTATCAAACACATTTAAAATGGTTATAACAAAAAGCATGCATACATTGAAGTTGAAGTTGAAGTTGAAGTTTATTTGTCATTACACATGTACAAGTACAGTATAACGAAATTAAGTTTGGAGCAAGCCTCCGGGCCGCAGCCGATTATTCAGGCGCCGCCCTACGCTCTCCAGAAATACAAGAATGCAATTTATACATACAGGGACCACGGCACATCTAAAATGAAAAATAACTAAGTTAAAAGTCATATAATCTATTCGGATGTCCTTTGGTATGTGTGAGGGTGGGGGCTGTTATTTAGTCTCTGGTGGCCTGCACGAGGCATGGTTTGTGTCCTTTTAGCACCGTTAACCTGTCGGTCTGTAGACTTCATGGCGCCGGTCTTGTTTGAGTCATTATAAATAATCAAAGTATTGGTCCGTTGATCATTTATGAGCACCGTCCATACGCTACAATTGCCTTTTTTGAATGCTTTATTATCAACAAATAGTATGTACTGCACAAGAGTAACTTCCATATTAGAGCAGAAGTACATATTATATGCTCACAATACAATGGAAATCATAAAAAGAAAAGAGAAAATGAAAATAAAAAGGAAAACAACAGAGAAGGGTACATATATATTGTTGAATAGGAACAAGTAACAAGTTCACCCAAAAATGAAATTTATGTAATTAATTCCTCACCCTAATGTCATTTCAAACCCATAAGACCTTTATTCATCTTCAGAACACAAATTAAAATATTTTTGATGAATTCTGAGCTGCACTTCTGAAAAAAAATTAAATAAATAAAAGTCTTAATTTGTGTTCTGAAGATGAACGAAGGTCTTACGGGTTTGGAACGGCATGAGGGTGAGGAATTAACCCTTTAAGTGGGGGAGAGTGGGTCACAACCCAACGCTTTTTCACTTTCTCAGTTTGTGTAAATCCACTTGGGGTTCAGAGTATTTATTTTTTTCCCACATTAATTTCACACGTCTAGTACAATTATGTGGTTTTGTTTCATTAATATAGTGTATACTTTTTTCTTGATTTACCCTGAAAGAATGGAAGTGAAATGTGACAACATGCCCCATAGCATTTGTACATTGTACAAACCCAATTCCAAAAAGGTTGGGACACTGTACAAATTGTGAATAAAAACAGAATGCAATGATGTGGAAGTTTCAAATTGCAATATTTTATTCAGAATACAACATAGATGACATATCAAATGTTTAAACTGAGAAAATGTATAATTTTAAGGGAAAAATAAGTTGATTTTGGTATCAACTCATCTCAAAAAAGTTGGGACAAGGCCATGTTTACCACTGTGTGGTATCCCCTCTTCTTCTTATAACAGTCTGCAAACGTCTGGGGACTGAGGAGACAAGTTACTCAAGTTTAGGAATAGGAATGTTGTCCCATTTTGGTCTAATACAGGCTTCTAGTTGCTCAACTGTCTTAGGTCTTCTTTGTTGCATCTTCCTCTTTATGATGCGCCAAATGTTTTCTCTGGGTGAAAGATCTGGACTGCAGGCTGGCCATTTCAGTACCTAGATCCTTCTTCTATGCAGCCATGATGTTGTAATTGATGCAGTATGTGGTCTGGCATTGTCATGTTGGAAAATGTAAGGTCTTCCCTGAAAGAGACAACGTCTGGATAGGAGCATATGTTGTTCTAGAACTTGGATATACCTTTCAGCATTGATGGTGCCTTTCCAGATGTGTAAGCCGCCCATACCACACGCACTCATGCAACCCCATACCATCAGAGATGCAGGCTTCTGAACTGAATGCTGATAACAACTTGGGTTGTCCTTGTCCTCTTTAGTCCGGATGACATGGCGCCCCAGTTCCCTTTCGAAAGGGAACTTGCACTGCGTCCAGGACGCATATGGGAAACGTCTCAGTGTAACGGATGTCTGAAGCTACTATCAAATCACGCCAATCCTATTTCTGTGTAAATTGTGAGCGTTTCCCCATCAGAACGCTCCGCTCTCATCTGCGCTCGGCATCTGAGACCGTTGGCGCGGGTCCTGCTCATGCTGAGGCGGAGTGGCGACGCACGTCATGGGGTTCCCAGATGGACCTCGCTGATCGTCTCGAGAGAGAGGTGTTGTTCTCTTTGAGGATCCGGCGGGTGACGAGGGTGAGCTGCGGGAGGAGGAGATGGGTAGTTCCTCCTCCTCTGCAGTAAGTGCTCTTCCAGATGGGATGGCTGTTGAGGTCATCGCTCATTTCTCTCGTATGCAGCTCTAGGCAGGTGGCGTACTCCTGGCTAAAGCAGGTTGACACCACCGCCTTCTGTAGTTTCCTGTGTAGTAGAACAGGTTAAGCCTTTGGGCTGTTAGCCGCCGCAGGGTAGAGTAGTGGTCTCCTCTCTATCTTTAAGGGTCAGGGAGTGTGTTATCTAGAGACTAACGCTTGAGCTTCTATGGGCCGCTTGCTCCTACGCTTGCTGGCAGCCTTGGCAGAACCCTGAGAGGGTTGGGCGCCACCCTTATGCCCGGCACCCTGCTGCCCGGATGGAGACTGCTGCATGGGCTTGGCAGAGGCGGACGCAGGGGGACGCCCTCGTCGGGGCAGGATGTTTTTAATCACCTCCGTCTGCTTCTGGGCCACCGAGAACTGCTGGGCGAAGTTCTCGATGGCGTCGCCGAAGAGGCCGGCCTGGCAGACAGGGGCGTTGAGGAACCGCACTTTGTCCGTATCACGCATGTCCGCCAGCTTCAGCCACAGGTGGCATTCCTGGACCACTAACGTGGACATCGCCCAACCCAGGGAGTGCGCGGTGACTTTCATCGCCCTGAGGGCGAGGTCCATTGCTGTGCGCAGTTCCTGCAGAACCCCTGGGTCTGAACTACCCTCATTCAGTTCCTTTAGCGCTTTGGCCTGGTAGACCTGCAGGAGCGCCATGGCATGCAAAGCCAACGCGGCTTCTCCACAGGCTGTGTAAGCCTTGCCCGTCAGAGCGGACGAGAACTTACACGCCCGGGAGGGGAGACGCAGATTACCCCGCCAGTCGGTGACGGTCTTAGCACACAGTTGCATCGCTACCGACCACTTGGGGGGATCCCCTTAGCCACGCCGTCATTGAGGGTAGTGAGGACGGAGGAGCCACTCGATCGGTGTCTGGCATTGTAGGGTGCCATCCATGACTTTGTGAGCTCCTGATGCACCTCCGGGAAGAAAGGCACTGGGGCAGGGCGCCCCGAGAAACCAATCGTCCAACCGCGAAGGATTCCACTCGACACTTGCGGCGGCCCGGGAAAGCATAGCCGTGAGCTCTGGATCAGGCTTGGGCAACGCTACCACACCCGAAGGGGGCAACGCAGCCGAGTCTTCATCTCCAGAGTCCATTAGCTCGTCCCCCGATGCAGCAATCAAAACCATATCCTCAGCCGGAGCCCCAAAAGTAATGGCTGGCCCCCCATGGGAAGGACCAGCACACTCTCTCGGAAGCTCCACCGGCGCAGCAGAGGGGGGAGGGTCCTGAGGGGCTTGGTGTCCTGTCGGGGGTGCCCTCACAGTAACCCTCAGGTCTCCACCAAAGGCATCAGCCAAAGTAGCAGCCCTCTGCTTCGTAGCAGGAGGACCACTAGATCAGTGGATGCGCAATGGGACTCCACCCCGTTTGAGGTAATCGAGCCTAGACGGACTGCAATGGTCATGTTCCCGCAGTGGGAACATGAATCATTCACGAAAGCTGCCTCAGCATGCTGAAACACATGAGACAACGATCATGACCGTCAACTGGGGACAGGAAACGACTGCATCCAGAAACACACGGTTTGACATCTTGAAAAAGACGCAGGGTCAAACTTTGTTGCTCTTTTAGAAAAAGGAAAAACTGCTCTGTTAGTGCCGAGGCACACAGGGGAGATGGCTGCGGCTTGCAGTGGTTCAATAGTGCAAGCCCACTGCAAGCATTCAGAGATGCCCAGCGAGCTGTGAGAACAGCTGTTTTGTGTATAACACACTCGTGACCACCGCTGTTTTTCGTCACTCTTCGCAGGAACACACTGACTTGCAGCAATGTTTGGCTCCAAAGTAGAAAGCGAGGATGTGGTATTCCACTTCCGTATTTATACCCGCACGGCGGGCGGAGCGTGGACCGCATGCCAATGGGCATTGGCTCGTTTAGAAACACTCGAAGCAGATTGGTCTCTGAAAATAGATCCCAATTCGTCGGTCAGTTCCGACGTACATCGAACGTGACCGACTGAAAGCGAATGTGATTTCTCAATTCATGACCCTTTTAAATGTTTTTATTTATTGTTATGTGTTTGTGATTTCACTAAGAGGCACTTTGCCTGCAGTTCACAATCTGGTGACGAAATACATGTTGTCACCTTTCATACCATTTGTTGTGTATAATGCACATGAGATACAATCTCATCACCTGGTATATATAATAAGCTACATATAGCAATGTGTTTTTATTTGTTGGGCCAGGAAGCAACCATCTACAAACCATAAAACCCTAGCAACGACATAGAAACACACTAAAACACTCAGAGCACCTTAGCAACCACATAGAATTGCCCTGGCAACCATCAGCATATAAAAAATTATAAAATGTCACACTACATTCTTTTGGTGCAAGATTTTGTTTAGGACTCTGACATTTAAATTTTATTTACAATGGTTGCATCACAATAATCTGCTGTTGTCATCACAACCATGCACACACTCAGGGGCACAATTTTAAAGCCATGGGTAGCAAGGCTGTTTGGGTGATAGGGTTTCTCTCCCACACAGACAGCCTCATGCATGATTCAGAATCTAGTGTGCGCACTGGAGAATCAGATATCTCTTGTTAACAACATAGTGTTTTGATATGCAATATTGTGTATGTGAGTGTGTGTTTCATGTAAATCCTGCATTATGGGAATAAAATGTCCCCACAAAGATGGCAATATATAAAATCCTTATTCTTTCAGGGAAAATGTTTTGGTCCCCATGAGGAAAATAGCTTATAATTCATACTAAGTGGTGTTTTTTAGAAATTTAAAAATACAGAAAGTTGTCTGTTATGGGTAGGTTTAGGGTTGGGGGAGAGAATACATCGTTTTTTACGGTAAAAATCATTATGTATATGGAAAGTCCCCATAAAACATGGAAACCCAACATGTGTGCATGTGTGCGTGTATGTGTGTGTGTGGATGTATGTGGTTCTTGTATGACAAAGGTGGAAAAAACAAACTTACTACTTCTGTATGAGGTGATCAGGGGGTATGTATTTTGCTTATATGCAAAAAATATATATAAAGTATAGCATAAGTATAGCATTTCTTGTTTGTCAAATATGTTTTTTTGTTTGTTTGTTTGTTTGTTTGTTTGTTTTAAACTACCTTATGCTGTCTTTGATTAAATTGTGATCACAGTAGTGTGAAGGGGGAAAACATTAAAGCAGCAACAACTGCATACTGAGCTTAGCCATTTTGTGCATATGTATATTAGGGCAATTTTCTGTAATTTTCCCCATTGTATGTTCTTTTGTACACTTTTATTTGATGTGTATTTGTTAGAATTCATTCTTTGTTAGACTCAAACACAGTATTCTTTATTCTTATGCCTATGCTATAACTAAAGGGCAATATCCTTAACCCTCTGTTTTATGCTGCTTTGGCAAATGCATATTCATTGGACCTCATAATGACACTGGATAATTGTGTATGAATTTCCTTAAGGGTGCTAATTACAGGTAATTAATCAATGGTTGTGGTTGCTTTCTATTGATCACATAATGATGTTGGTCATGTTTACGTCTATAATTTCTGTTGCTAAATATTTGTATTTATATTTGTATTGGTATTGGCAAGTCTCAACATGAAATATACAATAATTAAAAACCTAATATTTCAATAGCAATAAATGGCAAATATACTTGAATGACTACTTGGATCCATGTTAAGGAAGTACTTTCCTGCCATGAAAGTAGAGTGGTCGTAGGTGAATCATTTATTCTAGTACTGAGAACAGAATGAGTAAGAATGTATATGAAGAAGAGACGCTTGATTATAAATTGAATGAATCTACATATTTAGGTGGTGACTGCTTTAGTTCTAATAAATGTATAACTGATACAGCCACAAAATATATATGCACAACACTACTGCAGCCTTTAACAACAAAATGGAAGACATCTTTAGACATGACCAGTGAAAAGGATCATATATGACGATATGAATGGAAAGCTAGGATAAAAATATTCAGACCATCAAAATATTTCTTTAAATCAATATTCATATGGCAGTTGTTACTTCTACTCTTCAGAAAGACGTAAAGGGGACATGTAATAAGGCTTATGGGAAACTTTTCCATCCTAGATTTGTTGCTACTTGTTGACTGACCTGATGAATTTTTTAAGCTCCTAGGGAGGCGCATCAGTTACCACTGAATCTATCGCTGATCTTCATCTCTGTCTGATGACAAATTAATTGCCTTTGTCCTCTCAGAGAAAGAAATTTAATCAGGATGTTCTTATAGCCAAGTGTTCTATGTCTGTTTGTTTATTTGCACATGTATTTTGCCTCTATGTGCACTATTCCAGGCAAAGTTAATGAACGAAACTCAACACTCTGCCTGTGATTAATAAAACATTGTCCCGAGGCCCAAAAGGCCAAACACCTGAACGCTTTCAGCTGTATAAGTGGTGAAAGGCGACATAATCTCCCCGAGACAAGATTTGGACTGAGATTGAAAGGCACTGTGAGAGAGGTCCAATATAAGAGAGTGGAAATAGGACTCTTCATGCTGCACTCGAATGGGCAGCAGCAGCAGGTGGGACGGATAGTCTGGAAGCATGGAGAGTGGACGGAGCTTGGCAAAGGTGATCTCAGAAATGCAGAATGAGATCAGAAAGCTGGAGAGTGAAAACAAAGCACTCCGTGGGCAGCTCAGCCGGCCAACTTTGGCTTTGGATTCAGTGAAGCCATCTGCATTATCTACTCAGCAGAAGGACGGGTTACAGGAGAGCTCGACCCACGCCAACCTGAGACGGAACGTGTCCGCACCAGAACTTGAAGGACAGTTCAAAGGTAAATATCTTGTGTTACTCAAACTTTAATAAGCATGTGCCACATCTTAATTCCACGGAATGCAAATAAGTAGCTTGACTGTAAAATTGTAAAACGTGTACAATTGCTATTGTTAGGTTTATCTACCTGACCTGACTAAAAATGGCTTACTCATTGGTGGTTAAATCATACTTTTGACCAATAATAAACAATTTTTTTAACAAAACTAGTTCACTTAGATTTAACCCGGTGAAGACTGTTTTAGAAGTAACCAAACAGTTTATATTTACATACAGTGCACTATATTTGCACTGTGCATATGAAACCTATTATTACCATAGTGGACCTTAAGACAAAGGTGGGCAACTCTGGCCTAGGGTGCGTGTCATTCAGCTCCCTAACTCGTGAATCAATATATCGTGTACACAAATTCAGGCAACGGTAAGGACCCTTACTTATTACACATTGGGACAATAATGACTCTATTTCTGGCAACATCAAATGCAAAAAACAAATACAACGTCACTACTGCTGTATTTATGAACAACAGCAGCACATGTATCTTTCTGACATTGTCTGTTATTTAAAAGTACATTGTGATAAAATTATGCTGAAACATAATTAAACAACGGTTTAAAACATTTTCCACATCATGATGTGTTTTGAATTGGCTCACATGATTATGTTTCACACTTCAGAATTTCCTTTAAGGGAACATAGTGAGCATCGATGCTCCCTGGTTTTCACAGTGTATTGTGGGATTTTTAGGGAGTGAACGTTTCAGTGCACTGGAAGGATTCTGCTATTGAGACAGCGCTTAAAATGGCTGACTCCCTGATCAGTGCCCTGACTACTGAACTAATAATGAATACTAATAATAAATACTAATACTACTGAAACGTACCCCAAACCTAATCAAACACACCTGCCTGTAATTTTCAATTGTGTGCTTGAACAGAGTTGGAGCTAAATTCTGCCGGACAGTGGACCTCAAGGGCTAGAGTTGCCCTACCAACCATTAGAGCTATCATTCATGACTAATGCATTGATGAAAATGATAGAGAGGTTAATACATTTATCTCTTTCCAAACAAGTAATGTAATTTTTAGTCAAGTATTGGTTATGATTGATCAAAAAGATGTTATGTACATACTTTCTGGTTTCTTTCTATAGAAAACATTATTATGACTGTGCGGAGATACTCCATATCCTCAAATTCCATGAACGGCTCGCGAAAGAATGAGATTTTGCACAAGCCAAGACGATATGAGGAGACTGTAAACAACAATAAATGGACAAAATTACATGATGGCTCACTCGGGCGTCCTTCTATTGCCTATTCTAAACCAGACATAGAGAAATTAACCAACAGACATTCCCTTCAGGAGTATGTCAATAAAAACAGGTGAGTCAGTAGCTTTGTTTGAAATACTGACTTACTCATTTGTATGCTAAACATTATATTTCACATTTTAGAGCCAAAGTCAAGACGGTAACTTTCCTGTTGCCAGTGGATGATATTTATACCAATCGACCTGTACTGGCTGAGCACCTGCCTGAAAGGAGCACCTGTGAACTCAAAACAATAGCTGAAACGGACTCATGAGGTCCAAACTAATGGCAGAAACGCCCGTGAAATGGATGTTTGTGAATCTGACAAAGCTCAGTAATGTGGTCAAACTCCGTCCCAACTCATTTAAGACATTGTAGGTGAGTCCTGTGGTGAATTAATACCCACACCTGACCTCAACACTTTGACTCCTGTTACAGATTTGGTTTCTCCAATTCATCCAGCTAAAGAAACTCAAGTCATCTCATGGTCTTGTCTGAAGACCTGGCAATCCCTCTGTGGTGTTTGGATTGGGTGTCTGTACACACAGTCTGATTGTGTGAAGTGCCAGTGGAGACACGCGCTTCCCGCCCACTACTATACGTTTGCTGAAATTGTTAGTATCGCTTTGAATGATGAACATTACTTGTTTGAGTCATTTTGTTTTTGTCTCTCCCTGAAATCTCCCACTATTTTATTCAGAGTTATCTTGCCTAATTTTAACATAGCATAGTTTACTTATAAACATGTTTAACTAAAAACTTCTGTATTAAAGCTGTGACACATTTGCTACATGAAAGAGAATGAAGCCAAAGGAAGGTTTACACTTTATTATTATTATTATTATTATTATTGAGTTAAAGGGGCTATAGTAAGAATTTACACGTGTTAATCGCTTTTTATTGCCAATGTGTGAACAGCTTGTTGCGAAACGTAATAAAAATAAATAAAATAAAAAACGACATCTTCCCCAACTTCCTAGATTGTCTATGAAAGCCTGTAGATGTATTTTTATGTGAAGGTGTCAGGTGTAATGTCAATGTGTCATGCAAAAAAAGTGATTAATTTAAACTATAGTCTCGCATAACCAGATCTCTACAGTCTATAATCTCAAATATATTTTATAATCAAAATACCATAACAGTGTAATTTTAATTACCTCATGTGTCGACCTGATGCCGACTGATGCATCTCTATTATCAGATGCTTTCTTAACTGCCGTTTTCTCATCGCTGTCATTTGTGTTGCGTGTTTATTTTTTTATTTAGTTGAAAGTGTGCAGCACATATTTACATATTCATCTAAACACCGCTCTCAGCGTCGACAATGCCAGGATGTTCGTTAACAGTATATCATTGCAAAGGTATTTCCAACTTTTTTTTACTTCTAAGCAAAAAACTTCAACGGGAGTATATCTGTAACGCGGAGTCAGCCGATTGAGAATCCATCTGCAGCTTTATTTCAATGGGTAACCAGAGTACAGATAAGAGGCAAAGCAGGATCATAAACAGGGACAGGCTTGAGTCGAGGCAGGCGGCAAACATACACAAATCCAGAAAAACAGGCAAGGTAGAGGCAGGCAGCAAAAGGGTCAAAGTTGAGATAAACAGTCCAAGGTCAGAAACAGAATAACAATCCAGGAATTAATGCTCAGAAATGATCACCACAGCAAATCAAGACTTCGCAAATGGTGGTGTGTGTGGTGTGCTAATATAGTGTATGTGATGAGAAGCAGGTGTGGATGTAATCAGTCTCAGGTATGAGTGTCAGTGGGAATTGTAGTCCGAATGAGAGTCAATATTCTGGTGAGGGCTCCCTCTGGTGATCCGGAGGAAGCGGAGAGGGAGCCTCACCTGTAACAATATCGGGGCTGCGGGGCACTGAAGTCACATTCAGTCTCTTGTACGTTATGTGTGCACAAGCAATAAGTTGCCAGCTGCGGTTCACTCAATGGCCACCGGTATCGCTAATAACAAGTGTTTCTGAATTCTACATATAGCCCCTTTAAAATCTGCACAACATATCAGGGCCATTGACAGTCCAGAGGCTTTGAGGTTCCCAAAAATCTTTTTTGGGTTCACGTTATCAAGTATTGCTGAGGGGTTGACAGTTACCAAAGATAAAACAAAGACCCTCATTTGTGAAATTAGTAAAAAGGGACAAAGATAACATCTAAAGGCTAAAAAAATATATTGCTGAGATATTTGTTTGCAGTCTAGACAGTACTAAAAAATTATTTAGTACATGACTATTAGCTTGTCTCAGACAGCCATTTTCCATATTACCATTATATTAAACACTTCAGAGTTAGTATAACATATTGGATACATCTGGGCTCAAGAAACAGATCAGAATAACAAACAGAACCTAGTGTGAACATGTCTGCTGCGCTCATCAACTGAAGGTTTCTTATTGTCAGTCTTGTTAGGTGTGCTCTCCTTTGTGAGTTCAGAGGGCTCGTCCACAGAGCTTTTCTTACTGTAAAGACTCCCATAACTCTCAGAATCTCGTGGTTTACCTGTTAGTGAACATAGTAGTCAATGTTATAAACAATGTCAGTGCACCCATTTATCAATAAATGTCACTTTTTAAACAAATTTTTTTATTTTTTTATTTTTTTTGTAAAGGAGACATTATGTGACCCCTTTATATATCTCTCAAAATCTCATTACATTTATTACATTATTTAATTTCTGCTGTACTGTGATACCTGTTATACTGTTTTGCTGAGGTTCAGTAAACTGTGCGGGAGGTTTGCTCTCTGTTGGGCTATCTCCATATTTCATTGGTACCAATGGACAACTGTCTCCTTTCTGCAGTCTCTGGGTAGCTTCAAGAGAGGTGGAGATAGAAAGGAAGAAAACAAAATAAATTACAGTTAGAAAACAGTAACATAATTGATGTTTTCTGTACATTAATTTATTCTTAATTTATTATTATTAATAAAACTATAATCGTTTATGGAATGGTCCAATACAATCTGTCTCTTTTTATTGCAAGCATATACACACGTCCACTGTAGGGTAAAAATAGGTCATACAAAATGTACTAATTTATTTTTGTTTTCAGTGAAAAAGGATGCAATGAAAAATGAGGTCTAGTTCAATGTTGTTTATTTTAAATTCACTTTGCAATTTTTGCAACTGATACCAAATATTGGGGACAGGTGAATATATGTTAAAACCCTGATATACAGTGATGTGTTCGCAACTACTGTTCATGCAAAAAATGCAATACAATTATAAATAGGCTGATAATATATAATTAATATACAATAATATATTTCATACAATATAAAACAGTTTATCTAACATATCTATAGTTCTCCCACTAAAGAATTGGATTCTGGTCTGGTTAAGCATGTAACTTGTAACTAAATAATAAATAGATATTCAACAGACCTTTTAATGCCGGCCTATAGTGAGGTAGCTGTGAAGCACAGTCTCTGCCAGAATGAGTCATCTTCTTGACTGAGTCAGTGTTCTGCATCAAAAGCCCCATGATTTCACTCTCTGTGACTTTTAGATTCCTCTGTAGGAAGTAAGTTTGCATTCTTCCTTTACCTTTTACCTCTATCTCTCCACGCTCCTCCATCTGATAGTCTTTATTTTTTAGAGCACTGTTAACAAGAAATAAACCAAAGAGTTCTGATTTAAGTCAAGATTCTCAACTCATGGTGGGTATTAATCTACATTAAGGTTTATATATATATATATATAAACTGTATCTTTACAGTGCCAAACAGAGATTATTTGAACACTGTCAGAAAAAAAAGGTACATTGCTGTTACTGGTACCCTAAGGTACAAAACCGAAACGGTACTAATATGTACCTTTAAGGTACTAATACACACTCTTAAAATACTGATATGTACCTTTTAAGGTACTAATATGTACCATTTAGGGGTGAGAAAGGGTACAAAGATGTACCTTTTCACTTTTGTACCTTAGGGTACCGCCCCAGTGACAGCACTGTACCTTTTTTTCTGAGAGTGAAGTAAATGTAAGGAAGAGGGCATATTTTCAATCTTCTCACTGATAAACGCTGGGACTAATGTGGATTTTGTCAGGCAGGCCATGACTCTCCATTCGGGATGCTGTGTTAACTGTGTCTCCAAACAAACAGTAACGAGGCATCTTCTCACCAACCACCCCTGCCAAGACTGGCCCACTGTGCAAGCCCACCCGAATCTGGGACACAAAACCCCACTTTAATAGAAGTACATTTAAAAACAGAGAGTATAAATAAAACTGATAAAATATATTGATAAAAATCAATCAAAACACTTTCCTAAACCCACAAAACATCTGAAGATTCATAATGTCTCACGTAGAAATGTAAATTTTAGAAAATCAAGTGTGGCTTGAGATTACAGACTGAAACACTGAATCTCAAGTCTAGGGTATTAATCAAAGATAACCCTCATTACCTGAATAGGCCCACCAGTCACAGGGTTAATGACTTCTTTTGCAGCTATGATCATGCCTAGGGCGAAGTTGGCTACACGCTCAGTGTGACTTGACATCGGTATTGGCACACCACCAACAACCATGTAAGCATCTCCAATTGTCTCAACCTGCCGAATACATTTTGTAACACAAATAATTGTAAAGATAATGAATCACCAAAATTAATCAATTTAGCCACACATTTAAGAACAATCATCATGACTAAGGCTCACCTTGTAAACATTGTGTACAGAGGTAAGATGGTCAAACTTCATGTACATCGAATTGAGCATGGAAACAATCTGGATGGGTTCACACTCAGAGCAGATATTTGTGAAGGTCACCACATCACTGAAGAGGATGGTGCAATCTTCAAACTCACCTAAAAGAAAAGCAGAGTAGAGTCTAAAGATTTGACTATAGTCCTGGTAAGGCAAAGATTTAAATTATAATTAAGTGACTTATATGTGTGTTAATTGGGACTATAAAATATTTTTGTATGATGCACTTCAAAGTCGTATGTGTCTGGAAGCTTTAGGGCTTAAGCAGAGATTTGTGGGCTTAAGCTTCAGAAATATCTCACATTAAATATGCAATACTCTGTAATGACTCCCAAAGCAGCAAGAAACACTACCCTTTTATCTGTAACAGCGTGGTTCACTTGGATGAACAAGATGAGACATTTGCAAGTCTTTTATTTACAAACAAAAAAAACTCTGGAGCACACAGGATCAAGTAATGGGACAGAAAACGTCTCGGTTACGTATGTAACCCTCGTTCCCTGAAGGAGGGAACGGAGATGTACGTCGGAACTGACCAATGAATTAGGATCTATTTTCGGAGACCAATCTACTTCGAGTGTTTACAAACGAGCCAATAATGATTGGCATGCGGTCCCCGCTCCGCCCGTATGCTCCGCTCCGCTCCGAGGTATAAATACAGAAGTGGAAGTACCGCATATCGCTTTTTTCAACTGAGGAGCCGAGACTAGTGACTCGGCCTTCAGCTGAAGCACAGCACCTGGTGATGGGACATACGTCTCCGTTCCCTCCCTCAGGGAACGAGGGTTACATACGTAACCGAGATGTTCCCTTTCAGTCGGTCACGTTCGATGTAAATGCGCAGGTCCAAGATTGGTCTTAACCCACCCCCTTTCTTGGGTACAATGAAGTAGGGGCTGTAGAACCCCGACCTCATATCGGCTGGAGGAACCTACCCTCGTGCAGTTCCTTGAGTGCTTTGGCCTGGTAGACCTGCAGGAGCACCATGGCATGCAAAGATAACGCGGCTTCTCCACCAGGCTAGCCTTGCCCATTAGACCGGACGAGAACTTACATGCCCGGGAGGGGAGACGTGGATTTCCCCGCCAGTCGGTAGCAGTCTTAAGACACAGCTGCATCTCTACCGACCGCTCCACTGGGGGGATCTCCACGTAACCCGGAGAAGTCAGTTGATCGGTTTCTAGCGTTGTAGGGCACTGTCCACGACTTAGTGAGCTCCTGATGCACTTCCGGAAAGAATGGTACTGGGGCGGGTCGCTGAGAACCAGCACGGGCCGAGATCCGACCAATCGTCCAGCCGCGAGGGTTCAGGACACGGTGGAGGGTGCTCGGGATCGGACTCGGGCAACGCTACCACACCTGAAGGGGGCAATGCAGCCGGATCCTCATCTCCCGATGCAGCTATCGAAATCATGTCCTCAACTGGAGCCCCGAAAGTAACGGCTGGCCGCCCATGGGAAGGACAAGGATGCTCTTCCAGGAGCTCTACCGGCGCAGTGGAGGGGGGAGGGGCCCGAGGAGCCTGGTGACCCGGCGGGGGTGCCCTCACAGTAACCCTCAGGTCTCCACTAAAGGCATCAGTCAAAGTAGCAGCCCTCTGCTTTGCAGCAGGAGGACCACTAGATCGGGGGATGCACAATGGGACTCCACCCCGTTTGAGGTATTTGAGTCTAGACCTTAAGACTGCAATGATCATGTTCCCAGAACACGAGTCATCCACGAAAGCCGCCTCAGCATCATCTTGACGCAGGGTCAAACCGTGTTGCTCTTTTTAGAAAGAAAAAACTGCTCAGTTTAGTGCTGAAGTGCACAGGGAAGGTGGCCGCGGCTCGCAGTGGTTCGTATGTGCAAGCCCGCTGAGAGCACTCAGAGAAACGCCCAGTAAGCTTGTAAGGAGAGTTATTGTTCTTCTGCAGTGGCCAGTCACTGCCTCGTGCCGTCACACCCGCACTCACGAAGCAGTAGAGTCCTCTCTGGTAGACTTGTAGTCAACACTAGTAGACGTGAAGAAAGAAAGGCTGGTAACAGCAAAGTTCAGCAAAGTTGAAAGCGATATGCGGTACTTCCGCTTCCGCATTTATACCCGCGTTCTGGACCGCATGCCAATGATTATTGGCTCATTTGTAAACACATTTGAAGTAGATTGGTCTCCGAAAATAGATCCCAATTCGTCGGTCAGTTCTGACGTACGTCGAACGTGACCAACTGAAAGGGAACCACGCTATGCGTCAACGAGAACCAGGCAGCCGGGCAGAATCGGTGGAGCTGAAGGAGCTTGAAAGCTGGGCAGAACTAGCGGATACAGAGAAGTGCTCAGAAGCAGAATGTCCAAAAGGCGGATGTAACCTTGCAGAGAGAGAGCCATCTCGAGGGAGGAACACACTGCTTAGGATCCAGCTCTATGAGTTTCAACTCTGGGGCCACCGAACTGGGGAGCTCTGGGATTATTTTTTTTTTTGGTTGTATCATAGCACACTGTGAGTGTATATTAAAACAAAGATGTGTTGAGGTGATGGTCTCTTTAAAGTTGTGCACTGATGCAGCCCCAACGATATGTCTACAAGTGCACACACCTCAAATGTAATCCCGTGCTGAAATAATAAACTAATTGACTGTGTAAAAGGTACTTGTTGCATTCCTGTTTCCTGTCATTCCTGTGCCATTGCTGTAGTCCTGTGTAGTTTTTTCCTTGATTATTAGTTCCCTAATTGTGTCCAGGTCTTGTTAGTCTATTACCCTGAGTGTATATAAACTCCAGTGTTTTCTTTTTTATTATTATTTTATGTTTATTTTGTTCATTCATGAGTACACTCTTGTAGCATATTTCACTTTACATATAGTGCTCAATCCAATCACAGTCTCTTTACAATGTATAGACATGTACAGTTACCTAATTGTTTTAAATGAAAATTGTAATCCATATTTGTTCAATTGTTTCAAAATATAGCTTTTTTTTTTTTTTTTTTTTTTTTTTTACAAATAGAAATACAACTAAATAAAAAACATTAAAATAAACTATAATTAATAAAAAAAGAAATGTCTCGGTTACGTATGGTAACCCTCGTTCCCTGAAGGAGGGAACGGAGACGTACGTCGGACATCACAGACGAATTGGGATCACTTCAGGGAGCCCCTATCAGCTTCGAGATATAGAGAACAGGCCAATGAGAATTGGCGTGCGAGATTTGCATCTCTCGCTCCACCCCACATCGTGGGTATAAAGTGGAAGCAAAATGCAGCGCACATTCATTTTTCAGTGAGGAGCCGAACTAGTGACTCGGCCATGCAGTGATGGTACAGCAACTGTGGTGATGGGACGTACGTCTTCATTCCCTCCTTCAGGGAACGAGGGTTACCATACGTAACCGAGATGTTCCCTTTCAGTCGGTCACCGATGAATTGGGATCCCTTTGGAAAATGCCACAGTTACTACCACTTCCAGTGCCCCGCGAGAGCCCCGCAAGAGCCCCTCAGACCCCGTCTGTTCCGGGCGGGGAAATTCATGCAGGGGCAGTCACTGCTGCTGTTCCGCAAGACCCACTCAGCAGACTATTGGATAACGCTGGGAGAGCGTGCCCCGGGGGGCCGCTGCGGAAGCCACATCATGCCCAGAGGGAGTTACCATGTGGAGAATACACGTATGGACTGGCTGTGGGCAGTGCAACATACGGAAGTCCCAGGGGTGGCCCTGGCCATTGTAGGCAGGGGAGCAACACCATACTGAGATGGCAGAGTGGGCTCTGCCGAGGGAAAGACACGGGCTCGCCGTAGGGAGCCGTACCGTGGAGAATACACAATTGGGACCGTCGTGGGGGTCACAACATATGGATCCCAGCCTAACACAAGTTCCACCAATGCATACAAGTGTTAGACCTGGCGTTGGATGCGCGCCATGTCCGACTGCCGCGGGTTGCAGAGGACTCAACAGGGTTTGCCATTCTGGGGAACTCGCCTGGAGCGTATACACTCACCTAAAGGATTATTAGGAACACCATACTAATACTGTGTTTGACCGCCTTTCACCTTCAGAACTGCCTTAATTCTCCGTGGCATTGATTCAACAAGGTGCTGAAAGCATTCTTTAGAAATGTTGGCCCATATTGATAGAATTGCATCTTGCAGTTGATGGAGATTTGTGGGATGCACATCCAGGGCATGAAGCTCCCGTTCCACCACATCCCAAAGATGCTCTGTTGGGTTGAGATCTGGTGACTGTGGGGACCATTTTAGTACAGTGAACTCATTGTCATGTTCAAGAAACCAGTTTGAAATGATTCAAGCTTTGTGACATGGTGCATTATCCTGCTGGAAGTAGCCATCAGAGAATGGGTACATGGTGGTCATAAAGGGATGGACTTGGTCAGAAACAATGCTCAGGTAGGCCGTGGCATTTAAACGATGCCCAATTGACACTAAGGGGCCTAAAGTGTGCCAAGAAAACATCCCCCACACCATTACACCAAATTATGACTCTGTTTATGTCAAATTATGACTCTACCATCTGAATGTCTCAACAGAAATCGAGACTCATCAGACCAGGCAACATTTTTCCAGTCTTCAACTGTCTCAACTGGATTCTGAGCTTGTGCAAATTGTAGCCTCTTTTTCCTATTTGTAGTGGAGATGAGTGGTACCCGGTGGAGTCTTCTGCTGTTGTAGCCCATCCGCCTCAAGTTTGTGCGTGTTGTGGCTTCACAAATGCTTTGCTGCATACCTCGGATGTGACGAGTGGTTATTTCAGTCAAAGTTGCTCTTCTATCAGCTTGACTCAGTCGGCCCATTCTCCTCTGACCTCTAGTATCAACAAGGCATTTTCGCCTACAGGACTGCTGCATACTGGATGTTTTTCCCTTTTCACACCATTCTTTGTAAACCCTAGAAATGGTTGTGCATGAAAATCCCAGTAACTGAGCAAATTGTGAAATACTCAGACCGGCCCGTCTGGCACCAACAACCATGCCACACTCAAAATTGCTTAAATCACCTTTCTTTCCCATTCTGACATTCAGTTTGGAGTTCAGGAGATTGTCTTGACCAGGACCACACCCCTAAATGCATTGAAGCAACTGCCAAGTGATTGGTTGATTAGATAATTGCATTAATGAGAAATTGAACAGGTGTTCCTAATAATCCTTTAGGTGAGTGTATGTTCCATTCATCATTCCATGGACAAAAATAAACCGACCCTCTTTATCAGCATATTCATATTTCTTTTAAAAAATAACCTTATGGGAGATCAACATAATAACTCATCTCCTATGCCCTGTATGATATGATGAGAAACAGATAAGTAAATCCCATTCTTTTAAATTTTTCATGCTCTGTGTTACTCAGATGTGTCTCTTGTAGATATACTATATGAGCATTTTCTTTTTTCATTTTGCTTAGTATTTTCTTCCTTTTAATTTGGTTAAGTAAACCATTCATATTGAAGGAAATTACTTTTACTTAGTTATTTGTTATGTCGGTTCAATATAACATAGACATCTACACAATAGTAGAGTAGTCCCTGGAAAAACAATATATAAACAAAAAAAGAAAATCTTAAGAACCTGACAAACATATTGTGCTTCCAAGATAGGGGTCTCGAACACACGACCCTGTCTAGCATGGAAGGTAAACCTTCTCTTCCACAGTGGTGATCGGGGCCCTCCAGTTCACCATCTTTACACGAGATATAAGAGAACATACCTCACGTGTCTGACATAATGTGCTGTCATAGTAAGTCAGAGTTGATCTAATGGTTTGCTGTCCAAACATGTAAATAACGCCCTGCATTTTCTTTTCTTCTTTTTTAATTGTAGAGGGCACATGCAGTCTCAAATTATCTTCTATATGCCTGTAGACATTCCCTGATGTCTGTCGATCTCGGAGCCTTTTTACCTCTTGTCTTTTGTTGTGAAACAGTCTCCCAAGACGTGTGTTCGAGTTGTTCCATTAGTGATTCAATCGGCAATGTTTTTTCCATGCTGAACCCTCTTTTCACCATATCCAGATAGGCCTCTTCAGCTGTGTGGTAAATATGGGTCTCATCCTCATAGAACACACGTAGTCTTGCCGAATAAGGGATTTGTAATCGAATCTTCTTCTCTTTCAGCACTTTTTTCACCTCCTAATATTCCTTTCTTTTCTGAAGAACCGCAGGAGGATAATCGTGATCGAAGTTCATTTTTTGTTGGCCGACAAATTTTTTTTTGCCCAGGCCTTCCGGATCACTTCTTCTTTCATTTTGTACCCGAGGAACTTCACTACAATCGACCTGGGTCTCTCGTTCACCCCAGGTTTGGGTACAAGTGCCCGGTGTGCTCTCTCCACATACAGTTCTGTATCCGGAGGAAAATCCAAATATCCTCTGGCACGCTGTATATCCTTATATTATATCTTCTTAACCTGCCTTCTTGATCAATCTGTTTGCTTTCCAGCTGCGCCCGCATTTTTATACATTTTTGCATGGTCTCTTCCACGTTTTGCGTTCGTGTGTCAATTTCTTCAATGCGATCTTCTGCATGACCGATTCTCTGATTTGTGTTGTTTAATTCAAACTTGATTTCATCCAACTGATGATTGTTCTCTTTGCGGAAGTTTTGAATTTCCTCCAAAATTCATTCCAGACTGGTTTGCGTGTTATCCGGTTGTGACTGCTGTCGATTAGCATCTTGCTTTTGTGCTAAAGCATGTGTTGCACTGGCTACTCTTTGCTGTCTACCTTCAGTTTCCAGAGCCTCTGAGTAGATTTTCCTGCTCTTCTCTCTTGTTTACATTGTTGTCCCACTATTATAGATTGCTTTAAAGAAAGTTGATGAGAAAGGAGATGATGAACTATGCTGCCGTTCCCTCAGTCACCGGAACTGGAAGCCAACCCCAGTGTTTTCTATGGTCATTGTCAGGTTTTGTCCTTCCCAGTTTTTTTATATCTTTAATAAAACTTATTTGAATTTGGATCCAGCTCTCCCTCATTTCTGAGTTCATACAATGTTACAGAAGACCTAACCATGGATCCAGATATGGATCCAGCAATCAGGTTGATCAAGCTCTGTCAAGGTGAACGTTCCTTCGAGGACCACATTGGAGACTTTTTCTCTGACTTCCTGGACTTTGCTCTCATTGAATTGAATCCTAAGTCCACTGGTCCCAAGTCTGGTGGTACCAAGTCCAGTGGTCCCAGAGGTCCTTCCACTGTCATCGGTGCTGTCTGTGATGTCAACTGCCATCTTGTGTGTTTGGGCTGCATACCGTTCTGCAGCTCTTTCTGAGGCGGTGGTGTCTGCTACAGCTCCTCCCGAGGCAGCAGTGTTCGCTTTTGAATCCCTTGTCTGCCTATAGTCATGGCCAAGGAGGCCGTTTCTGAACACATTGTCTGTCCTGTCATAGCCAAGGAGGCCATCTCTGAACCCTCTGCCCACCCGCTAATGGCCAAGAAGGCCATCTCTGAACCCTCTGTCTGTCCAGTAATGGCCAAAGAGGCCATCCCTGAACTCTTTGTCTGCCCTGTCATGGCCATGGAGGCCATCTCTGAACTCTCTGCCTGCCCTGTCATGGCCACGGAGGCTATCTCTGAACCCTTTGTCTGCTTTTTCATGGCAAGAGACGGCCATGGTCTCATAGCTACATTGGCCCAACAGTGGCCAACTGTTCTCCTCCACTTGCCCTGCTGTGGTGGTCTCTTGCTTTACTGTGGTGGTCTCCTGCTCCACCAGTGCCCCATGGACCAGGTCCTCTTGCCGGGGACATGGATGAACTCGCTGCCATCCACCTGGATTTTGGAGGGGCGGCTGCCATCCGAGAGGGATTGGAGGAGTCGCCTCCATTTACCTGAGGCTGGAGCCTTCTGCCGGCCGCCATCATGGGGAGGATCAGGGAGTGTGGGACTGCCATCTGCCCGAAACCGGAGGTGCCGTTGCCGTCCACCAAGCGGTGGACGAGTCAAAGGGCTGTCCACCAAAGGGTACCAGCGCCACCGCCAGGCATTGCGGAGGAGTTCACCTAGTGTTGTTTACTCTTGTCTCTGTCTCTCTGTCCTTCACTCTTCTTTTCTCTTGCCTCATTTGTGTCCTTACCCCCAGGTGCTGCAGCCACTGTGTCAATAGAGCGCAGTTTTGATGATACTCTCCAGCCTGCGAGGGGTTGATGGGTGTATGTGGCAACCTATGTGGTCTTTTTTTTTAACCTCCCATAATCATGTTGTTTCCATATTTAAGTCCTCCACCATAATTTCTTTACTGATAAGAGCCTATATCTGCTCCACCCTCCCCAGCTGCCTGGGCACATTATAGTTTGCATACCGGTCCAACAGGGCCATAGATGACACCATCAATCACATCCTATACACTGCCCTCTCCCACCTGGATCACATGAAAAAAATCGGTGAACTTTGCCAACAACACAGTGGCCTCATCACTAATAACTGTGAGAAGGTCTACTTTTTCATTATATTCATTGTCTTTCATATATAATGACATTTCCCATCTCAATGAACAATAAGCCCATCACTGCCTATAGCAATCCATTCAATTGATTTTGTCAATCTGTTAATTTACTTGATCAGTCAATAGCTGAACCCATTTTAAATTTGGTCAAATTATAGGTTTCTGTTGGAACCATGTGAGCATTGCTCTGACATATGGCACAGCAACAAGTCACCGCTCGAGATAATTTCCTGATCCTGTTCCACTCTTTCTCTTGTCTCCCAATTGCACTTTCAGACTCAGATGTTGAAACTTGCTGTGCATTTGTATTTTTTATTCTGACTGTCTATGCAGGGAGTTCATTTTGGGGAGGTGGTTGTGTAATTACTGAACAGAAATGAAATCACTGAATCTTAAATTAATGAATCAAATTAGAACCTATCACCTTACAACTGAGAATTTAAATGGAATGAATGCTTAGCTTTAATTACTAAGCATGCTTTATTTACTAAAAATGCTTTACTGGGTGGTTGCCCTGCTCGCTTAATAAACAAACTCCAGCTGGTCCAAAACGCAGCAGCTTGAGCTCTTACTAGAACAAGGAAGTATGACCATATTAGCCCGGTTCTGTCAACACTACACTGGCTCCCTATTAAACATCGTATAAATTTTAAAATCTTGCTTATTACTTACAAAGCACTAAATGGTTTAGCTCCCCAGTACTTGAGCGAACTCTTACGCATTATACTCCATCACGTCTATTGCGGTCTCAAAACTCTGGCCAGTTGATAATACCTAGAATATCAAAATCAACTGCAGGCGGTCGATCCTTTTCCTATTTAGCGCCTAAACTCTGGAACAGTCTTCCTAGCATTGTTCGGGAAGCAGACACACTCTGTCAGTTTAAATCTAGACTAAAAACGCATCTCTTTACTATGGCTTACACATAAAACATTACCAATTTCTATTATTCAAATCAGTAAATGACTGTTAGGCTGCATTAACTAGGTCAGCCGGAACTGGGAACACTTCCCATAACACCTGATGTACTCGTTACATCATAAGAAGAATGGCATCTACGCTAATGTCAGTCTCTCTGTTTATCCCGAGGTTTACTGCAGTCAGCCGGATCCGGGCCGTATCCAGATCAGATGGTGGACCTGCGCCTGGACATGACCAACATATCCCTGAAATGTCTGCAGAGAGCGTGTCAAATAAACTCCCCCCGTAAATGCTGCATCGACACGACATCCTCATTAAACCCGTCTTCGTTGTGACGACTCCAATCTTTCGAATAATCTTACGAATATCTATTTACCTAATATGAATTAAGACCTGCAATGTTGCCAGAATTATAATCATACACTGTTTGTTCGTCGGCCAGAGGAGAACTGGCACCCCGACTGAGCCTGGTTTCTCCCAAGGTTTTTTTCTCCATTTTGACCCTGAAGGAGTTTTGGTTCCTTGCCACCATTGCCTCTGGCTTTAGGCTTGCTCAGTTGGGGACACCTACATTTTATCTATATTGCCGATCTGCCCACATTGACACTATATTATACTTGAAATTAGCTGGATAACATCACCGTTTCACCAGAACGGCTGTACAAATTCTTTTGCATTATTTTACTGTTAACAATGTGAAGCTGCTTTGAAACAATTGGACTTGTTAAAAGTGCTATATAAAGAAAGGTGATTTGATTTGATTTTGATTTGATTAAAAATACTAACGGCTCATTGTGAGACATACTATATTGTCTCACCACTTCTATTGAAACCTTACTCATTGCATTCTCTGCTCGCCTAACCATCCATCCATCCATCCATTTGATTCACCTGCCTCAACTCTCTTGCCCTCTTTCAGCTGGTTGGCAACATGTTTGGGCAGCATGGCATAGAGTAGATTCTCCGTCTTCCGCCTTTCTTCCTCAAGGTGTTTTGAGAGATGATGCAGCTCTTCCTTTTTCCGTTCTAGCTGGTTGGAGAGCTCCATCTCTGCTAGACGCTGCTGGTTAAGCAGGATCAGATCACGTGTAGCGTCATGTGGAGCAATATCAGAGAGGTGCATGCAGTGCTCCTCCAGCTCCTGCAAGCTGCGCAGTAATGGTGATGCTAGGTACAGCATGCAACGCAACAGAGGCATCCATATCATTTGTCCTGGGAGAAGGAAGCAAGAAAAATATTAGGAGAGAGGTATAGAGGCAAGTACATAAAGGGATGCATAGAATGTTATATATGAGCCTAGTTACTGTCTGAAGTTACAGATCACTACATTTTAGTGTGGTTAAGTTACTAAACCACAGTCATTAGAGGAGTTAATTTGATATTCCCTATAAAATGGTCTGAGGTGGACATAAGGAGATGAAAAAGGTGAAAATCAGAATGAATGAATGCAGAAATTAATTCTATTAATTAATGTTTGTCAAAGTTTATGTTATATAAGCCTGGAAAATAAATATAAATGTGAGATAATCAAGTATACAGATTGTACAATATGTGCATTTGGTGAAAAATAAATCTATGCTATTATTATAAGTTGATAGTTCAGAATGCATTCTTCTGAGTCTGTTCCCTTTCGATTAGGAACTTCGACACTACATCATAGCATTGATGTTATGGGAAAGCTTCTGTGTGAGCTGGTGTCTGAGTAGCTTGTCACCAAGACAATGCATGAATGCCTGAGAAACACAGCTTCAGCAAGTGTCAACAGTTTGTTTGTTTGTTTGTTTGTTTGTTTGTTTGTTTGTTTGTTTGTTTGTTAGGTTAAAGAGTATACAAGCCCTTTGAAACTGCATTGATTTGGACGTTCAACACGTTGGTTGCAATTGGTTTTCAATTGGTTCATTGTGTGGAGAAAAATCCTGGAATGTTTTCCTCAAAAAAATGAATTTCTTATCGACTGAAGATAGAAAGACACAAACACCTTGGATGAGATGAGGGTGAGTAAAATATCAGGAAATTTTCATGTTTAAGTGAACTAATCCTTCAAGTGCAAGGGGCAATATATCACACCCGGCCGGAGATCTGGAAACTTTGGGTCTGGTCCCTGAGGGGTACCAGCGCAAGAGGTTGTTGAGACTATTTTAAGTTCTAGAGCTCTCTCCACAAGGAAGCTGTATGCCCTGAAGGGGCAGCTTTCAGCTACTCACATATCTATTGATGGAGCTTCTGTTGGGAGACAGCTTTAGTCTCTTGTTTTTTGCATAGTGCCATTCGGCTGGGGACTTCATTTGAGCTCCTATACAGTCAGCCTCAGCCCGCAGTGCATTTCTCATTTGATTACAGATGCTATTGCTCTGGCCTATGAGGCGCACAGTATGGCCTCGCCTCTAGGCATCAGGGCCCACTTCACATGGGGTGTCAGGTCTTTCAAGGGGGTTTTCTTTGGGGCATTCAGTGTGTGTCCACTGGTGCAGAACAGAGTGAGCATTTTCAATTAATTCATATGGAAGTTGAGCTCAAGTCAAGCTCAACTTCCATAGGAATGAACTGAAAATGCTTACTCTGCTCCACGCCAGTGGACAAGCACCATTATGAATGCCCATGCAGCTGTGTGCATTTTACTTTTGCTTTTGAATTAGTGGCAATTCGGGGGCAGCAGTTACTTGAATGGTGGGTTAACCACAACTAGAAAACCACAACTAACCCTTTGTAGGTTGCCTATTAGCATTGGCTTTAAATCCCTTTTACATTTTACTTTGAAACCAAATCTTCTGCCAAATCAAGTGTCTGCCACTGTTACACAGCCTTAATGGGCAGGCATTTCCTCTTGGTATGTCGATGTTGGTATTGTTGTTCCAATAATGTCAATGTCTTGACGCAGTTTCACATTTCCTATTCGGAAGGGAAAGTCTCAGGTTACATATGTAACCCGGTTCCCACATTGCTCACGTTGTTACACCTTGGAATATGCCTAAAAGCGCCTTCCTTCAGACAATAACATTTGATGGAGTGTTTCTCAGGTGCCTATTTATGGTCTCAGTGACATGCTATGCAGTAAGTATGTCTATGCAGTGTCATCAGGGATTGGTGTGTTTGCACACGTGCTTCAGACATCGTCTCACATGGAAACGTTTCCAAAGTGTCGACACCATGAAGCAGCAGACAAAGGAGACATTCATGGACGTCTTCAGGAACAAGTTAGAGAACCACCGACAAAGAGACACATAGTGTTCCCCACACCACTTTCATTTGACTTAATATACATACTGCTCATATTACAGATAAAACAATCTAATTTTAGAAAGAACAATCAGTAGTAACAGCAATAACAATCAGGAATAAATGGCTGAGAATTCTCACCTCTCAGTTCTAGCATGGGTCTCTCTTTCCAAGCCATAGGCATTATATCTCTTTGTGTCCGCAAAATAAAATGGCTATTAATGAACTTGCGGATGTTGCAGATGTTGAAAGTCACCTGTGGATTCTGGATGGTGAAATATTGATCCAGCGGGCCACACCTGGTCTGTAACTCTGGCACAATTCTCTGAATAGTCACCCCTGCCTGTCTAACCTGTAGCTGAATGGATGCATTGAGTAAAAGAGAATATCAATGACTTAATGTTTAAAATATTAAGAACTTAGCAATGCAAAAAATGTTAAACAGGATGCTTTCAAACTATTTGAAGGCATAGGAGTTAGCCCTCTCACTCACTTTATCAACACTTTCCACATTTATGCTCAAAGAAATACAATGAACCCCACAGCAGTTGAAAATTACAGACCAGTCTATTTCCTTTTACTGTCCAAAGTCATCGAAAGAGCTCTATCTTTGCACACTGGAACCCATTTGGAAAATACATTTTTCCCATTCAGGCATTTCCCAGTGAAGATTGCTTAGCTCGAGATAATTCTGCTTTTAATTCTGTTCTAAATTCTGAAATAACGTTCTGGGACAGCATCTGTGCCACGAGGGGGCCCGGCCCGGCCACCGCTACTACCCTGGGAAGATCTCCTCCCACTCAGCAGTATACAAAGTGGCGAGTGGATAGGTGTAGGCTGTCAAATACATGAATAAAAAAATGGATTGTTTTCATTTTGGTCCGGTCTTAGCAAAAATAGTTTTTGTTCAGCCAGGTTCCAGACTGAAATAAAAGATCAGAATAATTCGCTTTATAGTCCTTATATAAGAGTTTGTGCTAATAGTCTAATCTTTGAAAATGCAATGAAAAATTGCAGAGTCAGAAACAGATGTCGTTGTAAACTAAACATGTTATTTGTTTAGCTATTTAACATTATTAAATGGTACAGCAACCGTCAACTCAGGAGCGGGCGGTGTGCCATTAGTTGCGGATGCTGCCTTTAGCTTCAATTTTAAAATTATTTTAGAGCTTCCAGTAGGCTATATTGTACAGAGCTGTCAACACAATAAATACATGTTTTCCCACTACTTTTCTGCACTACTTTATTTCTGCTCTAGCTTGAGTCATATCTAGCTAATATTAATACATGTTCGTTACTTGTAAGTTGCTTTAGATAAACTTGTATATTAAATGAATAAATGTAAATCCTCAACCATTGCTTACTTCTTCATCAAACACAATGTGGAAAGGGAAGGCATTGCAAAATGTCTTAAGATCGATGCAGAGATTATCTGGATACACAGGCTCAAATCCCCTTAAAGTTTTACCTAATTAGGAAAGAATAATCAAATTAATACAATTGCTCAGAAATATAACATTTCAAACTAAGTTTACTCTACAATTCATCTCAGGAAAACTTAAATACATGGTAATTTGTTTAGAAAATTAGTAATGTAAGAATGTTCATAAGTCATACAGACCCCATCAGAAAATCAGTTTGTGATTGACTAAATAGGATGCTCAGCTAAGAGGTATAACTGTAGAATTCAAATAATAATTGTCAATTTACATTGTATCTCATATACATCATGGTCTTCCTAGAACAAATAATTTTATTCTATCTTTACCCTTTTCTGGATGTATCAAGCTTCTGACTGTGCCCCAGTGGTTTTTCTGTACATAATTTTGAGACTTCTGGCAGGACCACTCAGAAAAGTCCTGGAAAGAAAACAGTGTAGGTGTATTTTACTGTATATACCCAAGCAAAACCCTAATCCTCAATAGTCTACATAATGTTGTATATAACTGAAATCATAAAATCATGATGTTACAACATATCTAGATCTCTTGTGTTGGTGAGAAAGAATTTTCAGTGCATACTTTGTCGAAGAACACTGGGCTCTGTGTGATGAGGAAAACAATGTGCTCTTTTTTCCCCATCCTCTCAACTTCCTCTATCTGGTTCACAATTTCCATCTTTATTGTGCTGTTGAAGAAGTCTTTGGCCACAGCTCCGATGATACCTACAGCATCAGAATTTGAGCAGTCAATCATAAAATCTCATTACTTCCTGGATATGCACATATAGGATGCATAAATAGATAATTGATTACCAGGGACAATATGACAAAGACCTCGTCGGTCCGAGTAGTAGTGTAACAGCAAGGTGCCGTCATTGTTTTTTTCTACACGGAATGATGGTGCGTTCATTTCCTAAAATAAAATAAAGACAACACAACTTTGAAAGATCACACCATATGTTTTTATAGTTCTTATAACAAGAATAAATATTTATAACTGATTCTGAATGCATGAATGAATGAATCGCTAACTCAGAAAAAGTATTATTGAGTGAAAAAGAAAGGTCCTATTTTGGCACATCAAAAGTGGGCTATTAATTCTGGATTAACAAATAAATTATGAAACAGTGTCTTTGATCGAAATTCTCCTCAAGATATTTATGAGAATAATAATGTCCTGCTCACTCTACCTTGTAGGAAAGAGAGAGATAGCTGTGCAGTGAATCCAGATTCTCCATAAACTCAAATAGATTTCCTCCAAGGGTGCGCAACATATGATCATATCCAGACCTTTTGCAGAATTCAAAGAAGTATTCTCCAAACTGCCTCAGCAACACACTTTGTTCAAGGTCTTTGGATAGACAAAGAAAGTATACATTATCTTTGACTGAGGCAATAAAGAACAAGCATGCACTTGATAAATACTGCTGATTTCTCTGAAAATCAAATCGAAGTCTAAAGAAAGAAGTGAAAGAGCTTTACCAAGCATCTTGCAAGCCTCTGTGACTAATTGCATGGTGATGTTATCTGTGTACACTTCATAAGTCATAAAGGTGTCTTGAACTCTTGCCTTATCCCTGCAAAAATCCCATCAAAATCAGTATTTTTCTGTGTAAAATCAAGTAATTCATATGAGTATTATGGATGCTCACCTTAGTTTGTCCCACGTCTCTTCTCCAAACCTGTCGATCACTAGAGACTTCAAACATGTGTTGATGAATCCATACTGGACATGAGAGTTTATTATTAAACAATCAATAATAATACACAGAGGAGACCAAGGCTAGTTGTCACAAGGGCTATATATCAGTTTCAGTCAAAACTTCTGTAGCACAATGTGTGCTTTCTCTACAAGTGGGTTTGTATGTTGGTTTCAAACATATAACAAAAAAACAAACAAAAAAAAAAAAAACATCCTAAATTAGAATAATTTGTCCTCCAAAACTAGTGATTTTCAGACAAGGGTAAATGAAGGTAGACTCAGACTCTGTTTTTCATAAATTTTCCAGAATTTCAGGCTGGGGCAAGTGTTTTATTTTTAGGTGCTTAAGTCTGCATACTTTACAGAATCTGCAATATGTTTATCATTAAAAATACCATGGATCATAAAAAAAAGAGCATTTTGTTTGTTATTTAGAACTGCCCTGATTAAGATATTTCATATTATACTGTCAAACCAAAATTTATTCAGATACCTTCAACATTTTCTCACATTATCAGTTTATTTGCTATAGTTTAGAAAATAAAATCTGACAAGAATTCAGAGTTAAACAAATTCATCTTGATAATGTCAGATAACTTTGATAGAAAGTACTAATGGATTGCAATCAACCAATCAGCTGTCAGCTGTTAAATTTAAGAACACAATTAGATAATACCAATTTAGGTCAACCAATGACCAAGCAAAGGTTGCATTAGCAATTGCTATCCTCACTTAAATTAACTATAGTGCCCTGCACCCACTAATAAAAAATTATATATCTTTTTTTATTTGACTGTATACTTTGCGCTCTGTGTCATCTGTCTGTCTCTCTGTGTTGTGTCTGAGTTCAGACTTTCGTTATTTTCAAAAAATATATACACACCCAATGTGCGTTGCTTGTTTGGGGGAGCAGCTGTGAAGCTCTGCCTCTTCGCGTGCTGCGATCCCTCCAGGCGCTCCTTGAGGAGAGTGTCCCGGCTTGCGTTCCCCACGGCACGGGCCCCGCTGCTGCCGAGCACAGCGGCAGCTCATGTTGTGGGGTTCGCAGATGGATCTGTCGGAGGGGCCGGAGACGGGCTCTGGGCTCCCTATCTCAGCCTTCACCCGTCAGATCTAGCGCCACCTCTCCGGGTTTGGGAGCACGTGCTGCGGATTCTCCCGCCCGGGGGGCGGCCACGGCACTGCGGTTGTCTTCCTCTGAGGAGGTTGATGTCTGCAGCTTCGAGGCCAGGATTGAGGACTTGCCACTTCAATCCCCTGCCAGTGAGGAGCTCATGGATGTGCTGAGCAGAGCTGTGGCCAGATTACACATCGACTGGCCACAAGAACAACATGAGCGAGCTGCTGTAAAAAGCAGACTCGACAAGCGCTTTCTCCCCTTGCACTCTGATTAGGCTTCACGCAGGAGCCTGCCGTTTTTTCCGAGGTGTGGAGGTCTTGGAAGCGGCCCATGTCATCCCGTATTTTCACCCCGCACACGTCTGTTTATAGTAACATCACAGGGTTGAAAAAGCACGGTTATGGTCAGATGCCGGCGGTCAAAGGGACGCTTGCGAGCCATCTCTCGCCCGAATCCGCATCTGCCATAAAGGCTCCATCTTTGCCCACTAAGCCTTTAAAAGTCACCTCTTCCTTAGTGGGAAAAGCATACTCGGCAGCAGGTGGTGAAGGACCTGGGTGAGAGCCACGAGATCGGAGCCGATGTTCTTAATGAGCTACGATCGACATCAGATCTCGCTCTCCGGGCCACCAAGGAGACAGCCAGATGTGTTGGCCATTTAATGGCAGCCCTGGTGGCCACAGAGAGGCATTTGTGGCTCAATCTTACGGAGATAAAGGAACGTGATAAGAGCTTTTTGCTTGATGCGCCGCTGTCTCCGGGAGGCCTGTTCGGTGACGCTGTCACCTCTGTAACCGACAGGTTCCTGGAGGCAAAGAAACAGTCTGCAGCGCTCAGGTAGTTCCTTTCCCGTAAGCCCCAGGTCTCGTCTGCTGCTGGGCAGGAGCAGCAGGCTCCGAGTACTAGCTCCTCACACAGGGCGCAGCAAAAACAGAGTGTCGCCACTTGTAAACCCCCGCAAAAAGGGTGGACGGGTGTGCGGTGCTCTCAGGCGCAGCCCTCCAAGACCAAGACTGATCTGAGGACAGTCACTGTGTCAAGGAAGGCTGCGTCCAAAAAGCCCTGACGCATCCAAAAAGTCCTGACGAGAGGCTGGTACCCTTAGTAGATTTTGTGACAGAGTGGGAGAATCTACCACATATTTCTTGTTGGGTCCTGCGGTGTAAGAATTGGGTACGCCATTCAGTTCAGATGCTGTCCTCCCAGTTTCAACGGGGTCCTCTCCACTATGGTGGGCCCCGAGCAGGCTCTGGTGATGACTCAGGAAGTACAGACTCTGCTGCAAAAGGGGGCTATAGAGAGGGCAGGAAGTACCTGAGGTTCGCCTTCAGGGGAGAGGCATACCAATATCGGGTACTTCCTTTCAGTCTAGCTCTCTCACCCCGCACGTTCACGAAGTGTGTGAATGCTGCGCTGGTCCCCTTGCGTATGCAGGGGATCCGCGTGCTCAATTACATCGACGACTGGCTGATCCTAGCACAGTCAGCTTGTCTTGCGCACATGAGGAGGCTGGGGCTGAGGCTCAACTCCAAGAAGAGCGTTCTTTTGTCCTGTGCAGAAATCACATCTTGGCATGAGTTGGGATTCGGTCTCTATGCAGGCCCGTCTGTCAGAGCCTCGCATAGGGTCGATCCTCTCGGCCATGAGAAAGGTGAAGCTAGACCAGTCACTCACTGTGAAGCAGTTCCAGAGACTGTTAGGTCTGATGGCGGCAGCATCCAACGTGATCCCTTCGGGTCTGCTGTACATGAGACCTTTGTAGTGGTGGCTCAAGATCAAGGGTTTTTCCCCGAGATTCTGCTCAGGAGGGACCTTCTCTCTCAGGCGGGCGGTGTCTTCGTACACCCTCACCCGGAGTCGTGGAAACTGTGGGCTTGGCCTCTGAGGGGGCCCAGCTCATAAGTTCTGGCCTTTCAGCCAAGGTTGTTGAGACCATTCTACATTCCAGAGCTCCCTCCACGAGGAAACTTTACGCCTTAAAATAGAGACTCTTCGCCTTGTGGTGTAGAGATCGCCTGTGGGATCCAATCAACTGCCCTGCGAGCGCGGTGCTGGAATTCCTGCAGGAAAGGTTCTCCACTGGGCTAGCTCCGTCCACACTAAAGGTGTATGTGGCGGCCATAGCAGCTTACCACACTCCTTTGAGTGGTGTTTCTTTGGGCCGACACCCACTAGTAACTCGTTTCCTCCGTGGAACCTTGTGGCTGAAACCTGTGACACACACCAGGGCCTGGGACCTATCCATCGTCCTGCAGGGCCTTTCCGAGGCTCCCTTCCTTGAAAAGAATAGGAGATTTACAAGCCCTCTCTGTTGCATCCTCGTGTCTGGAATTTTCCCCGGGTATGGCCAAGGCCTTTCTCTCTCCAAGGCCCGGGTATATTCCTAAGGCCCTCACTAACCCTGTGAGACCCATTGTTCTCCAGGCCTTCTGTCCTCCTCCTTTTTCGAAGTCAGACAAGGAAAAATTTAATCTGCTTTGCCCGGTTTGTGCTCTAGATACATATGTCCACAGACCTGCCCTGTGGAGAAGAACCGACCAGCTGTTGTCTGTTTTGGACCACCTTCAAGAGGGGGTCCAGTTTCAAAGCAGAGGATGAGCAAGTGGGTGGTCGAGGCCATCTCACTTGCTTATGTGGTGGCCGGACAGCCTTCTCCTTTGGCTGTTCAGTCCCACTCCACCAGGAGTATGGCCACCTCTCAGGCACTTTTTGCAGGGGCCTCCCTGCAAGATGTTTGTGATGCGGCAGGGTGGTCCTCGCCGCACACTTTCATCAAGTTCTTTGAACTAGATGTCAATGCTACTCCGGGTTCTCGGGTGCTCGCCTCTTAATTCCATGCCACAGGCAGGCATCCGGTCTTGTATGGGGACGTGGGTATTCTCGTTCCCAAAGCAGTGATGCAGCGCGAGTTCCCTTGAAAGGGAACGTCTCGGTTACGACTGTAACCTTAGTTCCCTGAAAAGGGAACGAGATGCTGTGTCACCCTGCCATACTCCTCGCATGCCCGCAAGCGCCTTGTTTCAGGCCTTTGCAGAAGCTAACGGCATGTGTTTTTTATAGTTTCCGGGTCTATGACGTTCCGTCTCTCTATTGGACTGATGACATACGTGCTTCACGACGCAATCACGCAGAGGCGTTCCCAAAGCGGTGATGCAGCATCTCGCGCATAACACGGCATTATACGTTTTGCTCAAGGTAGAAGTAAAAAAAAAAAAAAAAACTTTTCTCTAGACTTGCGTCTTGTGTTTTTAACCTCAAAAACACAAGTGTGAATGTCTGTACAGTGTGAATGTCCCCTAGCCTATACTTTGTTTTGCCACAACAATAGTTTGACAGGTCTTGCAAATTACCTGGCTCCAGGGCCGTGCACAGGGGGCCACTGCCCCTCTGCCCTCATCGGCTAAGGTGCCCCTCATACCCTCTTACCCTCTTGCCCTCTTGCCCCCTTCCCTCCCTCACCCCCAGAGGATTCCCATAAAAGCGTTCTGTTCCGCTAAAAATCCACTAATTCTGCTAATCCGTTCTAATCCGTTTTCCCGCAGCATTGCTCAAAGTCTGTGGCTGTGTCCGCTTTCTGTGGAGACAACAGTTCCAGAATGTCGTCCCGTTAACAGGTAGATTACAAACTACAATCCACATTACAGACAGTGGTTGACCCGCGGAATTAGTAGTTTGGTAGTTTGTTTGTTTCAACATTGCAAACATGGATTCAAAGCTCCAGCATGCCAGCGTGTATATTGTCATATACTGTATACTGAATATTTAGCTCACAGTTTGTCAGTTTTATTAGTTAATACTAGTATTTATAGCATACGTCATATTTATGATATTTAAGACCATATTAATCGTCTACACAAAAAAAAGTAATAAAGGCTATTATAAATATAAATGAGTTACAATGGGGCTAAAGGCACACCCTAAGAAAAACTTGCTTTTAATCATGTCTAAGTTCATACTTTGACCTTGGACATTTTTTTTTCTCGAACGAAGAAAAAAAAGAAAAATCTCATTAGCAAAGTTTGCAGTATTTTATTAGTTTATTTTGATGAATAAAATAATTCATTATTGTTCAATAAATATTAAAATGTTAATATAAAAATATTTTAAAATACAGAAACTATTTTTAAGTAAATAATCTGAAAGCACTGAATGAATGAGATCCCATAATAATTTAATAAAGTTTTACAGTAGTAACAACTAAATGTATTTGGATTATATTATATGAATATTATCATATTTGTATTATAAATATGATGATCATGGACACCCAACTTAATATGATATTTACCATCTGAATCTTAACCATGTCAACAAAGTCAGTCAGCTGTTTATTATCATGTTAAATATGCCTTTGGCATTTACCCCAAATACCATACTTTTACATATTCTTCTGTTATTGAAAAATTTTATTTACTTTATTTACTTTGAACAAAACTGAAAATCATAAACAAGACCTTTGTCTCAAAATATATTCAATAATTTTAGTGCTTCTCATTTGCTACTTAAATCTCCCAAAAAAAAAAAAAGAAGAAAAAAAAAAGACGAGAACAAATTAGCGCAGAATTAACTTTTTGGAAGCATAATTACAACAACATAAATTGAATTAGCTCTAAAGCCTAACAATTATATTTACAATATGGTAGTAAAAGGTTTGTTATTCATTCTCTATACATTAAGATGATACTCAACCCCCTTATAGTGCCCCTTTTTTTGGTTTGGGCCACTGCACCTCAAAACGCACGACCCTGCCTGGCTCTATGATGCATTATCTCTCCTGTATCCAAAATATTCCTAAGTAAAAGTACTTCTCCTTCCCTGAATCCACATTTCTGAGCTTGTTTTCCATTATCATAACAGTAAACCCGCTCTGATCTGTTCCAGCAGACGTGCTGCATTCATATTCACTGAATGTGAATATCGCTTCTGCGGTTTTGAAATCGCATATGCTCACATCGCAATTATATAATGATTTTGATTAATCGCACGGCCCTACTTATGCTCCACATTACAAAATAATGACTGGATTGACAAATTATAATGTTCAAAGTATAGATCCCCTTGGTTTTTATTATTGTGCATCTTCCTCAACAATCAGTGACTGTATGTTTTATGATAGTATAGTCCCAGTTTTGTCCTGAGTGAAGCTGCCCACTATTCTTAAGAAATATCCCATTGCATGGCTTCTCCAGCATTTTGAGCTCTTCTCAACAATGGTTATATGATCCTGCAGGGCATTTCACTTTTGTAAACAGCACCCTAAAAATGAGTTTCTTTCATATTTTGAATTACACATTGTATTAATTGTATTGTGTTGTTTTAGGGTTAAAGGAAATGTTTGTAAATTTAACATAAAATGTCCTGGCAGACCATTACCCGTACCTTTTCTGTTTTTCTACGGATTTGTATCTTACAGTGAGGATGGTCGGTGTATATTGTTACTTTATATAGGCCTATAATTTTATATTTATTACATATAGCCCTACATTTATTATGCAGTAAAAAATAATAAAAAAAAAATAGATATTGTATCTCTTATATACTCTTATGCAAGGGATTTATAAACTTATGTAGGCCTATATTGATTTATAAAGAGGTATTTATGCACTCAACTGTATACTATACACACATCAATAAAAATGCAATAAAGCAAAATGTATAGCACAGAACATTTGCTTACCATTTCTCTATTAGGTTGTTTTCCTCGGGCATATGAAAGCTTACAGTTGAATTACTCTTTTTTATATTCCATAGATCAATCATCCACCTCCATGTCCATCATGATTAAAAAATAATACCAAGCTACAGTTCAATCCAGCAATAAATGAGAATTAAAAACAAATACAGTTTTTCTTTATCAACTATTTACAAAATTGTATATCAGTGAGTCCCAAACATGCACACCCTGAAATGTCCGCTGCAGGAGATACAGCACGAGCCCACACGACAACATGAATGAGACCCTAATGAGAGATTGAAGACCCTCTGATGTCTCGCCAGGGTCGCCTCCAGGAAATTACTAATGGGATGGCCAGAGGGGGACAGTAAAACACCTAGGGTGGCACACAAAAAGGTACACTGCATAAAAGTGATAACCTGCATTATCAAGATCTGTTGCTACTTTATCTAACCCATAAAATTAAATTAATTTCTTGGATGTATCTGTCAATTTGATATGCTGATCAAATAAAATTTTTGACTTGTGTGAAACTTGTTAACTTAGATGTTCTTACATAAAGCATGTTAAGGAATGAACTGCAAATATATATATATATTCAGGATGCACTCGGCCAAAAATGAAAATGAAATTAAAGTTTATTTATAATCACATTTATGATTATAAATAAAATATATAATCACATTTATTTAATAATCAGCACTCAAATAATAGAAAGTTAACAACATTTAAATTACCATAAGGCAGTTTTTATATCAACTTTTAATAATATAATTATGTTTCTACTCCAAATTGTTGGTGAAATATAACCATTTAAACAACTGCAATAGCCTAATAGCCTAACATAACTTATATTAAATAATGAAGAAATCATTACATTAAGTAATAAAATGGGTTAAGTAAAAAAAGAATGAATATGTAATCTCATGCATATATTTATCAAATTGCTCCTCTATAATTATACTTAACAACAAATTAGCATGGACAGTATGTGAACCCTTTACAATGTTAAAAGAAAAAGTGATATAAAGTCATAAGATAGCTTTAATGTTTTCTTTTTCTTTTTCTTTGACTGGGTATATGCATAGAGTAAGAAAGAAATCTAACAATATGGATCATAATTTCAATATCTCTGGAGTGGAGAAGAGAAGTAGCCTATGCTTAACTGAACAGAGCTGCTCACACTTACATGTTCTGTTAAACTAAAAGAGAAAAAGACATGGTTGGTAGGAAACTAGTTACAATTTGAAAGTTAAAATGTATAGATATTTTAAGAAAGAAATATTTTACCTGTCGAGAGTGTCTTGACAGTCTGTGTAGTTGTAGCTGAGCTCCAGAAAATCAGTAATGAGGTGGCTTTGACAGTTACAAATAAAAGGTACAAATACAAGTAAAAGGTGGGGAAAAAGAACACTAAACTCTAACACAAAGAACCAATTCAGCATATAAAGGGTTCTTCAAGATGATACGGTTCTAAACAGAACTGTTACTATGTGTAAAGAACCTTTTAAGAACCATTTTTTGTGAAGTGAAGACTTGACAGAGCAGCCATCAAGTGTTAGACAGTACTCCAAATTGTCAGTACAGGTTATTACGTGCAGAGCTTTTTGGTTCAGTAATTAGAATCAGTTTTTTCAGAATTAAGTAGGAAATAACTAGTCATCCAATTTTATGCATTCTGTTAATTTTGTGAATCGATAAGTTTCGTCAGGGCGCAAAGAAATACAGAGCTGCGTATAATCAGTGTAACAGTGAAAACTAACACCATGCTTCCTAATGATATCCCAGTGGTAGCATGTACAGGGTGAAAAGCAACGGTCCTAGCACTGAGCCTTGCGGTACTCCATACTGAACTTGTGATCGGTGTGACATCTCTTCATTTACTGCTACAAACTGATAACGGTCAGATAAGTATGATTTAAACCATGCCAATGCAATTCCAATGTAATTTTAGAGTCTATTCAATGTTGTGGTCGATAGTATCAAATGCCAGCACTAAGATCCATTACCACTAATAGCAAGATACAACCACAGTTAGATGATAAGAGCAAATCAGTTGTAACTCTAATGAGAGCAGTCTCAGTACTATGGTATGGTATATATCCTGATTGTTTTAAAAGCTTTTCTGTATTAAAAAACACTTTCCTTCCACAAAATGGGAAATACCTCTAGTTTTGTTTTCTTCCAGCTGTGCTCCATTTTCCAGGCTGCTTTTCTGAGGGCTGATTTTACGCAACTAAGATGAAGTTGAGGATTATACAATATTTTTCTACATTCTTTTCTGAGTAGTCAAAAAAGCAAAGAAAACATCTTTTAAAAAGAAAAAGAAAAGAAAAGAAAGGTCACTTACAAAATGAAATTGGATAAACATTAAAAATCCAACTTCTCTGTTCTATGGAAGAGTGACCAAAGCAGCACTTTATTTAAATATCTAAAAATATCTAATAACAAACAGTTTAGTTGGATAAAACTAAAATGTTATTTATTTTACCTTATTAGTAAGCAGATAATTTTGAGGCAAGGACCACACTTTTCCCCAAGGAAGGTACATTCTCTACAATGTTATTCTAATTTGGTATTTTGTAGCACCATTTGTTCTAAGGTAGAACGGTCACTGTGATTTTGCTAGGTAAGACATCCTGGGTCAACATATTTTGTTGTTCCTGGAACAAAATTCCTGTCAGAAAATGTGGTCCTAACCTAACCCTATCCCTTCCCCTAAACCTAAACCTTATACCCTTGGAATGTTGTTCCAGGATCAACAAAGATGTTGATCAAGGAACGTGTTGTACCATCCATTCTTTTTAACCTTTTTTTTCAGGACACTAAAAATACAGCTGAAATACGTGACCCATAAGGTCGGCTTAAATTTGACTCCCTTAATAACACCCTAAAATAACACTTCCTCCATAATCAATCTTCTATTTGGAGTGGAATCCAACAATATGTATTGTCTCAGTTTCCTTTTAATGTTCAGTTATTCAATTAGTAAACTTCCTAAACTCTCAAATTATCACCAGCAAATGCTTTTGATTTGGGAATAATTACAAGCATAATTTCTGGCCACACAATTTGTTTATCTGGAATAATTGTAATATTCTACATAGAGGAAATCCTTGTTTCTTGACAACTAGTTCAGTAATGGTGTGATGTTAATTGTGTGAGATACCAATTTCCAGTTTCTAGGAAAGAATTTAATATAGTTTACAAGGCCATCTCTTTGGAAATTTGTATGCTCTTCAGAAACAATAATAGTGTCTCAGCCCTGAATCCATGGTGGTTGGTTTTATCTGTATCTCTGTACAAAAATCCAATTACAAAATCAGGTCTTTATTTTTGTTGCCTTGATACCTCAATTCCTTCCACCATTTCTTATTGGAATAACATTTTTGATGATATTAAGTGGCCACTCCTTTTTCTTATCAAATTAAGTTAAAGAAATATCTTATAAAAAGATTTACCTTTTATCCTGTCAAGCTTCTTTTTTTTTTTTTTTTTTTTTGCAGAAAATTTGAAGTAACACTGATACATCCTGCTCTTTTTGTGACCTTTGATTTGGCAGTTTTCTTTTGCTCAGTCTTTCTGAAGTAATGCCTATTGTCCAAAATGTGTTTTGTGATTTTTTTTCCTTACCTAATAAACATTATTTTGGGGTTTTATATTAATGACACATTTTTGTATAAACCTTTTATTTATTGGAACGTTTTATATCCATAAATGCAAATACACAAAAAGTAGCCTACATATTAGGCTACATTTAACATCTTCAAATGAAACTGAACAAAACTGAATTTCTATTTAAACACATTCTCAATGTCTACTAATAAGTAAGCTATAAAAACATCTAGAATTTGTGTCATGTTTAATATGTTTTCCTCGTATGCTTTCATCCTCATTTTTGTGCCCTCTTTTTCTACCTTTTTCTTTCTCTTCCAAAACTCCAGACAGAAAGGCCAGGACTCGAACCCGGGCCCTTCTTGCTGTGAGACGACAGCGCCACCTAGCTACTGTGTCGCTCCCAATGATCCAATAACAGCCTTCAATTTCGTGAGCAGAAGTTGTGTTGATAATGGCATAAATTTCAGTTTGTTCTGTTAAGGTTGATTAGTATACCATTATTCAGTGAAAATGATTGTCGTTGCTGAAGACAGCGTTGTCACGTGACACTTCTACTACTTTCCAAATGGACCAAGTACATTCGTTTGTGTTTAAAGGAATAGTTCACCCCAAACGAAAATTCTGTCATAATTTACTCTCGCTCAACTTGTTCCAAACCTGTATGAGTTTCTTTCTTCTACTGAACAAAAGATATTTTGAAGAATGTCAGTAGACAGTCCCCATTGGCTTCCATGGTAGGAAAAGAAAATACTATGGAAGTGAATGGGGACCATCAAATATTTGGTTACTGACATTCTTCAAAATATCTTTCTTTAGCAGAAGAAAGAAACTCATACAGGTTTGGAACAAGTTGAGGGAGAGTAAATTAGGACAACATTTTCATTTTGGGGTAAACTATTCCTTAAATGGCTATTAAGACATGTTAAATAGCGATTGTTGGGGCAGGTTTCCATTTGTATAGCAGCTACTAATCTTTGGAAATAAAAGGTGTGCACCAGCCTCTCTAATTAGACAAAATGTTATGACATGAGTCGTCAAGCGCCTCCTTGAGGAAAGCAACTTTGTAACTTTGTGAGTTAGCCAATAACATTTACTTTATCTGATACAGTTATTAATTAATTACAAGTTTCTAAAATATTGAGGGCTAACTATATTTAATGGGCTCTGTAAAATATTTAATAATCTTTAAATAAGATCTCGCGTGAGTTAGCTCGGCGTTGAGAATCCGTGAGATTTGCGCGTCCGCCATCTCTTGGAGCCTGAGAGTGTCTGAACGCGAAGCGGTTGTCAACAAGTCCGAAGAGTGAGACTCGTGAAGAAGGTCAAGTGGGGGCTCAGCGCTGCCTCAGTATCCGTGTTCCCCGTCTTTTGTCAGAGAAGACTTTCATGTGAAAGGAGACAACGGCGGGGAATAAACCAGACATGTCAAATCTCAGCAAAGGGGGTACTAAAAAAGACACCAAGATGAGGATACGAGCCTTTCCTGTGAGTATGAGCGCTCAGAGCGGGCGAGACATTCACTCGAACTCCGGGGATTCAAGCAGGCAGGCCTATGTGGACAAATCCCTTTACACTGCCTCGATATTTTCCCAAATCCCACTAATAATCAAGTAACCATCATGAGAGGGGTGTCAGTTTGATATAGGTTTAGAAGCTCTTGCGTTGTTGTTGTTGTCATTTTGACCACAAAAAAAAACATAAGCCACCGAGCCTGTTAGCTGGCTAACCTATTTAACAGCAGTAACTTAGATAATCATACATAAATGTGCGATGACCCAAATACACAAATTTTACTGCAGTAAGCAGTAAGTTTCCCTCAGTGAGCATATACACTCACCTGTACATGTGTTAAAGACTAGTTTAAGAGATTTGTTCTAGTAATGTTTGTGGCAGGTTGATTTGTCTATGATAACTTTTTCCATCATGTATCGTTTGCATGTTTATTTCGCAAATGCTCATATGATGCGACATGTTTTTAGTGAGCGTTTAGTTATTGCCAGGGAAGAAATACTAATGCTGCAAGAGTGTTTGTGTACAGTTGGCCTAGTCTAAGTAGTCAATATACTGTAAAACCAAAATAAACCGTTATTGACGTGCATTCTCGTTCTGAATCACATCTGCTGATTTGTTCACATCTGTTTGAGCTGAATATTCAGTTGATATTTAAATGTATCACGTTACTACGTCCCAGAACACATGGGGATAACTAACTAGGGCTGCACGATTATGACAAAAATAATAATTGTCGATTATTCCCTTGAAATTGTAATTGCAATTTATTAATTATGATTGTCACAAATCACATTGAATGATGTTTTGAATAGCTGTATGCCATTGTTTGAAACGACTACATGCCATATTGTTATATCAAAATAAACAACACTTGTTCTACAAATTTTGTATTGCTTTTCTATAGCATTAAACCTCAAATGTCAAGTATACATTGGTTTGGGTTCTTCTTTAAATAACAAAAGTAAAAATATACATGGTATTACAATGTTGTACTAAAACTAAAATTGAGACAATGGAGTGCATTTTTCAACAGTGCATTTTATTTTGTTAACCTTTTACCATATGTCTTTGAGTATCGCATAAATATTGTGTTGTGATGTGTATCGAATCTTGACATGAGGGTATCGTTACACCCCAACTAATTTAGGTTAGATTGATAATCTGTTTCCAATTAAAGGTTATGCTGAGCCATAAGTGAGAGGAATGTACTGCTTCTGTAAGCCCTTATGTACTGATGGGTCCAATGGGTTGCTTTGCATGAAAAAGTGCTTTACATTTTTATTTGTGCAACCTTCATTATCACGCTATTTTCAAACAGTTGGCAGCATCATGACATGTATCACCTTTTCTCCCTTAATTTTCTACACTCCGTTACAGATGACCATGGATGAGAAATATGTCAACAACATCTGGGACCTCTTGAAAAATGCTATTCAGGAGATCCAGAGGAAAAACAACAGTGGGCTGAGCTTCGAGGAGCTCTACAGGAACGCCTACACCATGGTACTACACAAACATGGAGAGAAGCTCTATACAGGCTTGAGGGAGGTGGTCACAGAACATCTTATCAACAAAGTAAGAGTCATATGTCTCTATCTTTCCTCTTTTCCACCCTGAGGGTGCTGGGGTCGAAATAGGGGTGAAATATGATGCTTTTGAAGAAATATCATAGTATTATAGTCATCGTATCATAGTCTCAACATACTGTACAACTTGACGTATAAACATCACATGTTAACGCAGAGGTACGGGACACTGCACTTCAGCATTGCCGGTTAAGCATTTATTTCGCTTGCTGCTGTGCTGTTCTAACATGCACTTTTCTGAGCACATGCACCTGAAGCACACAGGCGCTAAAAGCCTTTCAAACAACTTTGAAAACTGATATCTTTCTAGTTTTATTGTGCTAATAATGTCAAATACACAGAAGGTTTACATAAACACAGTTGATTATGTCTAAAGTGACAGTAAACATTTAAGAGAAAATCTGATGCGCATCTGTATTAGCTGTGTGCAGGTCTTAAAGTGACAGCAACTAATAGTATACATGCATGCAAGTCATCCAAAAAATAAACTTCTGTCTTTATTTAGTCATTCTAATAGGGCTGTGCGAATGCATTGTTTATGGCAATACTTTTTCATCATTTCTATCACTGCAATCTTACATACCACCAGGCAGACAGACAGTGTTTGAGTTCGCCAGTCCATGTCGCTTCCATGCTGCTGACTGGGCAGGGTGGAGTCACATGACTACACTGTAGTATGTTTTTAAGGAGAAAGTATTAACAGGATTAAAAGCTGAAACAGCAGACATGAGAAAATTATGTCAGTTAGAGGTTCTGAATTTCGGTTTGAATTACTTTTTGATTAATTATCCAGCCCCACGTCAAAAATGCTAAAAAAAAAAAAAAAAAAACACAGAATAAAACATGAGAGCAGGCTTTTACCCGCTGCATACAATATAACAGAGACTTGCAAAGATGGAATCATTTGAATGAGTCAATGATTCATTCATCACGACTTGTTTCGTTTTTGATGAATCAGCGTTTGTGAATAAATCTTTTAAATGAATGATTCAATGACAAACACTTCTAAATAAAGGGTGAAAAAATAATCTCATATGAATGAGTACATTGAGTATATACTTTAAAATGTAAAATATATATATATATATATATATATATATATATATATATATATATATATATATATATATATATATATATATTATATATTGATTGAATTTACAGAAAAGGTACTATATTGTGATGTATATCGTTATTGGGATATGAGATGACATATCGTGATGTGAGATTTTGGTCATATCGCCCAGCCCTACACTCTAATGCTGTTCCAAATCTCTATTCATTTCTTTCTTGTGCTGAAGACGAAAAGAAGATATTTTGAAGAATGTTTATACATTAGCTTTAATAAGAATCAATGTATAATTTATACAGTGAAGATTATGTAGTGTTTTATTTTTATATTTGGTCATTTAATTTCTTACTTGAATGCTACTGTTAAATACACCTACTGTAGCTGAAAAAATAAAGCACTGTTTATTTAATTTGTATATTATGTTGTATATATGTGATGTGTATATTTGGTCACTTGCAAAATAAAAAAAACATATATGATATTTTTGCATCCATTTTGGTCGCTTATGCTCCCGAATTTAATCTGTGCGTCCTCAAACTATATTGGGGAGCATTTGTGGGAGTGCAAATAGTTTTTGAGGGGCGTTAGTTTCTTTACAAAACGTTCACTAATTACTGCACAGTATGAGCCTGCTGTGAGCTAATACAGTGTAATAAAGTAATAAAGGTAGTCCACCTTTCTATCACACAACCAATTAAGCTTCATCTTTACGTTCTTAACTTCAAAGTAGTTTTTAGGTTGGTTAATATTAGCCGTCAATCACTCCCTTTCACTGAGTTGTGCAAAATGTAAAAAGCTGAAGAGAGAAGATGAAAAGAACACCGTTATAGATCACATACCCAGTGCTTGATTCATCCTGGTTAACACAGTGCTTTTTTAATTTCCTTTTGTTTGGTTTTTAATTCTCCTTTTTGAAATTTCTCTTGGATCTGTTTTGCATCTGCTGCTGAAACAAGTGACCCCGCAACTGTGTAATTTAATGAGAGTCTGCATATTTAGTGCCTGACGAAAAAACTTTAATATTTCCAATATAATGTTGGAATAATTTCTGTATATTTTTAGTTAAGGTGTTATTACTTAAATACTAAGTATTTTGAATACCCTATCGAAAGTATATACATCAATAATTATTCATACTTGCAGGTTGTGATTCTGAGGAGCAATCTGGTCCAAATTAACTGGGTACTGGCCCATCTCTCAAGAGCAAGCGTTTTGTGAATCCCGTGTTGAACTTCGAGATTTGAGAAGCAGTCGTCAGTAAAATGATGTTTGAGGGCTGGTCAAGTTGTTTGCGGATGGACAACGTACAACATAGTTGGTCATTATGCAAATGTATTTTTTAGTGCATTAGGATTCGAAATAGAAATGACTTGTTTAGGCGGTTCAGAGTCGATTCTTTCTTTTGGGAGACAATTTGATTTATTGTGCACTTTTGACTTTACAACTTTGCAGAACGTTTACATTCACAGACAGCTCTATTACACACTGCATGAAAGGGAATATTTGAATAATAGGGGCACTTTAACGAATTGCATCAAGTTGAGTTTCTGCTTGCTGCCTTGATATGGATTAACAGGTTGTTTATCCTTTCCTTATATCTCTTTTTTTTTTTTTTGTCTTTTAAAAGGTACGCGAGGATGTGTTAAATTCCCTGAATAACAACTTTCTGCAAACACTGAATCAAGCCTGGAATGACCACCAGACGGCTATGGTGATGATCAGAGACATCTTGATGTACATGGTGGGTCCTTATGGCAACCTTCTTTGTATTTTGTTTGATTTTTGTGTTGGTACTTCTCTTTGTGAATGGTAGCTTATTATAGGGCTTGCAAGGCATCACTGTATTGATATTCCTCAAACATTCTGATTAGGTGCATAAATAAAGGTGATTTGATTTCCAGTTGTAATTTTCATTTTAATTTTCTGGCGTTCGGTACTTCTTGAGGTTTTCCCGTCATGGCGCTTTGTGTGTGACAAGTGTGTTTCCTGTAAACAAGAAACATAAATTCAAGCTGGAACAAGAAAAAAAAAATATTTGAAAAGAACACAAAAAGCCACTATAATCCATCAGTTACTCTTAACAAGAACAAGACTAAAAATGTGCCTCTATGCTTCCTCCTCCATAATTAACACAAAATCAGCCATTGCATTGACTTGTTTTGGTCTCTTTGTGTGAAATGGTTACTAAGGACAGTTACAAGTTACAGTGCATAACAGGACACTTAATCAGTTAGGCAAAAATTATATCCTTAAGGTAACTAAAGATGAAAATTCTCTCATCATTTACTCACCCTCATGCCATCCTCAATGTTTATGGCTTTCTCCAGAAAAACACGAGCAAAAATTTTAGGAAAATAATCAATTTGAGTGAGGCCATACATAATGCAAGTGAATGGGTGCCACTTGGCTGACACTTGAAGAATCACATACTGCCATCATTACTAGAGATGTTGTGATTTATCAAATTTCACGATTTATCATGAGTAAAATGGTCACAATTATTAAACCGTAAGAATTTGGAAGCTACGACCCGAAAAACAAACAAACATAAAAAGTGTGTTGAGAAGCTTGCGTGATTGATGTAGTTATGTGAACTACGCAACGCACTTTACACATGTTCAAGTCCCTAAAGGCCAAGTCCAAGTCATGTCTTAAGAGGTTAGTTCACCCAAAAATGTGAATTCTGTCATTAATTCCTCACCCTCATATAATTCCAAACCTGTAAGACCTTTATTCATCTTCAGAACACAAATGAAGATATTTTTGATGAAATCCAAGAGCTCTCTGTCGCATGCGTTGTAGTGCTCACGTGAATAACATTGGCTCCGTAGAACTCAAAAGCGCTGCACTGTTGCGCTGCACTCTAGCCTGTGCGAGACTGGCACAGGCTAGAACGAAATTGTTGAATAAAATCTTTATTTTAGTTTGTTTTTTGCACATCTTAATTTGTGTTCTGAAGATGAACGAAGGTCTTACGGGTTTGGAACAACATGGGGGTGAGGAATTAATGACAGAATTTTCATTTTTGGGTGAACTAACCCTTTAAGTCTTGGTTCTGTTTTTAGCGATCGTTCTTTCAGCTAGTTATTGTGATTTAACTGTTTTGTAAAACCAAAAATTATTTCCATTTCAAAAATTTCTAATAAAACACTCAAAGTATTACTTAAATCATTAATTACATTTTTATTCACAATAAAAACATTTTTTCAAACTTTATAACATGGTAACACTTTAGAATAATGCTCATTAGTTAACATTAGTTAATGTATTGACTAACATGAACTAACCATGAGCAGTACATTTGTTACTGTATTTGTTCGTCTTTGTTAACGTTAGTTAATAAAAATACAGCTGTTCATGTTAGTTCACAGTGCATTAACTAATGTTAACAAGATTTTAATGTATTAGTAAATGTTGAAATAAACAATAACAAAGATAAATAAATGCTTTATAAATGCAGTTCATTATTAGTTCATGTTAACTAATGTAGTTAACTAATGACCATTATTCTAAAGCCATTTGGTCTATACCATATACCCTTCGGAATGCAGGGATGATCTCCATGAGAAAAAGTGCTGTGTATTTTGAGCTGTTCGAGTTGCCTTAGTTTGCTGTAGTTCTCAAGCAGTGATGGGTAATGTAGTCTTCCAGTGAGCGCCGGCAAGGAACAAAACCCGTGTATAAACAAGCGTTACAGTGTCGTTTGTGATCAGGCGATATAATAACGCACCCCGACTCAACAAACTGATCCGTGTAAATGAGTAGGACAGGGTCATAAAATGCGAATGAAGGTGTCCATCCAGTCCATATGCAAGGTAACGGTAAATTTGGATATTATATGCATATGATTACGATAGCAAATACTGTATGTGTACTTGTTGTGTACTTGAAATATGTACTTCTTGAAAATGGACAGCAAGCAATAAGCCTCTTGAAAGCGGTGTAACATCGTCCGGCTCCTCTTAGGATTAATTGATTGCTTTTTAAATTAAATGACTCAAAGATTATCACAAGGTAAGACTTGGCTATATTGTTACAGTTTGTTGTTCATTTACTGTATATAACAGCACTTTTCCAATGGGTGAATAGGTGTGGCTTCAAATGTGTTGCACAATATTATAATGCCGGTTCGGTGTGGTTACTGCAGCACATTGATATAGCATATCATTGAAATTAGACACATCAAATCAAATCACCTTTATTTATATAGCGCTTTTAACAAGTCCAATTGTTTCAAAGCAGCTTCACATTGTTAACAGGAAAATAATGCAACAGAATCTGTACAGCCGTTCAGGTGAAACGGTGATGTTATCCAGCTAATTTCAATTATCATATAGTGTCAATGCAGGCAGATCGTTAATATAGATGAAATTTAGGTGTCCCCAACTGAGCAAGCCAAAAGCCAGAGGCAACGGTGGCAAGGAACCAAAACTCCTTCAGGGCCAGAATGGAGAAAAAAACCTTGGGAGAAACCAGGCTCAGTCGGGGTGCCAGTTCTCCTCTGGCCGACGAACAAACAGTGTATTATAATTCTGGCAACATAGCAGGTCTTAAGTCATATTAGGTAAATAGATATTCGTAAGATTATTCGAAAGATTGGAGTCGTCACGCCAAAGACGGGTTTAATGAGGATGTCATGTCGATGCAGCATATACGGGGGGGAGTTTATTTGACACGCTCTCTGCAGACATTTCAGGGATACGTTGGTCAGGTCCACCATCTGATCTGGATACGGCCCGGATCCGGCTGACTGCAGTAAATCTCGGGATAAACAGAGAGAGTAACATTAGCGTAGATGCCATTCTTCTTATGATGTAACGAGTACATCAGGTGTTATGGGAAGTGTTCCCGGTTCCGGCTAACCTAGTTAATGCAGCCTAACAATCATTTACTGATTTGAATAATAGAAATTGATAATGTTTTATGTGTAAGCCATAGTAAAGAGATGTGTTTTTAGTCTAGATTTAAACTGACAGAGTGTGTCTGCTTCCCGAACAATGCTAGGAAGACACACTAGGAAGAAAAAATAGGAAAAGGATCGACCACCTGCAGCTGATTTTGATATTCTAGGTATTATCAACTGGCCAGAGTTTATACACATGTGTATATTGTATGTGTACTCTCATACTTTATTTGCTTCTATCTTAGAACACTTGATTAATCAAAATAACAAAATGTGTTACAGTGACAATAAAATAATTAAACTGCTTGCGTATCTGTCAAAGCAAGATGCAGTAAATGCTTTTATTTGACGCTTATAAATATAAAGCAATTTCATGTTTCGGATAACTTGGGCCATGCACATTTACCCGCAGCAGCTCACTTTGTGTCCTCTGCTATTTTCCATATGCGTTTTGACCATTCACTACTTAATAGTACCCAAAATAGGATGGAGTGAGCACTGCTGGGCACTAAACACACTCATGTTTCATTCATACTGGAGGCCAGAGGGCGCCCTCAAGCAGAAATGCCACATATGCCTCAGAGAGAAGTAATATAATGACATTTGCAGGAAATCCCTAATGTGAAGCTGAATAAAAAGAAGATAGAAACACACGACCGCAACAATATATGGTGTATTTTCATAATAATAAAGTGTATTATAATGCGACATAGACTTCATCACTGTATAGAATACTATAAAATAATTCACTGTCTGCCTCATTCTGTGATAAGAAGCCACATCAGCTCACAAAAAGGAAATATCAAACACTTGACTGACGATATGAAGTTAATATAGATAAAAAGATGAAAAATGTTATTAAACGTTGTCTCTTTTTTGTTTTTTCAAACACGTTATAAGCGACTCAAACTCGCAGTGCTTTTAAACGGAGCAGCGTTTACTCCTGATCACAGAGCCGCTCTTCACTAACAAGCTTGGCATATATTTATTTAATTAAAATCGCAGCCTTTATGCTTTCATAATCGCACATAAGCAAAATCATGACTGCGGTTCGATTTAGATTAACTGTGCAGCCTTATTTTATACAAGATTTCATTTTGAGAAATGAATAATAAAAGCAGAACAAAAAACACAAAGCCTATAAACCCCTCAAAAGTATGTTTTCTAGGGGTGTAACGATACACTTGTCACGATTCAATAATATCACAATACTAAACTCACAATACGATATTTATCAATATTTTAAGCCAAAATAAAGTTTTTTTTTTTTTTTTTTTTTTTTTTTTTTTCATAAAAATATTGTTATTATATTATTATCAGGACACGCAAATATTCCCCATTGCATTACTATACATGATATTTAACATTATATATAGTTATATAGAAACCTTAAACCACTGAAACCGCCATAAACTCTTTTTTTCCTCATGCAGTACTCTCGCTTTAAGGCAGGCCTTTGCGGACACAGACTGCTATTAATGCACACATCAATATAAACGCATCAATGCAATCAGTCACAATTCTAATTGCAAGAAAGCATGTCAAAATTACTATTCCCAAACTGTAATTGGTTAATTCTGCATTTGCTCCGTTGTTGTAAATCTGTTCATCATATAAAGCCATCGTGTCTCTTCAGAAGACTTCTATTGGATTAGATCACTCGACTGATTATTTTTACAATGCCTTTATGAAATTTTTTGGATCTTTTAAGTTTGAGAGGAATGGACTAAATGGAGGTACAGAAATCTTTCTCTGGTTTCTTGAAAAATATCTTCATTTGTGTTTTGAAGTTAAATGAAAATCTTATAGGTTTGAAACAACATGAGGTGTACATGATGACAGAATTTACATTTTTGAGTGAATTATACCTTATAAATACAGTAAGCTGAGCCTTATAAAACTAACTATATCGCGAATCATATCGTTTGCATCAACGGAAAATATTGTCACATTTTTATATTGCGATATCTCGATATACAATGTATCGTTACATCCCTAATATTTTCTTACATACAGAATTACAGAATATCTCTGTTTTGTTCCAGTTGTAGCATAACACAGTGAGTTTTTGGCATTTTGAACAACTGACAATTGAACACAAAAAAAGAACATGTAGTCAGAGTCTGTAATTAATAGTCATTCTGTTTAGTTGCCTAATTGTTAGGTTTTGTAAAATGCAGAAATTAACATTAACTAAATGTTAATTTCTTTTCAAGTCCTGATCAACTTTTCTTTTTTTTTTTTTTTTTGCTGCCTTGCAAGCACTGGAATTTCTTTCAGGAAATTCAAATATATTTTGTACATTGTTTCCAACCAATTTGACTGTTGCTTGGAGAAGAGCTTTATCTCCTTTATTAGCTTCATCCCTCTCTCTCTCTGTCTCCCCTTCTGTCTTTGTATAGGACCGGGTGTATGTTCAGCAGAATAATGTAGAGAACGTCTATAATCTAGGTCTCATCATCTTCAGAGACCAGGTGGTCCGTTACGGTTGCATTCGGGACCATCTAAGGCAGACCTTACTAGACATGATTGCCCGTGAAAGAAAAGGAGAGGTGGTGGACAGGTGGGTGTCTTCTTATTTTGGCCCACACATAATGTGTTGTAGCATAGCACCACACATTACCACATTAATCTTAATAAATACAAAATGTGCCTGTAAAACAAATATGATCAGAAAATCAAAGTGCCTAGTAATTCTGTACGGAATTTGGCAATTTTTGTTGGCACAAAATTCTTTTAATTGATTAAACCCTACATTTGCTAAGTTTTTTTGCCAAGTACATTTTATAAATCCTAATACGAGCTTCATATGTACTCTTTTTGTGCACACACAACATTAATCCATCTGGCTGGGAAGGTCTAAGTTTAACCCCCTGGAGTCGGCTATCACACCCACGCGATAGGCTCACTTTTTTTCTTATCAGTGCCAAAGAGACTCAAATAACTGTTGTTTTTTATCATTCAGGCAAGTGTTATACATCATTATAATCTGTTAAGTTTCTATTATTTTTTTGTGTACAGTCACAATAAAAACAAATTGTTGTGCTTCTTGCAAAATAAAGAAAACAAACATGATGTGCGATCTGCAGCCTCTCTGTCAAAGGACCTATAACTTAATAAATATAATGTCTCTCAAACATAAGACGTATGTCTAAAGAAACGTTGAAATGTCAGGTTTTAAATAATGTAAGTCAAATCGAAAACAAATATTCTGTGTTTATGTAATCTGTTTGAAAAGGGAGAGATGTCAGTCATTCGCGAGTGTCTCATTATCTTCTCATTACCCGCTAATGCGCCACACCCACGGAGCGCGCGTTCTTTTGAGATTCAGATCTAACGTGATCCATGAGAGTAGACCCGACGCCCACATCAACTCAAACACATCAACACTTCACATCGGTTTGAGATGTGGTGAGGAATAATCCTGGAATATTTTACCTCAGAAAAAGCTGTTTATTTCTAAGAGCAACAGATCCAGGCGAGGATTGTGAGGTACGTTTATTCTGTTAGCGTCTGTGAATATTAAACGCAAAACACCGTTTAAATATGAATCCTCCTGCTACATAAAATGTCATAGATGCAAGACTTTTTAGACAAGATTTATTTGGCTTGTTTTGGCCAGATTATGAAGTGTTTAGGCTATTGTAAGTGTAACATCAATAAAGCTTTTATTAGCAAATGTCTGTTCAGATGCTATAAATATAGTACGGAAATTATTTTGACCACTTCATTAAGTTGTTTTGTAAAAGCATTTATTTAAAGTGAATTTCGTTTTGTATAAATTGTATCTTAATTTTAATCAATGTTTTTTTATATATTTGCTTCTCATTTAATAAGAAGCAAATATAACAGACAATAGCCGTAGCGCTGGCATGATCATGCATTGCACGCGCGTCTCATAAATGAACCGAACTCCAAATGATATTTGAGTATTGTGTGTATCGGATAGTTTACAAAATCAAATGATTCAGAATAGGTTTACCACTGAAATAACTGGGAAAAAAGTGTCCCAATCAACCTGAATTCACCCTATACTCTTTGAAATCATAATTGCATTGCATTATGTTGTTTTAAATCCCAAATATTTTACTTATAATGTTGATCATTACCAATTATTCAGTTATTTGTATTTACTGAATACTGAATTGTGTTCAGTGTCAGAATATTACTTTTTTACGCGTTTTTTTTTTTTGCATGAGACATCTTTCAGAAACATAGATAAAATAATACACTGCCAAAAATGCTCTTCTTAGTATTTTTGTCTTGTTTCTAGTCTAAATATCTAAAAGTTCTTGAATCAAGATGCATTTACTAGAGAAGTAAAATGACATAAGCTATTTTTTCTTTTTGTTGAAAATAAAATCAAAATTGAGTTTTTGCTTAAAATAAGCAAAATTATCTGCCAATGGAGTAAGAAAAATAATATTGTTTCTGATTGAAATCTTGTTCCTTGTTTCTGTCCCAGACAGAAATAAGATTATTTTCCTATCCCATTGGCAGATAATTTAGCTTGTTTTAAGCAAAATCTCACTTAATTTAGATCCCAGAAGAAAACAAGAACAAATATCTTGTCATTTTATTTATCTAGTAAATGGATCTTGATTTAAGAATTTTTTGATATTTGGAATGAAAACAAGAAAAAACTAAATAAGAAGTCGTTTTTTGCAGTGTAGTCAAATCTTTTGATAATTTCAAATATAATAGGCCTTTGTAAAGTGCCTTTGTTGACAACATTCTAAATAAACTACAAATAAACAAAATATATTTGCTTTGTCCCTTTGCTTAACTTCATCTCAGTCACACACCTGAGCTCATTTATTATGCAGCTCATTATGCGATCTTTTGTTCTCTCAGGTGTGATTCACAGCATTATTCATGAACATTCACAACTCTTCGCATACGGCCTTTGTAAAGAAAAAGTGTCTTTCAAAATGTAAATCAATGTATTGTTTTATATGAATTTGCTGGCTCAATGATTCTCATATCAGTTTGAAACAAAAACTCTAGGCAACATCACCCATTAGGCTAAAGTATTGTGGTCGCATATCTATTGTGTGTTTTGAGGCCTTAATTTAAAATTGTTTTTTTTTTTTTTTTTCAAAAACCATGCATAAACATTATTATGTCAAAAATACAAGCATGTACATACATGTTGCTCACATATTATGGTAGCCCAGTTTGTGCTGAATACAGTGTATACGCAATAATAGGGAGCGCCAAATATGTGTAAAATGAGTTTGTGCCCCAGGATTGATAAACACAGCGGAGTCATCAAACAACTCTCATTAAGCAGCCAAGAAATGTAATGTTAGAGTGTAATGTTAGAAGATGACGTGCCCAAAAAAAATATGCTAACAGTCAAAGAAAAGCTTATTGCAGTGCTAAAAGTGGCCACTTTGAAGAAACTGACAAGCAAGTCTGTCAGTACGTAGGTGGAAAAAAGAAATGAGGGGCTCCCTATAATCAAAGCCGAGGCCCATCATTTCTTCTTTCGGCTACTGACTTCCACTTGGAGGACTTCTGAGAGAAACTGCTGTGTTTTCAGTGTTATGTGATGGGCCTAAGGAAAAAACATTAATCTCCCCCTGGATCAGATAGGTAATGCGGATCAAATATCTGTGTTTTTACGTTTGATTGAGGTGGTTTTTGACTTGTGCGAAATAATGGGAGTTCATGCGAATAATGGGAGATGGAAACGCATTTGCCGAATAAATTCTGATGTAGTGATCATCCCTTGATGGGGACATTCTGAAACGCTTAACGTGGCTTAATGTACTAAGAAAGTGATATTCAAAGACCAAACTTAGTAAACCAAATACTAATAGAGCATACTATGTGCAGAAAAGCAGATGAGCCCAGAATATGAAAGAATGCACATTTGTGTTCAGGCTGAGAGAGCTTGTTGGAATAGTTCTCACTCTGTGTTTGTTTTTTGCAAATCACTAAACCTGCCTGTGTTTTATTAATAATGTATAACATAGTTTGTCTTTTTATAACTGTTGGTCCATTAAGCCTCATAAGCATTTTCTTGGTTTTCTATGGGAGGAAAACTGAAGTCGAAAATATACTAGATAGACTATTCTAGTATAGATTATAAATATACTAATAGACAATTTTTTTACGCATACGCACATAGTCTAATGCACAGCCTTGCAAAGTATACTACTTTTGACTTGTATGTGTACAAACGCGTTCGCCGCATGTGCCGTTTTGAGCAACCTTGAGTTACATACTGCAACAAATAAATTTATGTGCATATGCGACCTGTGCATCCGCGTACAAAATTAAGTATACTTTGGCCGTTAACATGCAATTAAACTCCATCCATCCATCCATTATCTTCCGCTTATCCGGGGCCGGGTCACGGGGGCAACAGTCTAAGCAGAGACGCCCAGACTTCCCTCTCCCTAGCCATTTCCTCCAGCTCTTCCGGGGGAACCCCGAGGTGTTCCCAGGCCAGCCGAGAGACATAATCCCTCCTCCCGGTGGGACATGCCCGGAACACCTCCCCGGGAAGGTGTCCAGGAGGCATCCGAAATAGATGCCCGAGCCACCTCAATTGGCTCCTCTCGATGTGGAGGAGCAACGGCTCTACTCTGAGCTCCTCCCGAGTAACTTAGCTTCTCACCCTATCTCTAAGGGAGTGCCCAGCCACCCTGCAGAGAAAGCTCATTTCGGCCGCCTGTATCCGGGATCTTGTCCTTTCGGTCATGACCCACAGCTCATGACCATAGGTGAGAGTAGGAACGTAGATTGACTAGTAAATTGAGAGCTTCGCCTTACAGCTCAGCTCCTCCTTCACCACGACAGACCGGTACATCGACCGCATTACTGCAGAAGCTGCACCGATCTGTCAATCTCCCGTTCCATCCTTCCCTCACTCGTGAACAAGACCCCAAGATACCTGAACTCCTCCACCTGAAGCAGAAACTCTCCACCAACCTGAAGTGGGCAAGCCACCCTTTTCCGACTGAGAACCATGGCCTCGGATTTGGAGGTGCTGATTCTCATCCCGGCCGCTTCACACTCGGCTGCAAACCGTCCCAGTGCAAGCTGGAGGTCCTGGTCTGAGGAGGCCAACACGGCAAAATCATCCGCAAAAAGCAGCGACGAAATCACGTGGTCCCCAAACCGGACACTCTCCGGCCCTTGGCTGCGCCTAGAAATTCTGTCCATAAAAATTATGAACAGAACCGGTGAAAAGGGGCAGCCCTGCTGGAGTTCAACATGCACCGGGAACAAGTCTGACTTGCTGCCGGCAGTGCGGACCAAGCTCCTGCTCCGGTCATACAGGGACCAAACAGCCCTAAGCAAGGGGCCCCGGACCCCATACTCCCAGAGTACCCTCCACAGGACACCACGAGGGACACAGTCGAATCCAAGATGGCGCCGCTGTGTTCGGTCGCCGTTCAGGTCGCTCCGCAAAGACTGTGCTTTTATTTATTATTTTACTTTCTTTTGCTCTCAATTTTTACAAATTTATCATCTGCATTAATCTGCTATGACACCAAAACTCTTTTGGACATTGGTTACCTCTACACTGGACTGTTGTAGCGTGGGGGATCCGCAACAGACTGAGAAAAAGGGCATTCAGCCCACCTCTCCCGAGCATCATGCTCGCAAATGTCCAATCCTTGGAAAATAAGATGGACGATCTCAGAGCCAGGATAAGTTTTCAACAGGACATGAGAGACTGTAACATCTATTGTTTGTCCGAAACATGGCTCACGCCCGCGGTCCCGGACACAGCTGTGACGCCGTCTGAGAACTTCTCTGTTTTTCGGATGGACAGAACAGCCGAGGCCGGTAAATCCAGGCGGTGGAGTATGTTTCATGATCAACAAGAAATGGTGCGACCCCAGGAACATCACCATTCTCATGAGGAACATTTAACAATCATTTGCCGCCCATTCTATCTGCCGAGGGAGTTTTCCTCTGTCATCGCCACCGCTGTTTACATTCCACCACAGGCAGACACAGGGCTGGCTTTATCTGGCCTTCATGATGTTACCAGCGGCTTCATAAACAAACACCCCGATGCTGCTTTCATCGTCGCGGGCGATTTTAACAAAGCAAACCTGAAGAAGTTCATCTGACGTCAGTGAGTTCACAGATGTGGCACTTTGCTTCATCAACACGCTTACAGAGCAAGCCACACAAACAATAACAATAACGTCCGTCTCAAATCAGAAACCGTGGGTGGACAATTCAATCTGCGCTGCAGTGAACACACGCGCTGCCGCATACAACGCCGGTCTCCTATCTGGGAATATAAATGAATACAAATCATCCTGCTATGCTCTCCAACGCGCAGTTAAAGCCGCAAAGCTCCGTTATAAGGATCGAGTGGAGTCTCATTTCCAACTCAACAACTCCCGGCGCATGTGGCAGGGTCTGAGGTCCATCTGCTCTTTTGGATCTAAATCCTCTACAGAGGTCAGAGCTGATCCGTTGCTTATGAATGAGTTAAACTCTTTCTGCGCTTGCTTTGATTGTAATCGCGGCAGCGCGACTCCGCCAAGTGACGCATCAGAGGGAATCACTCAGAGCAGCAACAACCACGTGATCTCTGTCTCGGAGGATGAAGTTCGGAGGGCACTCGAGCGTGTGGACGTCAGGAAAGCTGCTGGGCCGGATGGTATTTCAGGTCGTGTTCTGTGGTCCTGTGCTGATCAGCTCGCCGGGTTGTTTACATCTATCTTTAATGAGACTCGCTACATCTGTGCTCCCCACCTCCTTCAAAAAATCCACCATCATCCCTGTCCCTAAGAACAGTAAACCCTCTTGCCTAAATGACTATCGTCCAGTGGCTCTCACGTCTGTAGTCATGAAGGTCTTTGAGAGACACCATTTGCTCCTTCATTCCTGACACCTTGGACCCTCTTCAGTTTGCCTATCGTCCCATCATCTCGGCCTGAATCCTTCTCTCTGCCACTGGATTGAAGACTTCCTCACTGGCAGGCCTCAGGTGGTGAGAGTAGGCCAGTTCACCTCCACCTCCATCACCCTGAGTGTGGGAGCCCCACAGGGCTGTGTCCTGAGTCCCCTGCTCTACTCTCTCTACACACATGACTGTTTGTCCACACACAGCTCCACCTCTATCATCAAATTTGCTGATGATACTGTTGTCCTGGGCCTCATTTCCAACAACAATGAGACGGCATACTTGGACGAGGTGGAGCAACTAACATCATGGTGCCAGGACAACTGTCTCTCTCTGAATGTTGGCAAGACCAAAGAACTGATTGTGGACTTCAGGAAGAGACAGCAACGGACATACTCCCCCCTCATGATCAGCGGGTCACCAGTAGAGAGAGTGAGCAGCTTCAAGTACCTGGGTGTAAACATCCCTGAGGACCTGACCTGGACTGCACACATTCAGACACAGGTGAAAAAAGCCAGGCAAAGACTGCGCCAGCTGAGGAAATTCAGGGTTTCACCAGCTATCCTGAAAACGTTCTATTTAGGGGCGATAGAAAGTGTATTAACTCAGTGCATCACAGCGTGGTATGGGAACAGCACCAGTCATGACTGCAAAGAGTCGTACGCTTATCCAAGCGTATCTCAGGGTCAGCTCTCCCGTCTCTGCAGGACGTCTACATCAAACGCTGCAAAGGTAGAGCTGCTAAAATCATCAAGGACTCTAATCACCCTGCAAACCCTAATTTTTTTTCAAGTGCTTCCGAAGCCTGATGGCCAAAACTGAGAGACTCAGGAGGAGCTTCTTCCCCCAGGCCATCAGACTCCTGAACTCAGTCACTTAACATCACATGACCATCGACATACTGACATTACATTGCACTGCACTTTCTGTTCTCGTTGTTACTGTGCAATAACCTGTTATAAACCTGTTTGCGCATTATACTTTGTACATTTCTGTTAACCGCATATTTATAAGTCTACAGTTTACTCACTGCAGTTTTTCATGTATTTTATTCCACTTCTTTATTTTTTTTTATTTTTTATACTTGACTTGATTTATTTAGTGTGAATTTGCACTGTCCATGGAGCGGACCTGTTTACATTTCACTGCCGGTTGTATATTCTGTATATAACTGTATGTGACAAATAAAACTCTTGAATCTTGAAATCCACAAAACACATGTGAATTGGTTGGGCAAACTCCCATGAACCCTCCAGCACCCTGGAAAGGGTATAGAGCTGGTCCAGTGTTCCACGACCAGGACAAAAACCACACTGTTCCACCTGAATCCGAGGTTCCACTATCGGCCGAATTCTCCTCTCCAGTACCCTGGCATAGACTTTCCCAGGGAGGCTGAGAAGTGTGATCCCCCTGTAGTTGGAACACACTCTCCGGTCCCCCTTCTTGAAAAGAGGGACCACCACCCTGGTCTGCCAGTCTAGGGGCACTGTCCCCAACCGCTACGCGATGTTGCAGAGGCGTGTCAGCCAAGACAGCCCCACAACATCCAGAGACTTGAGGTACTCAGGGTGGATCTCATCGACCCCCGGTGCCTTGCCACCGAGGAGCTTTTTAACTACCTCAATGACTTCAGCCCGGGTGATGGACAAATCCACCTCTGAGCCCTCAGCCACTGCTTCCTCAATGGAAGACGTGTTGGTGGGATTGAGGAGATCCTCAAAGTATTCCTTCCACCGTCCGACGATATCCCCAGTTGAGGTCAACAGCTGCCCATCTCCACTGTAAACAGTGTTGGTAGGGCACTGCTTCCCCCTCCTGAGGCAGCAAACGGTTTGCCAGAATCTCTTCGAGGCCAACCGATAGTCTTTCTCCATGGCCTCACCGAACTCCTCCCAAGCCGATTATTTATTTATTTTTTTTGTCTCCACAACTACCCGGGCTGCAGTCCGCTTGGTCTGCCTGTACCTGTCAGCTGCCTCAGGAGTCCCACAAGACAACCAGGCCCGATAGGACTCCTTCAGCTTGACGCCATCCCTTACTTCTGGTGTCCACCACCGGGTTCAGGGATTTCTGCCTCGATAGGCACCGGAGACCTTACGGCCACAGTTCCGAGTAGCCACATCGACAATGGAGGTGGAGAACATGGTCCACTCTGACTCAATATCTCTAGACTCCCTCGGGATCTGGTCGAAGCTCCGTCGGAGGTGGGAGTTGAAGATCTCTCTGACATGGGGCTCGGGCCAAACGTTCCCAGCAGACCCTTACAGTACGTTTGGGTCTCCCGAGTCTGTCTAGCTTCCTCCCCCGCCATCAGATTCAACTCACCACCAGGTGATGATCAGTTGACAGCTCCACCCCTCTCTTCCTCCGAGTGTCCAAGACATACGGCAGGAGGTCAGATGTGATGACCATAAAGTCGATCATCGACCTCCGGTCTAGGGTGTCCTGGTGCCACGTGCACTGATGGACACCCTTATGTTTGAACATGGTGTTTGTTATGGACAAGCTGTGACTAGCACAGAAATCCAATAACAGAACACCGCTCGGGTTACCCACGTGTGCGTTGAAGTCCCCCAGTAGAACGATGGAGTCTCCAGTTGGAGCACTTTCCAGCACCCCTCCCAGAGACCCCATGAGGGCCGGGTACTCCGCACTGCCATTCGGCCCGTAGGCACATACGACAGTGAGAGACCTATCCCCTACTCGAAGGCGCAGGCAAGCGACCCTGGGGGGCTATAAGCAAACCCACTCCAGCCTGCCGCCTCTCACCATGGGCAACTCCAGAGTGGGCCTCTCTCAAGAAGTGTGGTTCCAGAGCCCAAGCTGTGCATGGAGGTGAGCCTGACTATCTCTAGCCGGTACTTCTCAACCTCCCGCACAAGCTCAGGCTGCTTCCCCGCCAGCGAGGTGACATTCCACTTTCCTAAAGCCAGTTTCTGTGTCCAGAGATCGGGTTGTCAGGGGCCTAGCCTCCGACTGTCGCCCAATCCACTACGCACCTGCCCCATATGATCCCTTCTGCAGGTGTTGAGCCCACGGAAGGGTGGCCCCACGTCGCTCATTCGGGCTGAGCCCGGCCGGGCCCCATGGGGGTAGGGCCGGCCACCAGGGGCTTGCATACGATCCCCAACCCCGGGCCTGGCTCCAGGGTGGCAATTAAACTTGTTGCGTTCATGTTCTGGACTCAGCTGCTTTTCTGTACATAGTATGCTTTATTAGTTTGGTGTTTACGGAGTTTGGTCTTTTAATACCACTTTCTTAAGCCACAAGTGTTTTTCACGTTAAGGTTAAGCTGAGGGAGTTTTACTAGGTTACCAATACCACCAACATTAACTCAAACAACTTGATGGAAATGCAAGTGAATCTAGCATTTATATTTAGATGTCACTTCCGAAACTTTGCAGCCTGCAGTTGGCCATCGGTCCTCTTAGCAGCATGAAAAATCAATAGTTTTATTCAAAGGATTTTATAGGCCGTATAACCTCCTGAGCCTGCATTAACTCAGCACTGAATAAAAACTCGGATCACGTTTAAGAGATCTGGCTACATTACTCACCGCTGCAAACACGCGTTGTAAATAGATGGCGCTTTCCGGAGCGCGAACACAAATGTGCAAATCTGCCCAATCGGTTTCGCCAGTATATGACTACAGTATCAACTGAGAGTGTTTTTGCTTGCGTTTGAAGGTGCTTCAGCCTTGTGTATACTTGTGTAGGCGCGCAATGGCGCTGCGTGTTTCAGAAACACCCATATTCTCCTTGCTTCCATTTCCTCTTTCTCCCACAACACTCGAACCATAAAATAATATTACGTAATGTTCGGAAAGGTTGAAGCGAATCATAATGACATTCATGGGCTTTATTACAAAGGATATGCGCTGTGAAAAACTTTTCTTGCTTACAGTGTGTTCTCACTCGCTGGTATTTTCCTTACAAATGCTGTATGAAGGCTTCATTTATGTCATTTGGTATGCAGTGTGCTTGTATATTAAAAATAGGAAACTCACTGACAGAAGGCTTTCAGTTTCAAATGCTCACGCCACACTTTATAAAGAGTGCTCGAGCTTGCGGCTGTGCGTGTCTCAAAATGCTTTTATAATGCAAAATTAATGTAAACACAGTGTTTAATGTCTTAAGGGATTAAACAGACAGGACACACCACATCTTATATTTCAAAAGAGATCTGTACATTAGGGTGAGTGCAGATCTCCCGCTGTCTATGATGTCAATAATAACAATACAGTAAAGATCAGAAAATCATTCACAGCTCTTGAATGGAAAACATTCAGATACTATTAAATACTGAAAGCGCACTTTGTTCACTGCTTGTAATATGGTTTTTGTTCCTCTTTATTATTTACTAGCTTATGTTTTGAGGCTATATTAGTTTATTTAACATTCTTTAATTCAATTTGTGCAATTATTTTAAAAGTACTTATAATAATAAAAAAAAAAAGATTTTATGTTTTATTAATACGATTAATTAATAAGGAAAAAAAGTTCAAGAATTGTTTTGGTATCGGATCATGAGGTGCCTAAACATTCCCACCATTACTATACAATGATTTATTGCTCATCTTTGTTAGATAAAGAGCTTAAAAAATAATCGGATATTAAATCGCAATTGCAATATTGGTATAAAAAAATTGCAATTAGATTATTTTCCAAATTGTTCAGCCCTAATCAAAGGTGGACCTTTAATTTCTTTATAATGTAAATATATGTTAGAAATGTTTCAGAATCGGGCATTTGTATGATTTGTACATATAAATAACCTAGTCTGGCTGACTGCAACATTCTACAGACATTACAAACCTCACTGTTCGATTTATCCAAGACTAATATTTATACAACACTAATATTCATTAAATATTAAAAAGTAACTAGTAACTACTAGTACTCTGAGTAGTTTGAGAAGAGTAATTTGTACTTTTACTTAAAGTAAAAGTAGGCCTACTAGTGTCAAAAAAGTACTTGAGTATTATTTCACCAATGTAACAGTACTTGTACTTGAGTACAAATTTTCAGTACTCTTTCCACCTCTGGCATTTTGTTGTTTTTTTATTTTTTGCGGGCTTTGTAAAGATTCACTTCACGTTTGGATGGAAACCCAGCTATAGTGAAATCTACTAAATGACAACTTCAGGTTATTTTTATGGTAGCTATGCCACAAAGTGTTTATTGTGAAAAATATGCAATATGAAAATTATTTTCAAATAAAGTATTTTATTTAAAAGACAAGATTTGGTCTTCAAAAAGATTTGGTCTTCGAAAAGCCTTTTTCCAAAAGGTACTTCTTGAAAAGGGGATTGTCTTGTATTGTACTTAATGATTTATTTTATTCCTGTCATCATTTACTCACTCTCAGGTCGTTCCAAACCTGTATGACTTGCTTTCTTCTGTGAAACATAAAATAAGATATTTTGAGATGTCTCAGCATTTTTCTCAGTGTCCATACAATAGAAGTCAACATTCTTCAAAATACCTTATTTTGTGTTCCGCAGAAGTAAGAAAGTCATAGAGGTTTGGGATGACATGAGGGTAAGTAAATATGACAGAATTTTTATTTTTGGGTGAACTATAACTTAAAGGTCTCTTTATGCATAAAGTATACTGGTATGAAAATAATTGTATTGTGACAAGTTTACAAAGCATTAGCATAAGTATGAGGAGCCCAGTAATAGGGATAAGTTTGTCCTTTAAATGTAAAATAACTGAATGTCCATTAAAAATAAATGCATTGATTTATTTATTTTTGCTTAACAGTGACATAAAAGATACTCAAAAATGAACTGATATTAATATCACCTGAATAGAGCTGCACAGTATATAGAAATTATAGATATATCGCAAATGTACATATCATGCATATTGCAATGGCTTACAATAACTAAGTGATTTTAATAGTTCATAAGATTATGAAAAGTCTTCAGGTTGGCGCAGAGAGTAGACTGGACACATGACTGTGACATGCTTAATGTTATTGCGATAAGCAAAGCTCTCATGTCCACAGGAAGTTATCAAATATATTTCAATTTGTGCAGCCCTACCACCTTTGATAGCATTGTATCATAGACATGATGGCATTACACAGTTGGCACTTTATCCTGCTGAAAGTAGCCATCAAAAGGTACACTGTGGTCATAAAGGGATGTTCAGCAACAGTTAGGCTGCGGCATTTAAACAATGCTCAATTGGTACAAAGTTGCCCCGAGTTTGCCAAGAAAATTTCCCTCACACCATTACACCACCACAAGCCTGAACCAATAGTACAATGCAGGATGGATCCATGCTTTCATGTTGTTTAGGCCAAATTCTGGCCCTACCATCTGAATGTCACAGCAGAAATTGAGACTCATCTGACCCGGAAATGGTTTTCCAGTCTTATATTGTTATACTGTCAATTGTAGCCTCAGTTTCCTGTTCTTAGCTGACAGGAGTGGCAGGAGTGATTTCTGATTTTCAAAATTCTTATCTGGTGAATGTGTAATATAATGAACTTGTGAAAGACTCGTGGAGGAGTTTGCGAGGGTTAGTGGTGTTTACGTACATATTGCCATTAGACACCCCAAGCACAGACATGAACACTCGCTCTGACAGAGGAACTGTTCACTGATGATGTCTACAAACCCGATTCCAAAGTTGGGACACTGTACGAATTGTGAATAAAAACAGAATGCAATGATGTGGAAGTTTCAAATTTTTATTGTTTTATTATTTTAATTGTTTTTTAAAATGTTTTATTCAGAATACAGCATAGATGACATATCAAATGTTTAAACTGAGAAAATGTGTAATTTTAAGGGAAAAATAAGTTGATTTTTAAATTTTATGGCATCAACACATCTCAAAAAAGTTGGGACAAGGCCATGTTTACCACTGTGTGGCATCCCCTCTTCTTTTTATAACAGTCTGCAAACGTCTGGGGACTGAGGAGACAAGTTGCTCAAGTTTAGGAATAGGAATGTTGTCCCATTCTTGTCTAATACAGGCTTCTAGTTGCTCAGCTGTCTTAGGTCTTCTTTGTCGCATCTTCTTTATGATGCGCCAAATGTTTTCTATGGGTGAAAGATCTGGACTGCAGGCTAGCCATTTCAGTACCCGGATCCTTCTTCTACACAGCCATGATGTTGTAATTGATGCAGTATGTGGTCTGGCATTGTCATGTTGGAAAATGCAAGGTCTTCCCTGAAAGAGACATCTGGATGGGAGCATATGTTGTTCTAGAACTTGGATATAACTTTCAGCATTGATGGTGCCTTTCCAGATGTGTAAGCTGCCCATGCCACACACTCATGCAACCCATACCATCAGAGATGCAGGCTTCTGAACTGAGCGCTGATAACAACTTGGGTTGTCCTTGTCCTCTTTAGTCCGGATGACATGGCGTCCCAGTTTTCCAAAAAAGAACTTCAAATTTTGATTGGTCTGACCACAGAACAGTTTTCCACTTTGCCACAGTCCATTTTAAATGAGCCTTGGCCCAGAGAAAACACCTGCGCTTCTGGATCATGTTTAGATGTGGCTTCTTTTTTGACCTATAGAGTTTTAGCCGGCAACGGCGAATGGCACAGTGGATTGTGTTTACCAACAATGTTTTCTGGAAGTATTCCTGAGCTCGTGCTGTGATTTCCATTACAGTAGCATTCCTGTATGTGATTCAAGATTCAAGAGTTTTATTTGTCACATACACAGTTATATACAGAATATACAACCGGCAGTGAAATGTAAACAGGTCCGCTCCATGGACAGTGCAAATTCACAGTTAACAAACACAAGGAAGAAATTATAATAGAAATAGGATATAAAAAAAAAAGAAGTACTATCTATATATATATATATATATATATATATATATATATATATATATATATATATATATATATATATATATATATATATATATATATATATATATCTGTAGAATTATAAATAATCAAGTCAAGAGAAAAAAAAAAAGGTAACAAATAAGGATAAAGTGGAATAAAATAATTGAAGTAGACTTTGCAGTGAGTAAACTGTAGACTTATAAATATGTGGTTAACAAATGTATAAGAGTATAATGTGCCAACAGGTTTATGACAGGTTGTTACACAGTAACAACGAGAACAGAAAGTGCAGTGCAATGACAGTGTATCGATGTTTATCCTGAAGTGAAGTCACGTGATGTTAAGTTCAGGAGTCTGATGGCCTGGGGGAAGAAGCTCCTCCTGAGTCTCTCAGTTTTGGCCATCAGGCTTCGGAAGCGCTTACCAGATGGCAGCAGCGTGAAATGAGGGTTTGCAGGGTGATTAGAGTCCTTGATGATCTTGGTAGCTCTACCTTTGCAGCGTTTGGTGTAGACGTCCTGCAGAGACGGGAGAGCTGACCCTGAGATACGCTCGGATAAGCTCACGACTCTTTGCAGGGCTTTGCGGTCATGACTGGTGCTGTTCCCATACCACGCTGTAATGCACTGAGTTAATACACTTTCTATCGCCCCTAAATAGAAAGTTTTCAGGATAGCTGGTGAAACCCTGAATTTCCTCAGCTGGCGCAGGTGGTACAGTCTTTGCCTGGCTTTTTTCACCTGTGTCTGAATGTGAGCAGTCCAGGTCAGGTCCTCGGAGATGTTTACTCCCAGGTACTTGAAGCTGCTCACTCTCTCTACTGGTGACCTGCTGATCATGAGGGGGGAGTATGTCCGTTGCTGTCTCTTCCTGAAGTCCACAATCATTTCTTTGGTCTTGCCAACATTCAGAGAGAGACAGTTGTCCTGGCACCATGATGTTAGATGCTCCACCTCGTCCAAGTATGCCGTCTCATTGTTGTTGGAAATGAGGCCCAGGACAACAGTATCATCAGCAAATTTGATGATAGAGGTGGAGCTGTGTGTGATGCAGTGCCGTCTAAAGGCCCGAAGATCACGGGCATCCAGTATGGTTTTCCGGCCTTGACCCTTACACACAGAGATTGTTCCAGATTCTCTGAATCTTTGGATGATATTATGCACTGTAGATGATGATAACTTCAAACTCTTTACGATTTTTCTCTGAGAAACTCCTTTCTGATATTGCTCCACTATTTTTGGCCGCAGCATTGGGGGAATTGGTGATCCTCTGCCCATCTTGACTTCTGAGAGCCACTGACACTCTGAGAGGCTCTTTTTATACCCAATCATGTTGCCAATTGACCTAATAAGTTGCAAATTGGTCCTTCAGCTGTTCCTTATATGTACATTTAACTTTTCCGGCCTCTTATTGCTGTAGCTCTCATGAAATCCAAAATGAGCCAGTATTTTGCATGACATTTCAAAATGTCTCACTTTCAACATTTGGTATGTTATCTATATTCTATTGTGAATAAAATAAAAGTTTATGAGATTTGTAAATTATTGTATTCTTTTTTTATTCACAATTTCTACAGTGTCCCAACTTTTTTGGAATCGGGTTTGTACACTCCTTCAGATCACTGAGTTTGGACACTTTTATAATGTTTTTATTTTTATTTTGGTGAGTTTAGTAATTCTGAATGTGTCCGTTCCGTACATTAGCTCTATGCAGTCATGTCAAGGTGCCAGATATTACAGTGGTCTTTTCCATGGATATTTCAGAGGGCATCTCCATGTGGTCCTGATTGCATTTACGTTTAAATTTATTCATTTGGCTGACAATAATGGGGGGAATCGGTAAAGAATAGAAAATTATTGAAAATATTTAAATCAGGAATGTCCGAATTAGAACGCGTAGTTTGTGCATAAAAATGTCTGTCAAAACCTACACATTGAATGATGTTCACTAAACGGGCTTTCGCACCGGAGGAATCTTTTCATAGTTCCTAGAAATATTGGCGGAAGTGTCCGGAATTTGGCATGTACGCGCCGCAGGAACTAGGAACTTTAGTTCTAGGAACTCCTTTTGGGGTAACTAATTTAGTTCCTACTTTAGAGTAGGGTCTAACCCAGCATAATAGGAACTACTTACTGACACACAGATTATAGCCTATATATTTACTCCACGAACAGGTAAACAGTGATAAATGGACCTCTCAAGCTTTACACTAAGGAGACACTCCAATGCAACTTTGAGGGGACCAAGCGAAACAGGATTATGTATTTCTGCTCAGCTAGCCACATTGGACATCAACCACACAGTAAACGCTAATACTTTTTAACATATATATGTTTATTCAGGGCCTGCATTTACCACGTCTTCTTTCCCTCTCTCCCTCTCTCTCTCTCTTTTATTATGATGAGCAATTGGTGTCTGCACTACAATCCAGCTGCTCACTCCGATACAAGACTTTTGCCCTCGTTTCCGGACAGTTGACTGAATTGTCACGTCAATTAAGTCTTGCCAGTTTAATCCTTCAAGTGATTTTAAACCATTTGATACTCGTGTGCATTTTGAGAGCCAAATTCAAAGTGAGAGTCAAATTCAAAGTGTGTGCACATAAAGCCGCCTTGCAAACAGCTTGCGAGTACCAAATTGTTGTTTTTGCGGCTTAATGTGCCTATACTGCCAAATGCACACAAAAATTATGTCAAAAGAATTGGTGAGTATGCCTGTAAAGCTGGTTATGTCTTAAGTGAATGTAAACAGTTGAGAGAGAAAACAAATGTGTACCAGTATATAGGATCTGTCCATTAGCTCTTAAAGTGACAGCAGCCTAATAATCCTAATATCTGTCTTTGTGTTGATCAAACAAAAGACAAAATCACTCACTGCTCTTGACTGAATAACTTTTGCAACTTTAATTTTAAGGATGATTTTACATTAAAGACTATCCAGTGTTATTTTACATTTGATTACTTTATTCAATTTATGTAGAATGTCTTTGCCTGAATACTACTTTTAGACCTGCCTAAAAAACTTTACTTTGTGTCTTTATTCTATTGTGTTTATTTGTGCTACTGCTTGTAATTTATTTATTATTTTATTGACAGCCTATTAACTGTTTGTAAATTCAGTTCAAAATTTGAAATCAAATGGTGCTGTAAGCTATTGTGCAAAATAAAAAATGTAATACACATACATAGAGTGAGCAAACTTTAGGATTGAGAATGATATTTATTTATTTATTTTTAAAGAGGAAAAAACACTTTTTAAATTCTTATTTTACATCAATAGACTTTCATGGAACATTGGGGCATGAATATTTTCCTCAAAAATTGTGGGAAAATATATTTGTAAAAATGTGTATGAACCCTGAAACATGAAAAATGTGAGGTGTGACTCTAAAATAGCTCCAAGATTCTGCATGTTTAATGATAGACCGCACAGTAAGGCAATCAGATTTTTGTCATTGCAGAAGCCACCCGTTCTTTAGTTTTAGCATGTGCATAGATCTACATTTATGATTTGCTGCTTTCCACAACTATCAGACAATCAAAAAGTATTAAATGTAACAGGAAAAGTTATCTAACCGCAGGATTTTCTCATATAGATTGTAAATAAATGTTTGTCTTCATTCAGGGGTGCCATTCGTAATGCTTGTCAGATGTTAATGATTTTGGGATTGGAAGGACGTTCCGTTTATGAAGAGGATTTTGAGGCCCCATTCTTAGAAATGTCTGCTGAATTCTTTCAGGTTTGTAAAGCTAGATTACACTTTATTGCTGTAGTATTTATCTATTAGTTGGAATAAATGACATATAAACATTTTAAAAAACAAATATATCAGTGTTTCCCACAGGATTTTGTGAAAGTGTGGTGGGTGGACCTCGGTCCTTGTAGGGGGTCCAGGGGCATTCCCCCCCCATAAGAACATTTGTACATTTAACAGTTAAATTCATCAGTCTGGTGCACTTTGAGAATTCAAAATTAAGAGTGCCAACCCATATTCAGTGTGTAAAAAAAAGTCTGTGCATTGACTTGTACCTGAACTTTAAAGGGGACTCAAACCTCTTTTTAGTTGTGTACGAGTAGTCTTAGTCTGCGTTACACCACATACTACTACTACTACTACTACTAATGTTATTACTACTACATTATATTCCTATGACAGTAATAGCCATATATTGTAAAACAAATGTAATATAAAATGTAAACAAAAATAAATTAAACTTTCATTAGTTTTGTCCTCATTTCTATTCATGCAAGAGATAAACCTGTGAGCTTTTATTTTGACGAAACTGCAGTCAAGCTTTTATTTTGACGGAAAAGTTTACAAACAAAACTATAGAAATGCTGTAATCATCAACTATTCAAATGTGAAAATAATGCATAACTGGTGCCCTCTACATTCCCAAATGCACGCTAACCTCAGCATATGCACAGATGGAGTTCACTGCATTCATTCACCGTGAACCAGTATTGAGAAACGAAACCCGTGGGGCTGATTGCGTGAGCGAAGTGTGTGCTTAACTTCGTGCAGTGTAAGGCACTCGGGTAAGGACACAAAGCCTTATCGCGCTTTCGATTTTAGTTAGTTTGACAGCAGTGGCTCAAAACACAACATTAAAGAACTTTTATGTAATGAGAAGTTTAAATATATTTTCAGGCCACCACAGTCTGTGAATGGGAAGCTGAAATCTATTTGTGGTGGTCAGTTTTGATATTGTGGTGGGCTGCCTCAAATAAATCAATGTATGGGAAACACTGTATATATACACCGATCAGGCATAACATTATGACCTTCCTAATATTGTGTTGGTCTCCCTTTTGCTGCCAAAACAGCCCTGACATGTCGAGGCATGGACTCCACTAGACCCCTGAAGGTGTGCTGTGGTATCTGGCACCAGGATGTTAGCAGCAGATCCTTTAAGTCCTGTAAGTTGTGAGGTGGGGTCTCCATGGATCGGGCTTGATCTGGGGAATTTGGAGGCCAAGTCAACACCTCAAACCATTCCTGAAGCATTTTTGCTTTGTGGCAGGACGC
>CM031957.1:26676063-26773563 GCA_018749465.1 Paracanthobrama guichenoti
GATATACAGTACTGTTCAAAAGTCTTAGGCTCACCCAGAATTCTTGTTTTATTTTTTTTATTACCGTTATTTATATTTTTAACTTAAGTGTGCCAGGAGGAAATATAAATGTACATTTCCAGACATTAATTTCTGATGGGATTTTACTATGCACAAGAAGTGCGACGACAGACCGTATAGTTCACACAGAGATTTGATCTAACCATCATTGAGTCTATTACATGAAGAGTCAGACTAAATCCATAAGAACTCTGTCAACATCTCCAAGAAGCTTGGAGAACTACAAACCTGCAGTATTGTGAACCGTTTTAGGCACTGTAAAGTTTTCAAATATTAGCAAAAATTATTCTTACTTTGGAATTAGTAATTAGCACTAATAACTTCCCCTTTTTTGTCCTTTTTGGATCTCGGCAACCTTTGGTCACCATTTTTCATTGCATAGAAAAGATGTTATGTGAAGATTCTTCAGAGCATTTCTGAAGCACATGGTTTGGAATGACATGACGAGTAAATAATGACTGAATTGTGCATTTAAAATGATTTCTTTTGAGATTTTTTGGTGTAAACCTAATTTTTTTACTTTTTACTTTTTGTATTTTTTTTTTTTCAGATGGAAAGTCAGAAGTTTTTAGCTGAGAACAGTGCAAGTGTGTATATAAAGAAAGTGGAGGCACGAATAAACGAGGAGATTGAGCGAGTGATACACTGTCTGGATAAAACTACGGAGGAGCCGATTGTGAAGGTGGTGGAGAGAGAGCTCATCTCCAAACACATGAAGACTATTGTAGAGATGGAGAACTCTGGCCTGGTACACATGCTCAAGAATGGGAAGACAGAAGGTGCACTGTCCTCATCTCAGTCATTTATCATTACAGTTGTTTTACATCGGTAGTATAGTGTCGCCAGTGAACAGCAGTGCAGGAGACACCTAGCTACGTTTACATGGACACTTTTTATTTCAATCTAAATGAAATCACTCCAATTTATAAATCTGAAGATAGTTTTACAGATTGCTAAATAATCGGGATTGGCTTGGTAATGTGACTTTTTTTATTCTGACTGTGCTACTAGTCCGATTACAAATGGGTTATTAGAGTCCAAGTAAACACAGCTTCTTATAGTATATTTCCTACTTTTATATTGCTTTACAGTCACTGAATACATGACCAGTCCAAGATATTGTATTATAATGCTATTGTTTTATACTTTTGGAAAACATATTTTTAAAAGTCTTATCTTTTGTAGCTTAATATGTATTCATGAAAAACATAATGAGCATGAATGAAATATTAAATGGTTAATTAAAAGGTAATCTCATTAATTTCCATGAGAGTATAAAGATAATATTCATGTTGTGTGTGCACAGATCTGGCCTGCATGTACAAGTTGTTCAGTAGAGTGCCAAATGGCCTGAAGACCATGTGCGAGTGTATGAGTTCATATCTGAGGGAGCAGGGCAAAGCTCTGGTGTCTGAGGAAGGAGAAAGCAAGAACCCTGTTGACTACATCCAGGTACCAAGATAAGAAATGGAACCATACCTAACTAGAAGAACGCAAAAGATTTATGTTAAAAACCTCCCTCTTTCTTTCTGCTTCCTTTCTGTAGGGTCTCCTTGATCTAAAGTCACGGTTTGATCGCTTCTTGCTAGAGTCCTTTAACAACGACCGTTTATTCAAGCAGACCATTGCAGGGGACTTCGAGTATTTCTTGAACCTGAACTCCCGTTCACCTGAGTATCTCTCGCTCTTCATTGACGATAAGTTGAAAAAAGGAGTGAAAGGAGTGAGTCATTTTCTCTAGTCACTTGATTAGTGGACATCTAACAACTGTCATGGTTTTTGCTGAAAACAGTGATATAACTAAACTGTAAATGTGAATGGTGTTTTCCTTTGCCATTTAAGGCTGGGGTGTCCATTCCTTGTCCAGGTTAGGGATGAGTCACGATTTTTCGAATATTCGATTAGTTGATTTAATTATAGACTTATCGAATAGGTTGTGCGATTATCGTCTAAAAAAAAATCCCCATGTTTTCGGTGCTGATGTGGTAGTGACGCGTTAATTTTAGGCTTCTCCTTTTTATATTTTAGACATTCATTAATTAAAAGAAACTATGAGATGTGCTGCCGGTGGAAACAACACAAGACCACACGACTGTCGAGACTGGCTCGCGCTTGTTCAGAGTCCGCGGCAGCAGCAGCAGCGAGCGTTCCTTCAGCGCAGCTGCTAGAGTTAAGGCCTTTTACACCTGCTCACTTCATTTGCTTTCTCTGATCAGATATCTATCCAATTGTGAAAAGACCAGGAGTAAATGCCTTTCTAAATTCTTTCGAAACGGATTAATATCCGACCATTAATACAAATGTTCAATCAGTTCAGTTCAATCAGTGCAAATAAAATGCAGCTCATATCTGTTGATTTCGTTGACGTGATTTAGTTGAATGTGCATCTAGCACGGCAATCGAAGATCGGATTTATATTAATTTTGCGGAGAGGTGTAAGGTAAGACAAACTGCATGTCTTTTATTTTTATGTAGTTTATTAATAGATTGTAGGGGAGAGCGGGGCACAACCTAACGCATTTTTGACGTTTCTCAGTTTGTGTAAATCCAGAGTATTTATTTTTATTTATAGTATTTATTTTTTCCCACATTAATTTCCCACGTGTCTAGTACAAATATGTGGTTTTATTTCATTAATACAGTGTATACTTTCTTTCTTGATTTACCCCGAAAGAATGGAAGTGAAATGTGACAACGTGCACAGGTGGGTTACACTGTAACATGTGAGGGGTACATTGTAACATGACCAAATGACAGCTTAAAATGTTATCTGATCTAATCAAAAAAATATCCAAGACAAACTAAAATATTTTGTCAATAAAATACAATTATTATTATTATTTTTTAAATAAAATAGCCTATTGGCATTTTTTTAATCATTAAAAATAAACTAATTTTTGAGTTTGACAACAAACATTGCTAAATACAGCTATACAGCATAGTTCAAAACATAATAATAATGAATAATTTCTGAACATTGACTCATTATTCACCCTTTTCTCATGGTTTCTCAAAAGAATTCAGAAAAGTATAGAATATAATAGCATATTTCTAATAGGGGCTCATTGTAACGCAGTGTTACAACACACCCCACCTGAGCAACTGGGATTTTTTTTCTGCTGTTAGATCAGTATTAAAGAACGATCTCAACTGTTAAATAACAGATTAAATAATTAATTATGATTAAATGAGATTAAAATAATATCAGATTTGTCTTATTTTAAATAAACACAAAAAACACAGATGAAAAATAAACTTAAGAAATTTACTTTTGCTATGTTTAAATAAATGTTCAGTAATCTCTTCCAAAGATTTTTCTAATTTTGGCGCAATTTTTTTCTCTCTAAATGGTGTTGATATGGCAACTAGTAAATACACAATTTCGTAATCCTTGCATGTGTGGAAAGTGTTAAACCATGTGTGTTACAACTAACCCCGCGTTAGGTTGTGCCCCACGCTCCCCTATAGCCAGTTTCGTTTGCAAGCGCCGTTGCAAGCAGCATCGGTCCATGCCTCAACATGTCAAAAACGTCTTTTTACTGTGGTGGTGATAGTAAACATATAACCTCATATGCTTGAAGTGTTTTATATCTATTGACTATTATAGGCAAGGTAAGTCAAGTGTTGATTTGAGAGGCTAAATTGATCAAACGTGGTTAACTCACTGTCAGCCGCTGGCCGCTTGCTCGTCACTTTAAAAAACAAAAACTTTAATTTAACAAACAAAAAAAACATTTTTCTAAGTTAACTTAATATCCATCCATCCATTATCTTCCGCTTATCCAGGGCCGGGTCGCCGGGGCCGCCTGTATCCGGGATCTTGTCCTTTCGGTCATGACCCACAGCTCATGACCATAGGTGAGAGTAGGAACGTAGATTGACCAGTAAATCGAGAGCTTCGCCTTACAGCTCAGCTCCTTCTTCACCACGACAGACCGGTACATCGACCGCATTACTGCAGAAGCTGCACCGATCCATCTGTCAATCTCCCGTTCCATCCTTCCCTCACTCGTGAACAAGACCCCAAGATACCTGAACTCCTCCACCTGAGGCAAAATCTCTCCACCAACCTGAAGTGGGCAAGCCACCCTTTTCCGACTGAGAACCATGGCCTCGGATTTGGAGGTGCTGATTCTCATCCCGGCCGCTTCACACTCGGCTGCAAACCGCCCCAGTGCACGCTGAAGGTCCTGGTCTGAGGAGGCCAACATGACAACGTCATCCGCAAAAAGCAGCGACGAAATCATGTGGTTCCCAAACCGGATACCCTCCGGCCCTTGGCTGCGCCTAGAAATTCTGTCCATAAAAATTATGAACAGAACCGGTGACAAAGGGCAGCCCTGCCGAGTCCAACATGCACCGGGAACAAGTCCGACTTGCTGCCGGCAATGCGGACCAAGCTCCTTCTCTGGTCGTACAGGGACCAAACAGCCCTAAGCAAGGGGCCCCGGACCCCATACTCCCAGAGCACCCTCCACAAGACACCACGAGGGACACAGTCGAATGCCTTCTCCAAATCCACAAAACACATGTGGATTGGTTGGGCACACTCCCATGAACCCTCCAGCACCCTGGAAAGGGTATAGAGCTGGTCCAGTGTTCCACGACCGGGACGAAAACCACACTGTTCCTCTTGAATCCGAGGTTCCACTATCGGCCGAATTCTCCTCTCCAGTACCCTGGCATAGACTTTCCCAGGGAGGCTGAGAAGTGTGATCCCCTGTAGTTGGAACACACTCTCTGGTCCCCCTTCTTGAAAAGAGGGACCACCACCCCGGTCTGCCAGTCCAGAGGCACTGTCCCCAACCGCCACGCGATGTTGCAGAGGCGTGTCAGCCAAGACAGCCCCACAACATCCAGAGACTTGAGGTACTCAGGGCGGATCTCATCGACCCCCGGTGCCTTGCCACCAAGGAGCTTTTTAACTACCTCGATGACTTCAGCCCGGGTGATGGATGAATCCACCTCTGAGCCCTCAGCCACTGCTTCCTCAATGGAAGACGTGTTGGTGGGATTGAGGAGATCCTCAAAGTATTCCTTCCACCGTCCGACGATATCCCCAGTTGAGGTCAACAGCTGCCCATCTCCACTGTAAACAGTGTTGGTAGGGCACTGCTTCCCCCTCCTGAGGCGGCGAACGGTTTGCCAGAATCTCTTCGAGGCCAACCGATAGTCTTTCTCCATGGCCTCACCGAACTCCTCCCAGGCCCTGATCTGAAGTTAACTTAATAAAGAAACTAAACGAATTATAACTACTTTGACATTAAAAACAAAGCTGAACTATTTTAATGGCTGCTACGGTGTGTAATCGGGAAGATAAAAAAAAAATGACATTGTAATCTGCTAAAACGCATGCGTTGGTTACTTTTCTTCCTGACCAAGAGCGCACCCGAGTGTTGCTCACACACGCACACTGTAGACTTACGTGGCATATAATGGTTACGGTAACTTGAGGCGATGTTAAATAACAGTCATATGTTTCAGCATGTTACAATAATTATATGGCTTGAGTTAATATAGCCTATTCCCTAATGAATGAAACAGTTTGTTATCATACAGACTAAGAGTGTTTAGGGTCTCTCTCTCTCTCTCTCTCTCTCTCTCTCTCTCTCTCTCTCTCTCTCTCTCTCTCTCTCTCTCTCTCTCTCTCTCTCTCTCTCTCTCTCTCTCTCTCTCTCTCTCTCTCTCTCTCTCTCTCTCTCTCTCTCTCTCTCTCTCTCTCTCTCTCTCTCTCTCTCTCTCTCTCTCTCTCTCTCTCTCTCTCTGTCTGTGTTTATGTGTGTAACCTATACATGTGCATGCGGGGGAGGAGTTGCGATTTTCGAATAATAATCGAATAATTCCCAGCAATCATCAAATAATATTTTTGCTTGAAATGCCCATCCCTAGTCCAGGTGTGTTTAAATAGGATTGAAGATGAGCTCTGGGAGCAGGATTGGACACCCCTGATTTAAGGAATTATAAAACAGTGATTTAACGTACCTTTGTTTCTGCTGGTTAAAGTGGCTTATGTGGCCACCTAAATTTATAAGCGTTGTTTTTGACGAGCGTGTGGCATGCATGTGCGTGGACGGATGGATAAAGTAATGGAAATATAATGAGAAAGCTACTTATTGACTGTGCCACATGTATACGGTTGTTCAGAGTAAACCACAAATAAACCACAACTATTGATCAATAAAATTTAAGGAGCAGAACTAAAATGAAAGCATTTTAAAACCTTTGTCTGTATAGTTTTAATTTGGTACATCAGGTTAATGAAACTAAATAGGTTAATTTCAACTAAAAGTTTTAAGTTTTTTTATATTTTATTTTATGTCAGTTAACATTTATTTAAAGTAAAGAGAATTTTATAGTTTTGTTTTTTGTTAACTGTAATGACACTGATACTAAAATCTATATATTTATTAATATGTGTCAAATAATGTTCTTAGTCTTTTCTTCCTGTGACGGGGCATCCCAGACAGAAGCTACAATAGTTTACTTTAAATAAAATGGAAATTAAATTAAATTACAAACAGTTTGTGTAACCAAATAACAACCGGGTGTAAATTGGACACACTGCGTGATTTTTATTTAATAAACAAGCCCGAAATACACAGGGACCTTTATTTTTGAAATGTCTATACTTTATTATCGCAGGAAGCTCATTCAGATTCAGATGAGGGAGATAAAATTTGCATTCTTACGTAAAGTAAACATTGTCATAATTGATCAGCATGGCTTTGAAATGTGAAGCGCTCATATTTATTTAATGAAATCATAGCCTTTTAAAGTTCAATAATCACATTAGGCAGAATCGTGATTTATGTTTTTCCATCCCCAAAATATAAGATGCTTTGAAATGATCATTAAGACGCTTGTTATACCATTTAAGGTATTGAAGACTTTTTATGATCTTACATTTAATAAAACTGATCCGCAGGGATTTTTTTTTTATTTGCACATGTGCTCCAAAACACATTTTACAGTTCGCATGCATCTTTTTTTTAGTCGCAAATGCGAGTGAAATGGTCACACTGTCAAGCCCTCGTTTGAGTATATATGTTTGTGTATATATATATATATATATATATATATATATATATATATATATATATATATATATATATATATATATATATATATATATATATATATATATATAAATTTCAGTAGTTAATATAAGGTGTATGTCTGTTGTTTGTCTCTCCTTTAGCTAACAGAACAGGAGGTGGAGTCTATCTTGGATAAAGCCATGGTACTGTTCAGGTTTATGCAGGAGAAGGATGTGTTTGAGCGATATTACAAGCAGCACCTGGCCAGAAGACTCCTCACCAACAAGAGTGTCTCTGATGACTCCGAAAAAAACATGATCTCAAAGCTAAAGGCAAGATCTGCTACTGTACAGAGTAGAAGGTTAGTGTGCCTGTAATACTGGATATGTCATATTTGATTTGTCTCTCGTTCCACAGACGGAGTGTGGCTGTCAGTTCACATCTAAACTGGAAGGCATGTTCAGGGACATGAGCATCTCAAACACAACAATGGATGAGTTTCGGCAGCACCTTACGTCAACAGGGGTGAGATACAAATGGTACTCAACCAGAATAAGTCGCGGTTACTGCTGCCGTTTTTTGCGGTAAATGCATTTACTCCTGTTGACTGTACTGTTACCATATACTTATGACAAGTTATGACGTAGACAAATGTGTCAAAGCACATTTTCATGATTTATATTCTCCTTGCCATAAAATAAACATGATTAAAAAGGTGGATTACTCTGCATGGCAGCATTAAGAGTGGTATCTTAGGTTTCTAAAATATGGATTAGTATGATTTGTCCATATTGTGACCACATTACATATTCATATTTGTTACAAATACAAATGTTTGAAATTTACTTGTAATAATTCAAAACGTTATGGTAGTGCACATACTTTATTCGTAATCTATTCTCTTTTTAACACTTATCTATTCCTATGCTGACAGTCCTCATTGCTCTCTTCTGTTCATGCTCAAGAGAGATTTACACTAAACCCTCTTTTCTCTCTCTCTTTCTCTCGCATGCGCAGATGCGCTGGGTCTCTCATGCAGGCGAAAATAATTAAATGGCAGGTGCTGAAACAAAGCAGTTCAGGGATGCAACTGCATATTATACTGGCTGTATATGCCATTGTGGCATCCACACAAAGTGCACAACCCAACTCTATCAATTGATCTAGCTGTTATCTAGAATCTGAATGCCTTGTTGCGTTCACTATAAACAATGAGATAGATGGCGTTTGATATCTTCTCCACTCGCTTTGGTTTGTGTAGAGTTGGCAGTTCATGATTTGTTCCTTCCACAAATCATAACACACTGCTCAGACATTCTAAAACCCTACAAAAGTGATTGAACACATGGATTGAACATTTCAGTCGATTAAACATGTTTCTGTTACACTTTTTAAATTCATTACAATATTTAGAACTTACTTAAAAGATGTTTGGACACATCAAGACATTTATCCTGAAACAGACATGTTGCCTCTGCCTTCTCAGTATAGGCCCTGACATATTCACATATTCTTCGCTCTTCGCTTGGGTGTAAAAAGTTGGAAAAACCTGAGCAGTGGTATACTGTTAGCACACAACCCAACACCACCCATGCTGCTTGAAGCGGCATTTATATGTAAATACAGGGCTCAATGCTAAAGATTTTTTTCTACTGACCCAGTCAGGCCAAAGCTTCCTATTTTTACTTTCAATGTCCCAACCACAAAAACAGTATTAAATAAAAGTTGTTGTTTTATTTGTTTTTGACTCATGTAACCTTGTTTTGTAATATATAAGGTTTTAGTCCGGAAACACACCAAGCCAAAACCGATGAACTAGTGGCGACGAAAGCAGACTTCGTCTGGGTCCAAAGTTGCCCTGACAGACTAAACCGACACTCGACGGCCAAGTAGCACATCTGTTCTGCGCCTGCTTAAGAGGAAACACCTTTCCGTACCAGCAGGTGGCAGTAGCTGAACAACCAATCAGAATGATCAGATGGCTGACTGACCGACGAGCTCCGACGGCAATTCAACATATCGAATCGGCCCAAAAAAAGCAGACGAGGACCAACTTCAGCCGACGTTGCGGAACACAATGAGAAAACTTAGTTGGCTGATGCACAAAAACCGTCGGCTTGGTGTGTTCCGGGCTTATGAAACCAATATTTTTGATAGCTGTAAAATGTTAATATATACATGCATAACTAATATACATTTGAAATATTATTAAAGACAAATAAACAGTCAGTGATAAAATAAGAACAAATAATCAAATTACAAGCAATAGTACAATGATACAATTGAAATAAACAGTGCTGTTCAGTTTTTTTCAGGCAGGTCTAACATTAGGTTTCAGGTACAGAAATCTAATCTAATGTAACATTACACTGCATAGTCTTTACTGTATAAATTTGAATGGACAGTTTAAAATGTCTTTGTGTTTCTTCTTAGGTGTCTTTAGGTGGTGTTGACCTCACAGTGAGGGTTCTAACGACAGGATACTGGCCAACACAATCCGCAACTCCCAAATGTAACATCCCCCCTTCACCAAGACATGCTTTCGAGGTCTTTAGAAGGTGTTTATTATTGTATTTTGCAATAGTTTAGTTCCAGTTTGCAGTTTAGTTTTTTTTTTAGAAAACTCATTTGTGAAGAATTCTTATTTTCAATGGCACTTTTGGGGGTTTTCTTGTGTTCACAGTGACTCTTGACTCTTTCATTGCAGGTTTTATTTGGCCAAGCACAGTGGTAGGCAGCTCACATTGCAGCATCACATGGGCTCAGCAGACCTCAATGCCACCTTTTATGGGCCAATAAAAAAGGTTCATACACTACTAACAACCAATCACAGACTGTCAAAAACATTTACACATTCTAACTCCCAGCCCCATTTTCATCTCCCTATAGGAAGATGGCTCAGATATGGTCGGCGGGGCTCAGGTTACAGGCTCTAATACTAGGAAACACATTCTGCAGGTTTCCACATTCCAGATGACAATCCTCATGCTTTTCAACAACCGAGAGAAATCCACATTTGAGGTACTGCACTCATGCCACGTTTTGTAGAGTCTGAAGGCAATTTCTCAGCAAATGTATGTAAATAAAGTAGTATATGACAATAGAACATGCGTTCGTGCAGAGGAAGGCTTCATTTGTACAGTAAAAAAAATTTCACAATTCCTCAATTTAAATGAGTACTTGTTTTTGGTTTTTTTTATTATCGAACGCAATTTGCTGGTGTCGAGTAACCGTAAAAATACCGGAAGTGGCACATTCCATGGACGAGAATCCATTAACAGCATTATTAGACCGTTTTCAAAGCCTACACAATGTATTGCCTTTGGCTTTTGGCTTGCTCAGTTGGGGACACCTGAATTTCAACTATATTACCAATCTGCCTGCATTGAGACTATATGATAATTGAAATTAGCTGGATAATATCACCGTTTTCACCAGAGTGGCTGTACAGCTGAATCAAATTCTGTTTTATTATTTTCCTGTTAACAATGTGAAGCTGCTTTGAAACAATTGGACTTGTAAAAAGCGCTATACAAATAAAGGTGATTTGATTTGATTTTGATATTAAAAACATTTAAAATCATAACATCACATAGTGCTATTGTGTAGGGCTGCAACTAACGATTATTTTGATAATCGATTAGTTGGCGGATTTTTTTTTTTCTTTTTTTTTTCTTTCGGTTATTTGGATAAAAAGGCCATTTTTTATTTTATTGACAAAACACACTATTCTACATCCTGCCCAATGCTGTCCTTCAAACAAACGTGTCCGCTGAGTGCTATGAACGCACACATAGTGGATATATCTACCTTTACATAAATTAGCCATGGTTTTACACTGAACAAAACAATAATAATAAATAGTTATTCAATGGTAACCACAAATTAACCATAGTTTTGCTTCAAATCCATAGTTTAACTTTGAGTGGTTAAACCAATGGTAATCAATACTGCAAAAGCATGGTTTTATTATAATATAAACATGGTTTTACGATCTAATAGAACCATGGTTAATTTCTGTAAGTGTATATCTGTGCTATAGCCTACATTTATGTGCAAAAAAAGTTAAGCAAAAGGAGTTTAAATCCCTACATTAAAATTATATTAAAGAAAAACAAAAACACAAAACACAGAAATTCACTGTTACCAGATAAGAGGAATCTGCAGGCACTCACTCACTCACTCACTCACTCACTCACTCACTCACTCACTCACTCACTCACTCACTCACTCACTCACTCACTCACTCACTCACTCACTCACTCACTCACTCACTCACTCACTCACTCTCTCTCGACACAGTACCTGTTACTGTCATTTCTTTATCCTGTAGAAACGTCTTACATTTATATTAAATTACACACCGTTATCCTTTTACAGTTACTACTCTCGTGAAATACTTGAAATACATGTTGACTTTTAAACCTAAATTTAGTGTCCAACAGCAGATATTTCAGCTAAATTAATGTTTTTGCGCTGTGTATTAATTGTGTCCCTCTCGACTATGTTCTGTTTGTTTTACGAGCATGTGCGCGCCTGCCGCTCGTTCAGTGAAGTTTGAAGTTTAACGCAGACTGTCAGGACGCGCTTTAATGCAAAAAGGAAATACTCACGTGAATTAGTAGCTTTTACAGATGAGGATATAACTACTGTTCTCTATATAGATTAGTGGATATAAGCTGTAAACTGAACGTTTTGCACTGAGGACGCACGTGTTAAACACTGTGTTAAACGCTAATGCATTCGCTTGAAGCTTAAAATAAACAGTTCTCATGTTTTGGACACTTGGATCATGTGCCTTTCCTGCATCAGCTCACTCTGTTTCCACTCCACTATTTTAGATGCACATTTTGTCCATAAAAATGCATTATTCATTGCTGTCATTTGCCACGACGGGTGGAAGCTTTGTGCACAGAGGGCAGACCTGACTAATCAATTAATGAGAATCATTATTGATTATTTTCATTATCGATTATTATCGATTAGTTTTTGCAGCCCTACTATTGTGAATTCACAAAGGCTGCAATTAAATTAAACATGCGCTCTGGGTTTAATAGCCTATATATGCACTTTAATGCATGCAGGTTATGTGCGTCTCAGAGTGGCTCCGTTTACACAGTAGAATCAGTGTCTATAGTATTGGGGTTTTTCGGGTTTCATAGCATTTCATGCATGGAGCGCGTCTCATCTCTGCATTTGCTGTGAGTTTGGGTTGCTTATAGCATTCCTCTGGGAATGCAATGTTCAGCATTTTATCATATTTCAAAAATAAAAGTGAATTGCGATTTCAAAATAAAAGTGTAAACCCTCTATCTGAGTTTGCATGTTTTTATGTCCACATGTCCTTGTTCAAGAGATTACAGTGGCAGTAGCATTTCTGTCATGGCCCAATATTAAATGGAAATTTGTTGTTTAGGCAATATTAAACAAGGATTTGATCATACAGTGTGACAACAGCAATTTTAATGGCTATTGTTCGCCTAAGGCTATTTTTCACCTACCTATTTTTATTACCACAAAAAATGAACAAATTACTTGATTAATCGTCAAAATAATTGACAGATTACTCTATTTCCAAAACAATCGTTAGTGACAGCCCTAGTGGTTATTAGGTTGCTTTGGGGATGGTTGAAATCAGGACTAGTTTCAGGACTAAAGAATAAAGAATGTTTAATTTTTACCAATGCATGATTCACCACTCAGAATAGTAGAGCATAAAAAGTGCATGTTCATCTATAAGCCTAATAACGCAACACAGTTTTTTTTGTTTCACTGCCATTTAATGATTTTATAATTTTGAGGTCTATAACAGTATTTTTAACAAAATTTATGTGTGAGCTATTAAATATCATTGAAATTGAACACAAACCAGTGTGATGGAAATCAGGAAAAAATGTTGCTTGTTGGGGAATAAAGTAGTACCATTTTGTTACGAATATAAGATGAACCCCCCACACACAATGTTTGATCCCCATTACCTATCTGATCCAGGGGGATATGAGTGTTTTTTCCTTAGGCGAATCACATAGCTTTGAGAAAACAGCAGGTTCTCTCTGAAGTCGGAGGGTAAGCGCTAATCTATTACGCCATATTGTTCTTATGCCGCATCAAATCGTCCGCTTCGGGGATATTGACAGGCAAGTGTGTCAGTGCATTTTAGGACCATGGTAAGCTTTTCTTTGACTGTTAGCATTTTTAAAGGTGATTATACACAGGAGCGATGTTGCTTGGGCACTTTCCTATTGAGAATGGCCAACAAATTTCGATCTGGATACTTTAGATTGGTCATGGGCCCTGTGTCTCACGTGGTTGCCTGTTGACGGTAACATTGCCCAGCACCATTGCTCAAAAAGTTGCCTCGTGTATCATCACAATAAGTCTTTTTGGGCTCGCCATCTTCTAACATTACACTCAGGCACACTGTATTTCTTGGCTGCTTAATAAGAGTTGTTTGACTCGTTTTCAGTCCTGGGCGGAACACTCATTTTACATTTATTTAGCTGCGGGTGTATTATTGACATGTAACATTCGGAACAATACGGTATTGAAATTGCTTACTGCATTTTCATGACAGAACACCTTTTGTTGGAGTTCCGCAGAATAAAGTAAGGGATAGAGGTTTGGAACAACTTGAGGCTGAATAAATGATGACAATTTAATTTTTTGGCCTAAATGTCCCTTTAAATATTTTAGAATTAAACTTGTGGATTATCAAATGAAAGTTCCCTCTTACACTGCATAATTAGCTGACTCTATGGGAAAACCCTCCAAGTGTGACATTTGTCGGAAGCCTGTACAGAATCGTGGCAATTTATTGGCTGATGGCGTTAGCACCACCCACCAAAACACTGATGCCTCAAAAGAACACGCTTGTGCCATCACAACTCGGTAGGGGTAACGATTTAAGATTTTTTTTAAAAGTCGACATTTATTGGATTAAAGTCGAGTCAATATCGACTAATCGCTGATGACATCAGTTAACAAATAAGCCTGAACCTTGAGCTGAGACGCGAACATGGGTTTTCTTGTGCACAGGACAGCTATGGCATGACACAGCACTGCCCACAAGGTTATTGCTCCTACATAACAGCTTGTATCAATTCTTTTGTCTTTGGGTCGTTTTATTTCTCAGATTTATGCTCGTTCTGAATCAGAAACAGATAAAGTAGCACAATAAAGATTACATTTATATGAATGCATTAGTGAGAGAGCGATTGCATGTGAATTACTTCTACCTGGCAGCGTCTCTCTAGTAATAGTGAAGTGGTGAGTTTTAGTTACTAAGAAATATATGCTAGAACTTTTCAATTTCTAAGCTATTTTATTGATAAATCACAGAACAGTGCTGACAATACATTTCTGCGATACTGAATGATTTTGTGTGAGGCATGCGCAATCTCCGCGTGATATGCAAGCTATGTGTGTGCGTTACAATGCAGCACGCATTAGTTTAGAATGGTGATTAACTTGTACAATAAGCATGCATTCTCCCGATTAATTTTGAGCATCCAGATGGTATAATCAAACATGTCTTGTGGAGGGCTCTCTTTGTATGCATTTATTTGTCATTTTAACTGTCAGAAACGTGCGTGCGTTTCAGGAAATGGCTTATCCTGTTGCGCCCTCTATAGGCCAGTAGCTGGTCATGCGTCATGGCCAAGCATTAAAGTCGATTAGTTGACTAGTCTGTGCAACCCCTACCACTCGGTTGATCTGCCTGTTCTCATTTCTCTGTTTATTTCTCCTTACTTTTGATTTCATCATGTTTGAATGTTTCTGCTTACTACTTGCTGTGATTAATGCTTTATGCTGCCCAACATTTGGTTCATGTGATCAGTCATTCAATGATTGATTCTGCTTTATCAGTTCCACCACATGCTGTGTTTCAGATGACAACAGTTTAACTGTGTTAGGAATCTAAAGTTTTCAACAGTTTGCTTATGCTCCACACAATGTTGCTCATGGAGCATGTGAGTGGTGCTCACGACCACATTGTTGTGAGGAGTCCTGGAAACTTGTGATCCGATCCCTTTCAGCTTGGATTATTTATTGTTTTTCTCCTCTGCCGTGTGCAACTGTTTTGGTGTTTCAAGCTACCAAACATTCAGGTCGGTCACTCCATGGTTGATTCTGCTCTGTCAGTTACATTGTGTGGAACATATGAATGGTAACATTTTTGATCACTAATTTCTCATTCGTGCTCTATGCAGCGATGCCTTGAAGTGTGGAATGTAGTGCTTGGTTTCACACAACCACAATGTCATGGTTACAACATGCACACTTGGTGGACTGCCCTTCATGTTGAGTCAGGCTGTATTCTCCTGTTTTGGCGCAGTCTAAATTAAGTTCTGTCAGACCACTGAGGCATATATACTTTTTCTCTTCATTGGTGTGATAATGCATTTTGAACTTAACTGTGGAACCACTCCGTAACTTTTTTTTGGTAAAAAATTATCCAAAATCAAATTTTGAGCAAGTACATAACCATCCATTGTTCAAAACTATCCCCTTACCTTAACCAGATTCACAACGGTAAGCTTGTAATAATGTGTTATAATTTTGTGAGTGTTACTGGTGGATTTCCACGGGAAATTCGAGCATGTCTTTGCGTCATTACGTCACGTCTGTATACATGGAGGAGTCCGGCTAGTAGTAGTATCGCATGTGAGGATGCTGCAGGTGGTCTATCATTTAATCAACAGCCTTTTCTCACCGCAGCTGGAATAATTAAATTTATTATTTTGATGGCAGATTGTAATCCAGAAAGGCCCAAATGACAATCATCAGTGACAACTGGAGATTCACACGTAGTCAAAAGCCAAAGATTAGACTGGACAGAAACTGAAATCTACAGGTAATGCTAATAAACACTAAATACATGTAGTCACGCAATGCTGATGTTGTTAACAATTTGAGAACAAAATAGAACAATAATAATTTTCACGGTTTGATGTAATGCGAGCCAAGTGATTTAATCACTGTTGGTAGCGTGATTTATTGTAATGCTTTTTTTTTTCTCGGTTAGTCAGGATAAAAGTGGCAGACGTGTTACTTACTGGTTCAGATGACATTTTGCAGGGAAAATGCTTATTTTGGCTGTACTCCAAGACAGAATTTGTGTTTCTTTTATACAGTATCCACACCATGAATATACAGTATTCAGTGAATGAATGACAGCCGCACATACGCTTCAAAACATTAGATTAATCCGCGCTGAGGAGCTGTGCCGATGCACAACCCACGTAAAGATGATAATTCTGCAAATAACTGCAATTGCAGGTTTCAAACAGAGATGGTGACAAAAATGCAAAACTTACGGACTGCAGCTTTAATACAATAGTGCTCTTTTTGCACGCACTGTGCACAATTACACTGCATGCTTACGTGTCCAAGGTAAATCACCACTTTCATCCCCTACATGTTTTGTTGATTTATTGACGTCTTCGTCTGCTAAAACACATTTGCTTGTTAATTTAAATCCGAGTGCAACCAGAGCTCCATTGGAACTGAACCCAGACCACCTCCTACAGGTGTGTCAGGTTCGATACTGCAGTTTGTCATGTAAATCATTCTGTTTCAAACTAAACCTCCAGTGTGAAAGCCCCATAAGACGCATAGGTGTAAATTTCGAAATAACTATGCATACTTGCGATATTGATGTATTGAGAGAATCTATCTTTATATAAAAATATTGATATCAAATGTTTGAAATAGTAGTTTTATTACTTATTTATTGTGAACTCTCTTCATACAGAGAGAGCTGAAAGATTATTGAAACACCATATAAAAGGCACAACTAAGTATTACATTTATTATAATGTAAACAATGCAAACAAAAGTCTACTTTTCTTCATTGCAAAATAAAAAAAAAAACACAAGTAAAAAGTCAGTAATAAAATAAGAACAAATAAACAAATTGCAAACAACAGCCCAAATAAATGCAATAGAATAAAGAGAGATTTGAGTTATGGCTTTAAGTTGGGTCTAAGTATTATTAAGAAATATTACAGAAATTAAATAATAAAAAGTAAAATAACATTGGATATTCTTCCTTGTAAAAATTAAATACAGATTAATGCTTACAATTAAAGTTACAAAACGTATTCAGTCAAGAGCAGAGAGTGATTTTCTTTGTCTTTTGTTCTTTGATTAACATGACAGACAGCAGCAGGAATATTAGACTGCTGTCACTTTTTTTTTTTTAATGCACCGATCCAATATACCATGGGTCACAGCGGTATTGCAGGGGGTCCACCACTTAATGTTTGATCACAAATAATGCTTTGATAAAAAAAAATATTATAACATGGGGAAAAAACATCACAAAGTCAAATTAAAATATAAGCACCCTGTAACGAAAGCAGAGCACCCTTCCGTTGATACTGCAGTAGTATAATATTATTGGCAAAACAGATTTGGCAAACATTGCGTTTGAGTTCGCACACTGGAGAGTAGGGCTGGACGATTAATCGAAAAAGTAATCGAAACCGAAATTCAGAAACTCTAACCAATGTAATTTTCCCATGTCGGTTATTTCGGTTTTAGTAACGCAACTCCGCCCCGTCAGTCACATCAAGTGCAGTTTGCAGGCACACTGATAGATTCAGGAGCCGTTATCTTTGTTTATACAATCTGGATGCTCAGTATTACTGTGGTTATTGCATGTTTTACAGTTTATACAGGTAAGTTAATCGCCCTTTCTTATATGTGCTGATCCACGCACAGACAGACGGTGTGCGCAAGCCCCGAAAGCCAGATCACTTTCACTTGTGTCCTCAAGAAGTTTGTTTATTAAATGCATTTAAAGGCTTGTCAGTTTGAACATTCAAGCGATTGTGCTCTATTCTAGAACAACAATACGGAAAACATCTCCATTCAGTGCTCATGAGCTTTTTTTCCTGTAACACAGCGAGCCGAGCCATGTCGTGTCTCTGACAACGCGCGAGCCCTGAAGCCAGATCACTTTCACTTGTGTCCTCACAAAACTGTCAGTTGTATGTTTTAAGGCCTGCACGTTGAACATTGAAGCGATTTAAGACCATCCGATGTGTGTCATTATATCGAAATAATGCACTAATGTAGTGACACACACACAAACACTCATACAGACAGTAGCTTGCACTGCACATCACGTGAAGATCGCGTGCAGAGAGGAGCGCAGAAACACATTGTCATCGCTATCCTGTGATTTATCACTGAAGTAGCTTAGAAACTCAACCATTATAGCATAGATGTGTCTACCTTTGAAGTAACTACAAACCACAGCTTCATATTTAATAGAGACGGTATGACTAATCACAATCACTCTCCCATTAATGCATACAGATAAATGAAATGTAGGCCTACTCTGCTAATGTATCTGTATCTGATATACAACAAACAGAAATCTGTAAGAAATGTTATGACCCATAGACAATAACTGCTGAAAGTGAGCTGTTTCCTTCAAGTATTTTAAAATCACAAAGGCACTTTTTCATTAGAACAAAATATCCCACCTTTAATAGTTGAGCATATTTACAGCACAAACCTTATCAGTGAACTATGAGGGCAAAAAAAGGAAAGCAAAAAAATAAATTAATAAAAGCAAATGAATCATTCATTAATCATAATCGATGTAAAATGTTCAATTAATCGAGATTTTGATTTTAGGTCAAATCGTTACAGCCCTACTGGAGAGCGTGAAATGTTCCTATTTACAGCGTTTTTTGCAGCGGTGAGAAATGTAGCCAATCATAGACATCCTGCAATGGCCAATCAGAGGTGTTTAAGTTAGAGTCCACTCACCACTCAAACACCAGAGTTTTTATTCAGTGCTGAGTTCTGCTCGCTCTCTTGAATTCTCTCATTAACAAAGACACAATGTAAGTAAGAGATTAATTATTTAGTGTCGACGACTTTAAATAATTTTGATTAAAACGCTGTGAGATCGCGAAATGAGATGAGCGACAGACAGCTTGATTGTGATTGTAAAGTGAGTGCTCTTTCGTGCTTTTGAGGTTATACAGCTATAATCAATTGAATAAAAGTATTGTTTTTCATGCTGCCAAGAGAAACGACGGCCAATTACACGCTGCAAATTTTTGGAAGTGACGTCTACAAATAAATGCGTGATTCACTCACTCTCGAAATTGCAATTGACAGTGATAACTAGCCTGGGACAAAAATACGGCCTGTCAAAATAGATACGCAATGTAAATGTAGACTAATAGATTAAAACATATTTGAATCAATATCTTTTTTTGTAACCTTGCCACAATTCTGTCTCTGAGCTCTTCAGGCAGTTCCTTTGACCTCATGATTCTCATTTGCTCTGACATGCACTGTGAGCTGAAAGGTCTTATATAGACAGGTGTGTGGCTTTCCTAATCAAGTCCAATCAGTATAATCAAACACAGCTGGACTCAAATGAAGGTGTAGAACCATCTCAAGGATGATCAGAAGAAATGGACAGCACCTGAGTTAAATATATGAGTGTCACAGAAAAGGGTCTGAATACTTAGGACCATGTGATATTTCAGTTTGTCTTTTTAATAAATCTGCAAAAAAATTTTTCTGTCAATATGGGGTGTTGTGTGTACATTAATAAGAAAAATTAACTTAAATGATTTTAGCAAATGGCTGCAATATAACAAAGAGTGAAACATTTAAGCGGGTCTGAATACTTTCCATACCCACTGTGTGTATTTTTTATATATATATACACATACATACATACATACATACATACATACATACATACATACAGGTGCTGGTCATATAATTAGAATCAAAAGTTGATTTTATTTCATTAATTCCATTCAAAAAGTGAAATTTGTATATTATATTCATTCATTACACACAGACTGATATATTTCAAATGTTTATTTCTTTTAATTTTGATGATTATATCTGACAACTAAGGAAAATCCCAAATTCAGTATCTCAGAAAATTAGAATATTACTCAAGACCAATACAAAGAAAGGATTTTTAGAAATCTTGGCCAACTGAAAAGTATGAACATGAAAAGTATGAGCATGAACAGCACTCAATACTTAGTTGGGGCTCCTTTAGCCTGAATTACTGCAGCAATGCGGCGTGGCATGTAGTTGATCAGTCTGTGGCACTGCTCAGGTGTTATGAGAGCCCAGGTTGCTCTGATAGTGGCCTTCAGCTCTTCTGCATTGTTGGGTCTGGCATATTGCATCTTCCTCTTCACAATACCCCAAAATGGTGGCAGTGTAGAGCCCTGCCTATTCTCATGTCCCTATTGTTTTTCCTCTTTTGACAGGAGATTCAGCAAGAGACTGATATCCCAGAGAGAGAGCTGGTGCGGGCACTGCAGTCTCTGGCCTGTGGAAAGCCCACACAGCGAGTCCTCACTAAAGAACCCAAGTCGAAAGAGATTGAGAGCGGCCACGTGTTCACTGTCAACGACCAGTTCACCTCCAGACTCCACAGAGTCAAGATTCAAACAGGTAACAGTCTTCTTGTTTTGATGCTTTAGAACTTAAGCCAAGTCAAGATGATCAGCAATAATGAAAACCTATAAAAATGCAAATTAGTATCACCTTTATTTATATAGCGCTTTTTACAAGTCCAATTGTTTCAAAGCAGCTTCACATTGTTAACAGGAAAATAATGCAACAGAATTTGTACAGCCGTTCTGGTGAAACGGTGATGTTATCCAGCTAATTTCAAGTATCATATAGTCTCAATGCGGGCAGATCGGTAATATAGATGAAATTTAGGTGTCCCCAACTGAGCAAGCCAAAAGCCAAAGGCGACAGTGGCAAGGAACCAAAACTCCCATCAGGTGACAGGATGGAGAAAAAAAGCCTTGGGAGAAACCAGGCTCAGTCAGGGTGCCAGTTCTCCTCTGGCCAATGAACAAACAGTGTATGATTATGATTCAGGCAAACATTACAGGTCAGAAGTCAGATTAGATCAGAACATTCAGAGTATTTGTCCAGTTCCATCTGTTTGAAGAGTCATCACGCAGGAGACGGGTTTGTTGAGAATCACTGTCACTGGATGACGTGTTGATCAGGCCATCACAGAGGAGAGTCTAGATGACACGGTCTCTGCAGACACTTCATAGATGTGTTGGTCATGTCTAGGCGCAGGTCCACCATCTGATCTGGATACATCCCGGATCCGGCTGACTGCAGTAAACCTCGGGATAAACAGAGAGACTAACATTAGCATAGATGCCATTCTTCTTATGATGTAACGAGTACATCAGGTGTTATGGGAAGTGTTCTGGCTGACCTAGTTAATGCAGCCTAACAATCATTTACTGATTTGAATAATAGAAATTGATAATGATTTATGTGTAAGCCATAGTAAAGAGATGTGTTTTTAGTCTAGATTTAAACTGACAGAGTGTGTCTGTTTCCCGAACAATGCTAGGAAGACTGTTCCAGAGTTTAGGCGCTAAATAGGAAAAGGATTGACCGCCTGCAGATGATTTTGATATTCTAGGTATTATCAACTGGCCAGGATTTTGAAATCACAATAGACGTGAAGGAGTATGATGCGTTAAGAGCTCGCTCAAGTACTGGGGAACTAAATGCTGGGATTGACTGTGACCCTACAGCAGGTTTGATGGATGGATTGATGGATGGATAGTTGGCACAGCTGTCAGGTGGTTTCTAATACAGTTACAAAGGGAGTGACTGTAAATTGGACATCTTTCTGTCATCTGCTATAATCTATCTTTCTGTAATTTTTTTTTCTCCTTTTTTTGGAAAATCTAGGAAATTAAATATCTAGGAATTTTTTTTTTTTTTTAAGTTGTTGGAACAAATAAGTTCAGAAATATATCTGCTATGGTTTCCCATTCAGAAAGTTTACCGTACTATAGGTGTTTGCATATACTTTACATCTGATTATTCATTAAAAATTGTCCTGCCTGAAAAGCCTGGCTTATTTATTTGATGATCAGATGGCAATCTTAAATAGGTAGTACTTTGCAATGAGTGACCAATAACACCTAATGAGGGGTCCGTCTGAGCACCGAAGGTGCTGGAATCCTTTTGTGTTTGTACTGATTGTCATCTTCCTTATTTTTCTGCCCTAGAAGTGTCAGAGATGTTCTCCTAGGTAATCATTTGGAAAGCCTTTTTCACTAACCTGTTTGTGTCGCATCTCTGCAGTTGCAGCCAAACAAGGAGAATCAGACCCTGAGAGGAAAGAGACACGACAAAAAGTGGATGACGACAGGAAACATGAAATCGAGGCAGCTATTGTTCGGATCATGAAGTCCAGAAAGAAGATGCAGCACAACGTTTTAGTAGCAGAGGTGCAGAGACTACATCTTTTTGTGACAATAGTTTGAGCATTAAAAAATTATATTTGTAATTTTATTATATTAAAATTATTTTAATATCAGTCCCTCCAGTTTTTCGAGATTCTGCGATCGCTGAATACAATACAAAATTCATAATTTCACTGCAAAATAAGTGCCAAGGGCAGGGTGAAGTGATAACGCAAGATGGATGAATGACCAAAGAAAATATTTCCCACTCCAAGTGATCATGTTATTAATGCTAGATAGTACACCACTGGACTAGCCTTTAGTAAGATACCAAAATAAACAAGATTTGTGCTCTTTGTCGTGTATGACTATTGTGCATCTAACATAATGTATATGATAAATGTGATATCCTAATTATAAAAAAACAAAAAAAAAAAAAAAAAGCAAATTTAGAGTAGGACAATACAGTTCTTATTAATTAATCTTTAAATAGATCAGTTTTGTTCATGTACAGTACTACAGTTTTGTTCCAATACACACAGACCTTTATTCATATTTTACTTGGAATCATAATACAAATAAGCTTTTCTGAATTCTATTAATGCTTTGAAAACTGTGGTGCAGTAATACTTTGTTTTTTTTTCCAACCATTTTCAATTCACAATGACCCCAGCGATATAATATAATATGAGGTCTGATTAAACCCAGGCTTTTATTTCATATAAAGGAACACTTTTGAGTGTCAGTGTGAACTACGCAACAGTGTTTTAATATATATACTTCATTTTGTCTTCTGGCTTTATTTGAGAATAGCAGTGATGTTGGTGGTTTTTGTGGGGGACTAAGAGTGCCACGTAAAATAAGATTATCAACATTATCAATTTCACTGTATTCAGAAATGTTTTTTGGACATTCGTTTATTAAACTTAAGTTTATATTGTGTGTTTTTGTCTTTAGGTAACCCAGCAGTTGAGGGCACGATTCCTCCCAAGTCCTGTGGTCATTAAAAAGCGCATTGAAGGACTTATTGAGAGAGAATACTTGGCAAGAACACCAGAAGATCGCAAAGTGTACACATACGTAGCATGAAGAAGGAGCGAAATTGAACCTGGCATGAAAGAGCGAGTGAGCGTGAGCAAGCAAGCATTGGTTTTGGGACTTTGTTACACACCTCACATGGGATGTTATTTTATTTTGTCCTTTTTTGCCTTTTTTGTCATTCATTATGGGAATAAACTGAGAAGAAATCTTTCAAATTCTAATGAACTTGTTTTAAATTGTTCTTACCGATTCCCACAAGGCTTTCCACTGGATTCGATTCAAAGCTTTTACAGAAGGTCTTGGTCTCTATGAGAGAATTGTTCGGGTTTTTTTGTGCGTGTCCCTTACAATCCTACAACCAAATTAATCAAGTAAATCATAAGTTTCCCATCATTGGATATCAAATGATGGGAAACTTATGATTTACTTGATTAATTTGGTCAAGTATCATATCATATATTCAGATTCAGATTGTTTTCCTCCTATATCTGTGTAAGTGTGTTTATGGCACCTTATTGGTTGTACAGGTTCTCACTGCTGGTGCTTTACCTGTAAGATTGTCAGATTTGTAGCCGGGCAGCAGAGACGTGCAAGGTATGCTTTAAATGATGGACTAACACTTACACAGCATATAAAAGGTGGTTTAGCTGTATTTTTCTGTTAGTTATTTTTTTAAATTTCATGTCTGACATGGCCAATTGTAAAAGATGACTTAAAAGCATTTTATTTTAAAGGGGTCCATTGAATGCAGTTTAAACCGGGATGGGGGCGCAGTTTGTGTTTTCAGCATTATTATATTTCAATGTGTATAAATTGTAAAATAATTGTTATTGTACTCAATGCTGAAGTGAACTGTACAGGGCCTTGTTTTCATCAAATAAATGTAGAAAAAGAAAGAAAAAAACAATAAAAGGATTGGCCGTTTTGGGTCAGACTTTGTCTTGCTCTAATTTTCACAATGGAGGATCCTGGAAGTTTGGATATGAAATTTCAAGCAGTGACTGTCATGTGAAATTATACATTTCAACTCAACTTTCAACTCTTTAGTACGAAAGAGGATTAGAGCCAAGCAATAATATATATATATTTTTTTAAAACATCTTGAGATTAAAGTCATTATAATGCGAGATTAAACAAAAAATAAAAATAAATTGAGGAAAAAGTCAAAATAAAATTGAGAATAAACATTACATTTTGAGAATACGGTCAAATTTAGAGGAAAAAAAAAAGTAAAAGTGTTGAGAATAAACACTGATTTGACCGAGCAATATTTTAGGCTTTCTTTCAATAACAAAGAAATATATAATTATAACTGAATAAATAGCATATGAACATTAAGAGAATTTGCAAGCGGCAGGGTCTTTTTAGAATAATTTTTTTTTTTTTTGCAAAACAGGACATTCTAAAATGCTTAACGTGAAAAACACTTAACTTTGCTTAATCTACTAAAACAGTAGTATTAAAAGTTCAAATTCTGTACACACCTGCTTAATAAGCCATACTATGTGCAGATAAGCACAAGGACTTCACCCTAGGCTGAGTATAGACATTTTTCAATATTTTTCTTTCTGTGTAGGCCTATTTAAAAGATGTATGTGTATGTGTGTGTATATATATATATATATATATATATATATATATATATATATATATATATATATATATATATATATATATACTAATATAGATTGTCCTTTCTGTTTCCGTTGCTCATTTACAGTAAAACATATCGGCACCGCTTTTTTTATTTTTTATTCTTGAATTGTTTGCATGTATGGTAATTAGATAAATTTTTTGCACTGCTGCCTTGAACTTGAGAATGTGCCTGGTGTGTGGCGTATGGCGATTCATTCATAGCGCGCATACAAATACTCTTCTTGCACTTGAACAGACAAGTACACATAAAAGTATGGGAAAAGTTGGAATTGAGAATTGTGAAATTTCATCGATAATCCACAATTTGTGGATCAACAAGATTAATAATCCTCATAGTATCCTGTAGGATAGGTGTGGTCCTATATTCCAATCTTTTGAATAATCTTATCAATATCTATATCTATCAATATCTATTGATCTAATATGACTTCTGACCTGTAATGTTGCCAGAATCATAAACATACACTATTTGTTCGTCGGCCAGAGGAGAACTGGCACCCCGACTGAGCCTGGTTTCTCCCAAGGTTTTTTTTCTCCATTCTGGCCCTGAAGGAGTTTTGGTTCCTTGCCACCGTTGCCTCTGGCTTTTGGTTTGCTCAGTTGGGGACACTTAAATTTCAACTATATTACTGATCTGCCCGCATTGACACTATATCATAATTGAAATTAGCTGGATAACATCACCGTTTTCACCAGAGCGGCTGTACAGCCAAATCAAATTCTGTTGCATTATTTTCCTGTTAACAATGTGAAGCTGCTTTGAAACAATCAGCATTGTAAAAAGCGCTATATAAATAAAGGTGACTTGACTTGGTATGCCAGCTGGGAAAACACAAAACCTTGATGAATCGCGCATAGGTGAAGCCAGCACATCATGCAAATTGTATTGCTTTTTTTCTCCTAAAAAGTCTTTGTCGCTTGCAAATTCTCTTTAAAGTTCATATGTTCTATGTGTATGCCAGGTAAAAGAGATTTTTAGTCTGGAATTAAACTGACAGAGTGTGTCTGCTTCCAGAACAATGCTAGGAAGACTGTTCCAGAGTTTAGGTGCTAAATAGGAAAAGGATTGACCGCCTGCAGTGGATTTTGATATTCTAGGTATTATCAACTGGCCAGGATTTTGAAATCACAATAGACGTGAAGGAGTATGATGCGTTAAGAGCTCGCTTAAAGGGCTAGTTCACCCAAAAATGAAAATTCTGTCATTAATTACTTACCTTCATGTCGTTCGACACCCGTAAAACCTTTGTTCATCTTCGGAACACAAATTAAGATATTTTTGTTGAAATCCGATAGCTCAGAAAGCCTTTGCAAAATTTTTGGGTGAACTAACCTTTTAAGTACTGGGGAGCCAAACCATTTAGTGCTTTGTAAGTAATTAGCAAGATTTTAAAATGTATGCAATGTTTAACAGGGAGCCAGTGCAGTGTTTTGGACCAGCTGGAGTTTGTTTATTAAGCGTGCAGGGCAACCACCCAGTAGACCATTACAATAATCTAGCCTTGAGGTCATGAACACATGAACTAACTGTTCAGCATTTTGCATTGAAAGCATGTGCCGTAATTTAGATATATTTTTAAGATGGTAGAATGCTGTTTTACAGATGCTAGAAACGTGGCTTTCAAATGAAATATTGGTATCAAAGAGCACACCCAGGTTCCTAACTGACGACGAGGACTTGACAGAGCAGCCATCGAGCGTTAGACAGTATTCTAGGTTACTACTTGTGGAGTTTTTTTTTTTTTACAATAATTAAAAATTCTGTTTTTTCTGAATTAAGTTGCAGGAAATGACTGGTCATCCAATGTTTTATATCAGCTATGCATTCCGTTAATTTTGTGAATTGGTAAGTTTCATCAGGGCGTGAAGAAATATAGAGCTGAGTATCGTCAGCATAACAGTGAAAACTAACGCCATGCTTCCTAATGATATCTCCCAGTGGTTGCATGTACAGGGTGAAGAGCAACGGTCCTAGCACTGAGCCCTGTGGTACTCCATACTGAACTTGTGATCGGTGTGACATCTCTTCATTTACTGCTACAAACTGATAACGGTCAGATAAGTATGATTTAAACCATGACAATGCAGTTCCACTAATGCCAACATAATTTTCGAGTCTATTCAAAAGAATGTTGTGGTCGATAGTATCGAATGCAGCGCTAAGATCGAGTAACACTAATAGAGAGATACAACCACGATCAGATGATAAGAGTAAATCATTTGTAGCGAGAGCACATCAAATATAGTAAACGACAACCCTGGCATGCAAGAACCAGTGATGTTTGTTCTCACATGTAACAGAAGCATGTTTGAGTTTCTGCAAGAACTAATAAAGTTTGTTCTCACGTGATCGATGTTCATGTGAATTGTTCCTTACGAAAATGAACCATGGTTTTACTACAAATAAAACCAAAAAAACATGGTTATTATAGTTAAACGATGGTAACCACAAATTCACCATGGTTTTACTATTCTAACCATAGTTTAACCATGGTATTTGTGGTAAAACTAGTTTTATAAATAGTAATCAATTAGCAAAAAAAAACATGGTTACTAAACTTTTACTATAATAAAACCATGGTTAATTTTTGTAAAGCGAGTGCGTGATTCTTCTGGAGTGTTTTTGGGACTTTGTTACACACCTCACATGTATGTTATTTATTTTATGTCCTTTTTTGCCTTTGTTGTCATTCGTTCTGGGAATAAACTGAGAAGAAAACCTTCAGATTTTGAAACCCCTCAAATTCTAATGAATTTGTTTTTATTTATTTATTTTTATCTGGATTATCAATGGACATTGTCTTTATTTACATTGAACGGCACAGGGGCCTGAGTAAAATACTGTTGTTTTTTCTTCTTTTTTTTTTTTTTTACTATGTTACAAAATATCTACAGTTTATTGCAGTAGATACACAACCTCAAACTAAGTGGCACCTGCAAACATTCTTCAGACTGCATACTACTTCAGAAGATGGTCAGGTCTGTGTATGGAGCTGTCTGTGTCACACACACACACACAGGTCTGATGACAGCCATCTGCTCTGCTTCAGTCCCTCGATCGTTATTGTGCAGCTTTAGAGACCAGGGGAGCCCTTCCCCCGACTGACTCCTGCTCATTCTTCAACTATGCTCTCGAAAGATTCATCATCTAGCGACGACTCCATCTAAAAGAGCTGTTTCGCTGATGTTTTAGATGTTTAGTTAGAGTGCCTCTGATCATCATCATAAATTATAAACGCTGGAGTGGCGTCAGCGTGAACTCGATTCCTGCGAACACAAACGGGGTTTCTAACGCCGGCCGAAGCAAAGATCTTGAGCATGTTTGAAGCGGATTTTGAACTTAAGTAAACGCACATTATGCTCCGACAAGCGTTTGACTTTACAAGCAGGACGGAGGATGAGACTGCGGACTCGGGCGCGGAGACTGCGGGGTGAGTTAGCGGAGGAAGCTAAAGATGAACTCACTTTTGTTTGCGTCTCTAGGGGAGAAACACAGTAACCGACAGCGACGAATGCTTTAGGACGGAAGCAACAAACGTTGCAGTGCAACATTACAAACAACTTTTTGTCTTTATATATGAGCCATTTAATGTGGAAACATGGCATTCTACAAAATCTACATCACACTATTCGTTTATATGCAACCTACCAATAGTTCTTATTTCTTGTTTCGATTGAATGAACATTGAATTACACCCTTTAAAGTTTTTAACATTGTTTGGTTTCTCTTTAGGGACACGGATAAAAATAATAATAATAATAAAACGTTTCAAGAACATTACCACAATAGGGATATGACAGGCCGTGCGGAAGGATGGATGTCATTTGAACAGTAGTAAGCCCATTATAATAAGTGTTTATTTCCCCCTTTCTTTAGATCTGACTGTGGTAAAATGTCATGCAGTAGCAGCAGTAAGTCCAGTTTCCTTATGTACATAAGCAGTAAAACAATGCTTTTTTTTTTGTTGCATATTATTATGTAGTGTGAAGTCTGATGTAATATAAGGGGTCACTAACTTTGTCAATTCTTTCACTGTTTTTTAATTTTTTTACTGAAATGTGTCCTATAGTGTGACATAGAAAGAATTAAGAAAGGACAACAGAAATCAACACTTTTATAGTGGTTCCAAAAAGTTAAATATTTGAACAAAATTTTACCATGTGCACATCATGGGCTTCAGTAACATGACCTTGACTGGGGTCCTTCAACTAATTAAACAACTAATTAACCTTAAACTGGAATTGCCTGATTTAAAATCAGGATATGGTGTCACACCGGAGGACTTGGTTTTCAGTGACATAATGTATCATGTTCCTATGCTTTTAGAAATATATGGATGAAAAAAATGATTGTCATTTATTATGCCTGGGGTATTTATTAACATTTGTAAGCTTTTCTTTTTAATTTATAAAAGTTGTAATTTATTGAACCATGCTTGAGACAGTCACACCAAAAATGTAAAAAAAAAATCTAAAGACAAAGCAGTTTTTTTTATATCAACACCTCATTTAATCATTTACTGCATTTTAAATGATGACGGTACTAATTATATTCATTTTTATCTTGTGTGACTGAAAATGCAATGTCACGTCAACAACCCACATTTCATTTAATAGCCTATAATATCGAGTGATTTTGATATTGTCCTCAATGCCCTGTCTGCCGCTTCCTCTGCCTTTTGTGTAGTTGACCTCATGGCCAGCCCGGGTCAGGAGCTGCTTCTGGTCACCATGCACCTGCTTACCAACCCTGGTGACTCGCTCCTCCTCCAGCACACTCTTGACCACCTGCTCAAGTGGGTCCGTCCCGGTCTCCGCGTCTTCCATGTGTCCGAGCGGGCCTGTCCCCTTCATGACGGCGCCAGAGCTAACCTGTGCCCTGTGGCTGGCTACCCCTCACACGCGGTGACCATATTCTTGCACGAGTCTTATGGAGAGGAGCGTATTCTCAGGGTGCTGGACTTTTTGCAGGGTCCACCTTGGCAGTATCACCATACGGAGAGCTGTGGCAGCAGAGAGGGCGGCATTCACATTAGCTCCACCACCTCCCTGTCTGGCACCCTACTGAGGCCCTACCTCCTCCCCAGCCGGGACTTCTACAGCCTGGGCGCGGGAATGCCAGTGTGGGGGGTGCGGCCAGTGCACTACGGAGGGGAGGTGGTGCGAGTTACTTTGCACAGCACCTTTGATAACTTTGAGGACACTGTGCGTTTATATGAGACGGTGCTGCAGAGGAGGGCGGAAGAGCAGAAAACAGGGTTCTGCTGGTTCACTCTGCTCACAGAACAAGGCTTTAGCCTGCAGTTGGCCATCAAACAGCTCTCACCGGGGGTCAGAGTGGAGCCGTGTTACTCCGCAGTGCTGCAGTTCAAGGTGGGTGAGATTGGACAGCTAGTTCCCTTGCTGCCCAACACCTGCTCACCCATCAGCGCTACCCGATGGCACACTGAAGACCTGGATGGCAACAAGATCCTCTTTCAGGTAGGTCACAGGAAATGTTACACATTTACTAATGTTGTTTTAAACCTTCTGCAGAACACAAAACAAGATATTTTGAAGAATGTTGGTAACCAAGCAGTTTTGGTTACCATTGAGACATTTTTCATAAATTAATTTTCAGTTTTGGGTGACCTATCCAAATATTATTATTTCTATGGATCTCCTTCTATATACATTTTATACCACACAAGGCATGTCAACCAAAAACAGCAACTGCACTGACCGAGTGACCATGGAGCCTTTAATATCTAATTATCTCATAGCCACAGTTCCCCTGGAAGGGCACTGAAATATGACATCTCTGTGTTAAGACCTCCATATGACATTTATATCTTGCTGGATGAGATGACAGATTCCACCTGTGTAATAGATGGGGAAAAGACTGCTGAGAGTGATTTAACATTCTTTCGATGGTGGCTTGCTATCTGGGAATAATGTTAATGTGTCAATGCTTAATGGCATTGAATCAACATCATGTTTGCACATGCAATTAATGTTGAAATTCTTTTTAAATTTAATCCAAAAATCTGTGGTAATGGCATTGAATCAATGTGACAATGTGATGTTGGTTCAACATCATGCTTGCCCTCAGAAAATGAAGCCCAACAGCTACAACTGACTTAAAGCCACACAGCCTGAAATCAACTGAAGATAAAATTGATCAAGATCTCAGCAGAAGTTCTTTTTGAGAATTAACAGATGTTTAGATTTTTTTTTTATTGTGTTATGGTGATCAGTGTTTCCTTTAGTTGGGCAGTTTGACGCTTGGCTTGTTATGCGAGTTTGTGGTCTTTGTAACAGTGTTTACCAAAACACATGAACAGGTTATTTAGTTTTCATAGTTTTGGACCAGCTTATTTATAAAGCTATGTAGTGCAGAATGTTAGACATTTAAGAACTATATACAATTCATTTATATTAGTGTTATGTTGTTGGAGATAACTAAGCAGCTCCATCATTTACATCTCCTTTCTGTAGTTTCACTCTATTCCACACCACGATGAATATGTTGAAACAAAGCAGCATTCTCCCACAATTCTACGTCTTAAAGGAGTTTATCTATCTGTCTCTTTGGGAAGAGAGACGCCAATGTGAGGGCAGAATAGAATGCATGAACTAACTTTTCCACATGTGGCATTGAGAGCATATGTCGTCATTTAGATTTATTTTTAAGATGAAAGAATGCGGTGTACAACCACAAGTGTACATTAATTTCGGACAGGGCCAGTCACTTCAAATTTTATTGTTTCACAATCAAATTTCGTGGATGTCAAGCCTGATGTAACAGAGCTGTGGAGGGAAAGATTATTGTTGAATAATGTCTATTTTGTCTATTAAAGCTATTGACAAATGGAAATGTCAGTTCTATATACAATTATAGATCTTAATACTTTTAGCGATTAAAAAAAAAAATTGTATTGTGTGGTTTTAGAATAACTTGAGGGTAGAGTAAATAGTGCTAGCTTTTTTTAATATTTAAAGTGCAATTTTTGTTTAACTGATAAAACATGGTCTTTTCTGCAGGTTAAAGCCCCAGCACAACCCCAGGGGTTCCTTACATCTGCGTTTCCTCTGAGCTGTCCCAGAATGCTGCTGAGGAACGGTGCAGCTGCCAGGCACCCTTCGACCTCTCCCTGCAAGAAGCCATTGCATTTGAAAGAGCACCCTGTGGGACGCTCCCGTGTGGAGCTGCCACTGGATCACTGTCCTCGTGGGTTGAGGTTAGCAACGTGTGGTAGGGAGTGTATGGGTTCAGACGGCACCTGCAGCACTCCTCCGGGAAGCTCCTGCTACTCCTCCCAGCGCAGCAGCCCAGCAGGCCTGTCTGTTAACTGGTATGAGCCAGCGACAACCTCTGAAACCTCCATATCATGTCTTCTGCTGGAAGAGGAGCCTGAGACAAATGTGGACACAGGTTGTGCTGTAAAGCCCCGGGCTGTAAGGCCGGCCACTTTAGGAGTGTCTGCCCTGGAGACTCTGTCTAGGGACCTGAAACATGGGCTGGCTGAGCCGCAGTGGACCTCTGAAGCAGAGACACAGGCTTCACAGTGTCATAGTCAGCATCAACATGCACAAGTAGACGAGTTCTTCATTTGACTGTTCAAATTGACTCTTTAATGGAAAAGCAGCACATAATTCATTTGGCAATTGCCAACTTCAGGCCCCGATATAAGTTTTTCGTTCTTTACTTAAGGGTAAAAAAAAGTTAGTGAACATCCTGACACTGCCCACATTGCTGAGAGCAGCGTTTAGATGAATATCTATGAGCTGTGCGCTTTCCTCTTAAAAACAAAATAAACACACAACACAAATGACAGAGGTCAAGTCAAGTCAAGTCACCTTTATTTATATAGCGCTTTTTACAAGTCCAATTGTTTCAAAGCAGCTTCACATTGTTAAAAGTAAAATAATGCAACAGAATTTGTACAGCCGTTCTGGTGAAACGGTGATGTTATCCAGCTAATTTCAAGTATCATATAGTGTCAATGCGGGCAGATCGGTAATATAGAAGAAATTTAGGTGAGAAAACAGGTCAGAAAGCATCTGATCATAGCGATGTGGACATCGTTTGCACCAGCTCTGCGATTCACCACTCCAGTATGTCGCATCACGTGTAATAATACAGCACTTTATACAAAAGATTGCTTAAAAGCAAGCACCTTTACAGTATTAAACATGGAAAAACTGTTAGTGTGTGTTTCAATTAGAATATTACAACTTAAAGGATTAGTTCATTTTAAAATGAAAATTACCCCATGATTTACTCACCCTAAATCCATCCTTCTTTCTGATGAATCAGTTATATTAATAAATATCCTGATGTTTCCAAGCTTTATAATGGCAGTGACGATCCATTGAGTTTGAAGCTCAATGGACCCTCAATGGAAAGTGCATCCATCCCTCATAAACGTACTCCACACGGCTCCAGGGGCTAATAAAGACCTTCTGAAGAGAATCCATGGGGTTTTGTAAGAAAAATATCCACATTTAACACTTTATAAAGTAAAACATCTAGCTTCCATCAGACCGGCTTCCGTATTCAACTTGCGCAGAAAGTGTAACGCCTCTCGCAGTTTAAAACACTTACGCTACATCCTAATACGTCACACCAGTTAAGCTTTGTTCATAAGTTGAATACGGAAGGCGGTCTTGGCAGAATCTAGATATTTTACTTTATAACCATTATAAAGCTTGGAAACATCAGGATATTTATTAATATAACTCTGATTGTCTTTGTTTGAAAGAAGAAAGTCATATACACCTAGGATGACTTGAGGGTAAATCATGGGGTAATATTCAATTTAAAGTAAACTAATCCTTTAATGCAGTGTGTTCATGATTTTACTCGTGTCTGACCTCGATGAACTCCACAGAAAAAAAATTAACTGGAAAAGATTTCCACCTCAAAGGCGGAGCCTCAGAGCCACACGTATCACGTAATCACCACAGACCAATTGTAGTTCTCAATATATGATCAATTAATATAATTTCTTAATTACATTTTATTTTTTGCGTAGGCTATATAATGGGGTTCAAAGGTATGTTTGAAAAAAAATGTTCCCCCCATTTTAATACAGATTTTTCGATACAAATTCTGATCAACATGACTATTTGAGTTTGACTTGTTAAAAAGTCGACAGGCATACCAAATGAAAAGAAATTCTGGAATTGTCATTGTCCCCCTTTAATGAGAGCATGCATTCAATGGACTCCACAAGAAAAGCATTAGCAAATACAAATTAGCATTTTGTGAATATTATTTAAAGCCGTGTTTCCACTGCAGGAACTTTCCCCAGGAACTAGGGACTTTGGGGTGGTACTCGGTGCGGGACCAGGGTCTAAATGAAGTTCCGGGTAAAAATGTCCTCCTTACAAAGTCCCTGCTCATGAGGTAGTACTTTCAAAGTTCAGGAACTTTCAGGGGTGGGACTTGGATGCTGAACATGCTAATTGGTTGACATGCATCATTTTATTTCAACCACCATTTTTAAAAGTCTGTTGCGGTAAGAATAACTGTTACGTGCAGTAAGAGTTGTCTGCTATTCAACAATGGAGTTAAATACGACCAACAATGAGGTTCAAGATTTATTAAGCTTATATGCAGAAGACAAAATCCAATGGGAATTTAAAACTCAAGTGCAGTCCTACATGACCAGACTAATTTGCCTAATCTTTACGGTACTTTTGATTGTAAAGGAGACACAGACAGCAACAGGTCTGGGGGAAAAAAGTTCCTGGGACAGATTGTTTCGGGCTGATGATGATTGTATCAGTTTAATCACAACACACATTGAGAACTTTTTTCTGTGCAAACAGGCAGGCTGTGTTCAGAAAGGAATACTAGTACAAGAATATTACTAAAAGGAGCTAAGCATAGTGAATTGTTTTTAGTTTAAAAAAAAAAGCATTTGAAACAATCAGTTTACTGTATGACATTAGTTAGTCTGCTCTGCTACTGTATGACATTAGTTAGACATTAATTAGTCTGCTCTGGTTGAATACTACAACCCTGCCAAATGTCATAGATCATCCTTGTGTTCGATGCATACAGAAAGTTTGAATACTGCTCAATGTATATACCTGCAGAAACAGTAAAAGTAGCAAGCTAGTATTGTATTCTGAACACACATTCTCTTTCAGCAGGGTTGTTCCCAATGAATCCCAATTAAACACACCTGAACCAGCTAATCAAGGTGTAGGCATACTATGGGTGTTTCTCAATCCTCAAAGACCCGGAAACCAATCAAACTCAGCCATCTTGAAGGGCATCTCAGTTCTCTATTTGTACCGCAAGGAATGAGGAGTGAGGAAGCTTCCTGAGGAGTCATGAGCGACATTCCCTCACATCCTAAGGATGTGGAGCTAAGTCACGAGGAAAGTAAACAAGGATGCACAAATAAGAAATGAGAAGCACCCTAGAAACTTCCAGGCAGGCGAGTTGAGGCAAGTTGTAGCTAAATTCTGCAGCATAGTGGCTCTCCGGGACCGAGCTTGGACACCCCTGCAGAGCCAAATATGAGCCAAATATGATAAAGTTGTAAAAAGGCATTAGTTAGACCCTAGTTAGGAGGTTTTGTGTTATTCTGTACACAAAGCACTGTATTTGTCACAGAACTGTTTATTGTATGTCCACTAAATTATTACCACTAAAAATTAAATCTCAGCAGAAAAAATACTTTTTATAGTGTATTTGGATATTTGACTGCATTTTTTAAAGAAATGTATTATTAAATATGTAGTACTTTGTGTTTCATTACAATTATTACTTGTAAAAGCATGTGTATGTTGGTAACAAGCTAATTTAATAATTATGTATGAAGGATGTTTGAAATAAACTAGAGAAGTGTTCTCTTTAATAGACTCAAATTCTGTCTGTAATAAGTCAATCACTAATTCCTTTATGCTTCTTTTTCTCTTTACATGCAAACTGTTCCTCTTTCTTTATGTTGTGCATCACAACTATATTTTGACTTTCCATCTGTTCTATGAGCAACCATTTTCAACATTGAACTGTTTTCAATCATATTAGAATGATTTCTGGAGGATCATGTGACACTGAAGACTAGAGTAATAATGCTGAAAATTGATCACAGGAATAAATAACATTTGAAAATATATTAAAGTAGAAAAGGGTTTATTTAAATTGTAAGAATATTTAACAATATTACTGTTTTTACTAGACTTTTTGATCAAATAAATGTAGCCTTGGTGAGCAGAAGAGACTCCTTTCAAAAACATAAAAATCTTAATTATTCCCAACTTTTGACAAAGGTGTACATCACTTTGCTCAGCTCTCGTTGCATTTGTAGACTGCAACCGAGAAAGAAATTTTCTGTCCTTTTCCCAGACAAAACCTTTCAGACCTTACATGAATTGCACATATCCCAAACGCCTCTTAATATTGTGAATTTAGTTTGTCTCCCTCTTCTGGTCAGAGTAGCTCATTACCCTGTAATGATGGAGTCCTGTGGCAGCCAATCCATTCCAGCCTCTCTGACCACTGTCCAGTCGCAGTAATGCGCACCTTCCCGGGATCAAACCTCCAGTACTGCTGCTCTTTAAAGAAATACAGTTTTCCATCTGGCCGAGTCAAGGCCCCATTTACCCCTCGTGGAATACCCTTCCAGTCCCTCAGAGCACGAGGGTAGTACGGCTCTATGCTAAGAGACTCAAGGTTCAGGACGAAGTAGCGGGACCCTTTGAAGAGCACCATGTGGCCCAGAGGCTGGTAGAAGAAGGCGCAGTCAGGGTGCAAAGGTAAACCCAATTTACTGTTCTTCTTGGGGAATCCAAGGTCCAGATCAGAGCCTGAGTAACGCCACATCTGTCTTCCTAGCAGGAGAAAAGAACATGGAGATGTATTGAGAATATGCATCTTTAAAGGAATTGTTTATTTAAAAATGACTTTTACTCAATTTCAGGTTTTATTAACAAATTCATAATAATATACAAATCCTAGTACAGCAACTTTACCCAGACTTTACACAAAATTGAATTGTGGCAATTTATTAAAAGTTTAATATATAGTGCATTCAAGTTTATATGCATACAGTACACTCATGTAATTATACTAGAAAATCTTGGCTGTGGGATTGTTTATATTGTCCCAAAATGTGTTATCTACTATTATCCCACATCTCTGTATATAAAGTTGGATATATAGGTTCACTATATATCTGATTTGAAACAATATGTATTGTGAAAAATGCTTTATAAATAAATTTGACTTGACTTTTATCAGTCCTTCATAATTTATTTTCTTCTGTGGAATATAAAAATAGATTGTTCACAGTGCTGTTTTCTAAAACATCAGTGTATGAATGATAAAATTCATATAAATAAATCAAGTTGTAAACGTAGGTTCAGGAGGAGCCTTATCATTCAGCCCTGTCAATTATCATCACAAGCGAGCGTACAAGCATCGGTCATTGAGCACTCTGCATGTCAAGCCAGCGAAGGCTTTTCCAGCACCTCTCCACTATCCCATCACCTCCTCTTTTCTAAGCTTCCTCATTCTGTCCAATTCTGTAGTAGCTGAGTCTCGGGACCATCCTTTCAAGGACAAATCTGTTCGCCTGGATAGGCAGGTGAAATTGTGAATGAACAGTTAAGGAAAAATTAAACTTACAATATTTAACTCTTTTATGCTGGTTCCTGTTCATATTGTGAACAGTTCATCTGTGCATGTTGTTTCAAAGAAACTTGCCTTAGGAATCTGAATATAAAACTTGCTCTTCCTGAAACAGCTTTGCTTATTTCCTGTCATAATGTGTCATATTTCCAAATTATTCACCAAGTTATGGAAGTAAAATAGGCATGTAATATAAATTCAATTCACTTTGAATGTAAAACTGAATGCAATGGATCTCAAATCCCCGAAAAGCAGGTTTTTGTTACCTGGACAAAACTGCACTCTGGAACATGGGTGACTCCCCTGGACATTGTATTACCTGTGTTTGGGAAATGGTCTGAACTCCTGAGATATTTACATCAGCCTACCTTTAAAGAAGTAGAGTTTGCTGTCCAGTGGGGAGAAGGCAGCTGCTTCAATAGCCAATGACAGCTGCGGCCAGCGTGTCCGGAGCAGAAGAGGATCGCTTGCCCTGCCATTAGATACCGTCCAGAAATGATGGCCCTGAAACACCAGCACTGTCCCATTCTCATCTACAGAAAAACAAAAGCTTTACACAGTTCAAGGTTAAGTGTTCAAGTGCCAATCAATAAGTCTAGTTCTTACCCATCGTGATGGCATCAAAGGAACCCTGGCAGTAGTGGGGTGTGAGAGAACTTCCCTTAGGATCTTGAGAAATCTGCCAATCCTGCACGGTCCATCTCAGAGCCCGTCCTGCCAGCTGCTTCACTGTATCCCCAGGTGGTTGACCTGCACACACATGCAGAATGCCAATGCAGAATGGTGCACAAAGATGTTACCCAATCATATGTTTTAAAAGGGGAATAACCCCAAAACCAAAGACTAATACCTTTTTTTACTGAAAAAAATTAAATAAAAAATTATATATGTATATATCGGGGGGATATCCAATTGAGAACCTCTGGGTCAGTATCTGGGAGCATCCAAAGCTGCCAAGTAGCACCACAGACTGTCCAGGAGTTCTCTGATTCTCTGATGGTCTGGGAGGAGATCCCCCAGGACACCATCTGCCATATTATCAGGAGCATGTCCAGATGTTGCTGCATTATGAGTTGCTGTGATGAACTTCATGCAAGTTGGATCAGCCTGTAACTTGAGTTTTTTTACACTGATTTTTGGAATGATTTTGAATATATTGTATTGATTAATTTGGTTTCCCTTGACTGTTGTCACATCATTTTGTCCTTAAATTATAGGATGTATATACAAACCCGATTCCAGAAAAGTTGGGACACTGTACAAATTGTGAATAAAACAGGAATGCAATCATTTACAAATCTCATAAACTTATATTTTATTCACAATAGAATATAGATAACATATCAAATGTTGAAAGTGAGACATTTTGAAATGTCATGCCAAATATTGGCTCGTTTTGGATTTCATGAGAGCTACACATTCCAAAAAAGTTGGGACAGGTAGCAATAAGAGGCCGGAAAAGTTAAATGTACATATAAGGAACAGCTGGAGGACCAATTTGCAACTTATTAGGTCAACTGGCAACATGACTGGGTATAAAAAGAGCCTCTCAGAGTGGCAGTGTCTCTCAGAAGTCAAGATGGGCAGAGGATCACCAATTCCCCCAATGCTGCAGCCAAAAATAGTGGAGCAATATCAGAAAGGAGTTTCTCAGAGAACAATTGGAAAGAGTTTGAAGTTATCATCATCTACAGTGCATAATATCATCCAAAGATTCAGAGAATCTGGAACAATCTCTGTGTGTAAGGGTCAAGGCCGGAAAACCATACTGGATGCCCGTGATCTTCGGGCCCTTAGACGGCACTGCATCACATACAGGAATGCTACCAGAAAACATTGTCGGTGAACACAATCCACCGTGCCGGCTTAAACTCTATAGATCAAAAAAGAAGCCATATCTAAACATGGCAGGCGTTTTCTCTGGGCAAAGGCTCATTTAAAATGGATTGTGGCAAAGTGGAAAACTGTTCTGTGGTCAGACGAATCAAAATGTGAAGTTCTTTTTGGAAAACTGGGACGCCATGTCATCCGGAATAAAGAGGACAAGGACAACCCAAGTTGTTCTCAGCGCTCAGTTCAGAAGCCTGCATCTCTGATGGGATGGGGTTGCATGAGTGCGTGTGGCATGGGCAGCTTACACATCTGGAAAGGCACCATCAATGCTGAAAGGTATATCCAAGTTCTAGAACAACATATGCTCCCATCCAGACGTCGTCTCTTTCAGGGAAGACCTTGCATTTTCCAACATGACAATGCCAGACCACATACTGCATCAATTACAACATCATGGCTGCGTAGAAGAAGGATCCGGGTACTGAAATGGCCAGCCTGCAGTCCAGATCTTTCACCCATAGAAAACATTTGGCGCATCATAAAGAGGAAGATGCCACAAAGAAGACCTAAGACAGTTGAGCAACTAGAAGCCTGTATTAGACAAGAATGGGACAACATTCCTATTCCTAAACTTGAGCAGCTTGTCTCCTCAGTCCCCAGACGTTTGCAGACTGTTATAAAAAGAAGAGGGGATGCCACACAGTGGGAAACATGGCCTTGTCCCAACTTTCTTGAGATGTGTTGATGCCATGAAATTTAAAATCAACTTATTTTTCCCTTAAAATGATACATTTTCTCAGTTTAAACATTTGATATGTCATCTATGTTGTATTCTGAATAAAATATTTAAATTTGAAACTTCTACATCATTGCATTCTGTTTTTATTCACAATTTGTACAGTGTCCCAACTTTTTTGGAATCGGGTTTGTATATAAAGATTTTCAAATGTAATATTTCAATTCATTGTAATGAATGATTTGTGTTCCCTTAATTATTATTATTATTATTATTATTTTTTTTTTTTTTTGAGCAGTGTAATAGTGTAAACTCAATAGAAAATACACTGATTCTTGAGATAAGGGAGAAAACATATTTTAGATAAATAACAACTAACACAACATTATTAAAAATTCGTATTTTTGTAGACAAAGGTTTCAGATAATGAGCCATACCCAGAACAGTCTTATCTATAAATATTTTTACTAAAAAATTATATTTGTTCACTCCATAACTTAATTTGTCAACTCTGTCAGACACTAAAAAGCATGCTAATTAAATTTAATCCATCCAAAAACAGTGTAAAGTCTTCAGTTATGTAATATTGGTGTTCAGTAAAGGAGCTAGTGTTTTTCACACTATTATGAACAACCCAGTTTCTAAAGGTTAGATTACATGTGTTTCCAAGTATAGAGTGTGATTTTAAAATAATACTGAAATTATTTAAAAGAATAAGCTGAGTATACAAATTTCCTTAGATGTAACTTTTTAAGTATTGTTATTGTGTTCTTACTTTTTAACATAAATAGGGCTTTTGTGTTTGGGACATGTTTTGTCCCTTATCTCAAGAATCAGTGAATAAATGTTGAAATATAGGGAAATTTAGGGAGATCTGTTAGTGTTAGTGTTTCTGTTGGGATTTAAAGGGTTTTTGTTGTCTGTGTTGTCGAGGAAGGACCAGAACGTGTTGTGTTTGTTGTGTGTATGCTGCTTTATTTAAAGGAGGTAACTGTGTAGTTACCAATGCAGTGATGTCTATAGTTACATTAGCTCATGCATGTGTGATATTGTTAGTTGACGTGATTTTGGAGAACCCAAGAACCCTTTTCTTCTTTGGAAAATTATGAACTATGCATTAAATTACTGCTATAAGTTCATGGAACACCAAAATATTGACTTTTTCAATTTTAACCCTTTATTCCCCAATTTAGGATTAGGGCCAAATTTGACCCATCAGTCAACCACACAGCTACATTTAACAATGTTAACACTTTGAATCCCCACGGATGTGGCTTCCCTTTGTACTGCCTTATGCCACCAAATTTCCCTTTGTACTTGATGTCCCTTGATGTCGACATCATCATCGATGGATGGACTGTTTTTGGCGAAGAGCTATAGTCAGACATTGTCTCCGAAAAGAATCCAAAAATGGTCTCAGTTTCCAAAGTCGATCCTTTTTTACTTCTTCACTGGACATTTCGTTGTCTACAAAGTGGAGGACAGAGAGTAGCAGGTTGAATCGGTTGCGACTCAATACGTCTGCCACAGGCCCATAATGAACTTCACTTTCCCAGTACTGACGTACTCCAGACATTTGAACTAATCCCATCCTGAGATACATTCCTAGAACTTGTTTATCTCCTTTACTGAAGTGTCTACACATTTCCCATGCTTTTGAACACTATGTTGATTGGTATGCTCAACAATATTTTCCAACATATCAAGGGAAACAAAGCATCGAAAGTAAACCAGTGGTGTGTCTGTCGTAACATCCTGGTACGACTCAACCTGTTCACCTTGAAAGTTCACGTCAGGCTCAAAGTATTTCTTTCGCCAACTGTAAAGTTTACAGCATGATTTGGCTCCATCTGTGGGCTAGCAGTCCCTGCAAATGGCACATCTTCATCACTGGACGAGTCATTGGATGAGTCTTGGGCAGAAGATTCACCACCATCACTTTCATGCGGTTGAAACAATTCATCAGAATCGCTATCGCTGTCCAATTCAGGGCCAAAGTCACTATCATCAGCTTCAAGTTGCTCCAATACTTGTCTTAAGTGATTCTCTGTTGCTTTCCCTGTCCTGAAAAGGGAGCGGCCATACTAGATACCAAGATATATTACTTTATTAGTCTCTGGCCCTGTACTACTGAGGTAACTTATATATTGTTCAGTATAACTGAAATGAATTTATTTCAATGCTTTAGCCAAATACAGGACTGTCACCATTCTTCATCAAAGTCACTCAAAGAACCAAAGTTTAATTTTTGACCCCAATTTTTTTTAACCCATACACCCAGAGGGTCATTTTTGGTCGCTAATTTATCCAAAAAGAATACAAAACATTCTAGGCATTCTGCAAGCTAATACTAAATTGATTAACAAAAAAATACACAATTTTACCAACCGCTGGTTTGCTGAGAAGACGATTTTGTTTGGGTAGGTTTCCAGCTCAACAAAACAGCATGTGGTCAGCCATTTTGTTACTACCACTCTGGCACTTGTGAGTTCAATATTCATCCACTAGGTGTCTCTATGCAGGGGCCAGAAGTGGCACTCTGGGCTTTTGAAGTTAAATTTGACCATTTTTTTTGTTTGTTCATTTTGGGTAGCAGCAATTAACAGCGGCCAAATTTGACCCTGTGTGTTGTCCAGGAAATTGATGTATTTAGGTTTAATAATTTCACTTCAGTCACTGAGCAGTGTTTAATTTTATGTTTAAATATTCTTTGTTTATGGACTCATGAAATAAGTTTATAGATTTTTGGATGAAATTTCAAAATGTTTTCAACATTAATTGCGGGTACAAACATGATGTTGATTCAATGCAGTTAAAGTTGACACATTAATACTGATTTAACATTTTGATGGTTGCTTGCTATCTGGGTAGGGTTTGGGTTAGTAGAATAAGTTACATGTACTTGTAAAATAACTTATAGTCAGATATGTCTTAAGGAGCATCAAAATAAAGTGTTAGCAGTTATTAAGAAGACTTAGGTTATACTTAGATTGTGGACCATCGAAATAATGCGTTACCAAAAGATTTCATTACATTTAATAATGCAGTAATTTCAGCTTGTCTGAAATAAAGAATAAATCTCATATCTATGGCAAAAATCTGATTGTAGTGGAGGAATGCAATTCTACAATACTTCCTTCGTTAAACATGAGGATAAAGGCACACCCACACAAATATTTGTTTTAGCAGCTGATAATATCTTAAAAAATGAGTTTTGTGATGAGGTCTCTACATGGCCTACTTTAAGGATGAATGATATACAGTGCCCTCCGCTAATATTGGCACCCTTGGTAAATATGAGCAAATGCGGCTGTGGAAATAAATCTGCATCGTTTATCCTTTTGATCTTTTGTTCAAAAAATTCATATAATTCTAACCTTTCATTGAAGTAAAACAACTGAAAGTGGGGGGAAACTCACATTATGAAATAAATGTTTTTCTCCAATGCATGTTGCCCTTAGAAATTCTTATGAGTAAAATATCTTTGAATTATATTTCCATTAATTAATTAAGCTATTTCTAGCACACCAGGAGCATGAAATTGTCCAGCCATGACTTTCTGTTCCACATGAGTATAAATATGATGAAACACAAAGGCCAAATTCCCTTAATCATTCAGCACAATGAGTAAAGCCAAAGAATATAGTTCTGATGTGCAGCAAAAGATTGTTGAGCTTGACAAAATAGAAAGTCGCTATAAGAAAATAGCTAAAGCATTGAAAATTCCCATTTCCACCATCAGGGCAATAATTAAGAAGTTTCAACCCAGAAATAAGAGCAAAACTACAACTGACTTCAGCCACAGCCTTAGATGAAATCAACTGAAGATAAAAGAAGACATTACATCTCTGAAGATCTCAGCAGAGGAGGATTAAACAACTCCACAAACAGCATTACCAGCATTACGAACCAGACTGACTTTATTTCTGTCAGATGTCTACAGAAGCTTTTACTGAGAATTAACAGATGTTGATGTTTGGTTGAAATGTTCAGTTTAGTGTTTGCTTTAGTTGGGCTCTTGACCCTTGACTTTTGTTAAGTTGCTTCTTTTTTAGGAATTGCAGGTGTTTTCAGAAAACATTACTAACGCTCTGTCTAGAGCGAATGCGAACACACTGTTATAAACCAATCAGGTGCATTTTTGACAACACGCTGCCCAGCATACCCAGTTTAAAAAAAAAAAAAAAGTCACAGTTTGCCACTACTGTACATACAGAGTAAAATATTAATATTGTAATATATTAGTGCTGGCACCAAGCACTATGTGTGTGTGTGTGTACATTAAAATGATAGCTGATCTTTGTTTTTCCTGGAAGGCTAAAAGACAGATCTGCCTGGCAAGCTCATTGGAATGGATTCTTCAGTTATGATCAGGACGCTGAGGGAGGGTGGTATGCGTCTCACACACTGAAGATGGATGGCTGTGGGTTTTTTCCTGAAAGCACTGTGGCGTGTGTAAACCTGCCTGACACATGCTTGAGAAACAGCTGACAGTTTCACCGGCCTGGAACTATAGTTTGTTTCACTACAGCCTGGCAAAATTAACTGTATTCATTGTCTCGCTAGGTGAAGACATTCTCAAGATTTCTCAGCTTTGCTATCACTGTAAAGACATTGTTACTAAAGATCAGAGCCCTATTCTTTGCTGCTGAAAGATAATATTGCAAAATAAACACTTGCACAGCTTTCAATCAAGAAAAGAACAGCTTGTTTACCATAGAGTCGTTGTATAGCAGTAACGTCATCCCAGCTGAGCAGCACATTAGATCCCAACTTCTTATAGTATGGCGACATGAGCGCATGGCGAACGGGTGAATGAACCAAACCCAGAGTGTGGCCAATTTCATGAGCAGTCACAACGAACAGGTTGTGTCCTTTAAGACTATTCAGGGTCCAGCGTTCAGACATATCAAAATGAGCTTCACCGTGGAATGGGAAAAATGCATGAGCCAGAGCACCACCTAAAGAAAATAAAGACAGAATCCTAGTTGAAAGACTGAGTAAAGTCCCTGCAAGGCAAGTTATAAAGGCAGTTTTTGAAACGCCACTCTGCTATTTCAGTCAAGTCAAGCCACCTTCATTTATATAGAGCTTTTCACAATATAGATTGGGGCAACTTACCCGACACCTTTTTCAACCAAAATAGAACACTCAATGCACACTCATCCACACAGCAACAGCACCCGGTGGCTAGAGAACGCAAACCCCAAAACAGGTTTTGAAATAGTTTTGAAACGATACCGTTATCATCTTCATGTACACTTCAAAAAACGCAAATCTGTGAGAACGGTGACGGCATGCACGTAAGCATTACGTGTTTAGGCAAGCGCGTCTGAATACGTATGTGGGCAGGCGCATAGTTTTTCTTTACAAAATGACCGCCAAATTTCTTGTTTGCAGTGTTTTTAGTCGTTTCTGATAATTTGATAATCTGTACAAAGGCAAAGTGAAGTGAAGGAGGCCTTCAAAGGGGAGAGTTTAGTTGAGTCTGGCTGACTGCAGTAAACCTCGGGATAAACAGAGAGACTAACATTAGCGTAGATGCCATTCTTCTTATGATGTAACGAGTACATCAGGTGTTATGGAAAGTGGAATGTCAGTTCCGGCTGACCTAGTTAATGCAGCCTAACAATCATATAACTGATTTGAATAATAGAAATTGATAATGTAAATGCCATAGTAAAGAGATGTGTTTTTAGTCTAGATTTAAACTGACAGAGTGTGTCTGCTTCCCAAACAATGCTAGGAAGACTGTTCCAGAGTTTAGGTGCTAAATAGGAAAAGGATCGACCGCCTGCAGATGATTTTGATATTCTAGGTATTATCAACTGGCCAGAGTTTTGAGACCGCAATAGGCGTAATGTAGTATAATGCGTTAAAAGAGCTCGCTTGAGTACTGTGGAGCTAAACTATTTAGTGCTTTGTAAGTAATTACCAAGATTTTAAAATGTATACGATGTTTAATAGGGAGCCAGTGCAGTGTTGACAGAACCGGGCTAATATGGTCATACTTCCTGGTTCTAGTAAGAACTCGAGCTTCCTCATTTTGGACCAGCTGGAGTTTGTTTATTAAGCGTGCAGAGCAACCACCCAGTAGAGCATTACAATAATCTAGCCTTGAGGTCATGAACGCATTAATTAACTGTTCAGCATTTTGCATTGAAAGGATGTGCCGTAATTTAGATATATTTTTAAGATGGTAGAATGCTGTTTTATAGATGTTAGAAACGTGGCTTTCAAATGACAGATTGGTATCAAAGAGTACACCCAGGATTGTGTAAAATCACTAGTCACCTTGATAGTAGGAAATTACTAGTCACCCAGCCAGCACAGCCATGTGGGGCCCAGATGGGTTTGACCTGGGCTGTCTAACTGGGGCCCAGCTAGTTTTGTCCACAGTTTCCATGGAGGCCCCACATGGGTTAGCCCAGATGAAATGAAAACTGCTCAGTGTGGACACTACAGGGTGTTAAATGTAACACTGAATCATTTTATGTTAATGGAGTTAACAAGATAATTAAGTGATTAATTGAGTGATGACTGAGCATTATTGAAGATACCTGATGATAACAAGCAGAATCACTGAATGAAAGAGTTTGATGATTGCGTTGTTTTACATGTGCGTAAGCAATCTTCTATCACCTCTTCTCCTGTGTTCTGATCAGGAGATTCTGTACTCTTTCAGAAAATAGCGCCCCTACCGTATAACAGTGAAAACATGCAGCCGGAAAACTCAGTGGCGGGGAAACCGTAAAGTAGATTTGAAGTAAATTCCTATGTACACCACCAGTGGGACTAGACTACACAAAGATTCAGATACTCAGAAATAGGAACATACCTGTTTTCTTTAAATTTCAATATTTTCAAACAAATCTACTGTAGGCTACTGGATGCCAAAATAACAGTGTATGTAAACCTATGTGAAAAAAAAGTATTTAATAGGCTACTTAATCAAAAGATTAAACACAACTACAAGAAAAATATATTTAAAATACAATTTTACTTTTAAGTATATCTTGATCAAGATCCAAATTTTCGTTGACAGCTAAATAAATGCTTTATAAAAGTAAAGTATCGCTCTGACACCATCCAACTGTCAAAGAAACTATAACACACAGCTGAACTGATTTTCCAAATGCATGATTTACTAACAAAACTAAAGCATGATAAATATAGCTTACCCAAGAAAGCTCAAGTAAACATACAAATTTAGACTAATGGGCATTGTTTCTAAAGCACTTGATAGGACTTGCATGACCGAACAGGAATGTGTTTATTTCTTATACAATAAACCACGCACAAGAACGTTTTGATTAATGATGTATACTGACACAAACTGAAAATTACATTTCACCATGGGACATTTCTAACGAAAACAGGTTTAGGAGATCCGGAGATCTGGACTGGAGGTTTTTTTTTTTTTTTTTTTATGAATTTATTGGATTGTCATGACTAAATAAGAATTTTAAATGTTACAAAAATATATAGGCCTACCTGCTTAATTCTTAGTGCAGTTTCTTTTTTTCTGCTCTGGACAAATAGCTTCGTTTGGAAGCCATATGTCAAGACGCATGTCATTATCTGCTGCACTGCATGATGTCTGAGTCCAAAACAGGTAAAAAAAAAAAAAAATATATATAAATCATTAGAATTTTTTTGGGTTTTTCACATGACTCCGCTAAAGATGAATCCGCATTTATATGTGGATGTTATTAAAATATGTTTGAATAATATAGTGATATGCTACTGAAATAATCTGTGAGAGCAAGGGGGTCCCCTGGTGGTTCAGGGCCCTACACCCCTTGCGTAGTTTGCGTATATAGGGAGGACTGGCACTGGTGCTGTCACCTGCCCATGTGGCACTTCCATTATAGTTCACATGGTTCATATTTAATAAAACATTTACACTAAACACTTTTCCCAATTTTTTTATGTAAATGCTAATAAACAGCATATTTAATTTAATTTAATTAATTAAAGAAAGAAAGAAGTTACCTGGCCCATCAAATGCATTTCCTGTCCCATCATTATGTTCCCCTTCAAAGAAGGCCAGACGGATGTCGGCGGGACCCTGCTGGAGTTCCTGGAAGAGCAGTCCAGACACGTTACTCCAGAGCTGGAACGCTGCCTTCACCGCCAGATGCACTTGACTGGGAGAGAGACTCCGGGGCCAGTTAATGACGCGATAGGTGAGGTGACGTTTGTGCCATTTCTCTCCTGTGGAAGTATGAAAGTAATGCATCAAACCAATGCACTTAATAATTGTGACTTGTCAGCGGAATATTAGCAGTTTGTAAATTTGTAAATGGACAGTGAAATTTATTTAGATTTGTAAGGTAACAGTTACTTTTTATAGTGTGTTTTTTATTACATTTAAGAAATACATTAGTTAAGTAAAATCAAGTTATTTATAACATATATACTGTATACTTAATACTTAAATTAGCATTTTACATTAATGACACTTTTAAAGTTCTTTTTAGTCAGAGATATATTAATAAATATCCTGAAGTTTCCAAGCTTTATAATGGCAGTGAAGGTCCATTGAGTTTGAAGCTCAAAAAAGATTTCCATCCATTATAAAAGTACTCCACACGAGCCGTGGAGTCCAGGGTTTAATAAAGGCCTTCTGAAGCAAATCCACAAGCGAAGCGAAACGCATGTTTGTGGAAGAAAAATGTACATATTTAACACTTTATAAAGTAAAATATCTGACTCTATGGACCCCGTCACTGCCATAATAAAGCATGGAAGCATCAGGATATTTATTAATATAACTTTGATTGTGTTCGTCTGAAAGAAGAAAGTCACATACACCTAGGATGACTTAAGGGGGAGTAAATCATGGAGTAATTTTCATTTTAAAGTGAACTAATCCTTTAACATGTGACTGAGGTTTTGTGAATTGGACACATAATTACAGACTTCCAAAACACAAATAACTCCATTGTTCTGAGGTAACATGCTAGGATTTTCTCTATTATGCCATAATCCCTAATTCATATTTTAGAGCACAGTGAAACCAAACTAAAATGAACATTAAAGAATTAAAGTGTTGTATTATTTTTTATTCGTTTGTCTGTGAAATCCCTTTATGTGTGGTTACTGTGCTGTGTATTATGAATGACAGCCAGTTTTGTGCCCACTACAGACTTTGTTTTTGTAGTGAGAACCGACATCAGGTACTGACATGAACACACACATACTTAAACCAATTGGTGCTGCATTCCTGAAGTATTAGCAAATGTTCAAACTGACAGGTCTGAATTTACAGGTCCAAATCACACATACACACACTGAGACTTTATTTCAACACAACTCCAAAAATATCACCAATGCAGCCTCTGTTAGAATGGCTGACTCTCTTTCTGCCCGTCTGTTCTACTATAACCTACACTATTCTGAGATATGTCCTGTTTGAAACAAACGATTTAGCCATACGTGTATGTTTGTTTTAATCCACTCAATGAAAATGTCTTTTAATCCACTCAATGAAAACAGTCCTCAGTGCCATAGACCTTGACTGAAAACAGGTAATCAAGAGTTTAATGAACTTTAGAACTTGGCAAACTGTGTAAATTTGCCTGAGTTTGTGTGGTGGACCTATACACAAGTGGATGTTCGTTCTAACCTGCTGTATACACTCGGTATGGACAGTAATTATGACTACCACTGTATTTACCCATTATTAGGCTCGAAATTACACCACACCCAGTAGGCACTGAACTACCTCACAACTCCATAAAAATCCATTTAACCAAAGGACCGTTTGACTGAAGATATTGTGTCTACCCTATGAAAAAGAAGTTTATTCAAGTGTGCTATTAGTATACTTAATTTAGAAGTATACATTCAGTATACAATTAAAATTGCACTTAAGTGTACGTGACATACTGACAAAAAGGTCTACGATATTTGCCCTATACTTACTTACATTTACTGTACTCAATCTTTTGATCGAGACATTAGCATTAAAAGTATTTCTAAATTATACTTGGCTTGGAGTTGTGTTTAAACTTTTGATTGAGTAGCCGATTAAATATACTTTTTCACATAGTTTTACATACAGTCTTATAAACTGATATTGTTTGAAAATATTGATTTATAAAGAAAACCGATATGTTCCTAATTCTGAGTATTGTGTAGGCTAGTCCATTGGTGGTGTACATGGGAATTTACTTCAAATTTACTACTTTACTCTTTCCCCGCCATTGACTGAATTTTCCGGCTGCATATTTTCACTATTTATACGCTATTATGCATCTTCAGAAAGAGTACAGAATCTCCGGATCAAAACACAGGTGAAACCGCATTCTTCTTTTAGCTTAAAAATATATCTACACTACGACATATGCTCTCAATGCAAAAGGCTGAACAGTCAGTTCATGCGTTCATAACCTCAAGGCTAGATTACTGTAATGCTCTACTGGGTGGTTGCCCTGCTCGCTAATAAACAAACTCCAGCTGGTACAAAACGCAGCAGCTCCAGTTCTTACTAGAACCAGGAAGTATGATCATATTAGCCCGGTTCTGTCAACACTGCATTGGCTCCATATTAAACATTGTATACATTTTTAAATCTTGCTAATTACTTACAAAGCACTAAATGGCTTAGATCTCCAGTACTTGAGCGAGCTCTTAACACATTATAAAGAATTATATAAAATTCTGGCCAGTTCAAGTTCAGTTCAGTCCAAATCAACTGCAGGCGGTTGATCCTTTTCCTATTTAGCACCTAAACTCTGGAACAGTCTTCCTAGCATTGTTCGGGAAGCAGACACACTCTGTCAGTTTAAATCTACACTAAAAACACATCTCTTTACTATGGCATACACACAGAACATTATCGATCTCTATTATTTAAATCAGTTAAATGATTGTTAGGCTGCATTAACTAGGTCAGCTGGAACCGGGAACACTTCCCATAACACTTGATGTACTCGTTACATCATAAGAAGAATGACATCTACGCTAATGTGAGTCTCTCTGTTTATCCAGAGGTTTAATGCAGTCAGCCGGATCCGGGTCGTATCCAGATCAGATGGTGGACCTGCGCCTAGACACGACCAACACATGTATGAAGTGTCTGCAGAGACCGTGTCAACTAGACTCTCCTCTGTGACGGCCTCATCAATGACACTGATTCACAACAAACCCGTCTCCTGCGTGAATATTCAACTATATTACTGATCCGCCCGGATTGACATTATATGATAATTGAACTGAGATGAATGACATCAATGTTTTCTCCAGAGCGGCTGTACAGCCGAATCAAATTCTGTTGCATTATTTTCCTGTTTAACACTGTGAAGCTGCTTTGAAACAATCGTCATTGTAAAAAGCGCTATATAAATAAAGGTGACTTGACTTGAAGAAGAAGTAGAAACAAGCAATAAACTTTAAACAGCATATACACTCTCCTAAAGGATTATTAGGAACACCATACTAATACTGTGTTTGACCCCCTTTCGCCTTCAGAACTGCCTTAATTCTACGTGGCATTGATTCAACAAGGTGCTGAAAGCATTCTTTAGAAATGTTGGCCCATATTGATAGGATAGCATCTTGCAGTTGATGGAGATCTGGTGACTGTGGGGGCCATTTTAGTACAGTGAACTCATTGTCATGTTCAAGAAACCAATTTGAAATGATTCAAGCTTTGTGACATGGTGCATTATCCTGCTGGAAGTAGCCATCAGGTGGTCATAAAAGGATGGACATGGTCAGAAACAGTGCTCAGGTAGGCCGTGGCATTTAAACGATGCCCAATTGGCACTAAGGGGCCTAAAGTGTGCCAAGAAAACATCCCCCACACCATTACACCACCACCAGCAGCCTGCACAGTGGTCACTAGGCATGATGGATCCATGTTATCATTCTGTTTACGCCAAATTCTGACTCTACCATCTGAATGTCTCAACAGAAATCCAGACTCATCAAACCAGGCAACATTTTTCCAGTCTTCAACTGTCCAATTTTGGTGAGCTTGTGCAAATTGTAGCCTCTTTTTCCTATTTGTAGTGAAGATGAGGGGTATCTGGTGGGGTCTTCTGCTGTTGTAGCCCATCCGCCTCAAGGTTGTGCGTGTTGTGGCTTCACAAATGCTTTGCTGCATACCTCGGTTGTAACGAGTGGTTATTTCAGTCAAAGTTGCTCTTCTATCAGCTTGAATCAGTCTGCCCATTCTCCTCTGACCTCTAGCATCAACAAGGCATTTTCGCCCACAGGACTGCTGCATACTGGATGTTTTTCCCTTTTCACATCATTCTTTGTAAACCCTAGAAATAGTTGTGCGTGAAAATCCCAGTAACTGAGCAGATTGTGAAATACTCAGACCGGCCCGTCTGGCACCAACAACCATGCCACGCTCAAAATTGCTTAAATCACCTTTCTTTCCCATTCTGACATTCATTTTGGAGTTCAGGAGATTGTCTTGACCAGGACCACACCCCTAAATGCATTGAAGCAACTGCCATGTGATTGGTTGATTAGATAATTGCATTAATGAGAAATTGAACAGGTGTTCCTAATAATCCTTTAGGTGAGTGTAGTACACTTACAAGTACATTGATATTAGTATACTAACTACACAAAGTATCCTTAAAAAATATACTTGAACATTACTTAAAGGTGCACTGTGTAAATTTTAGTAGCATCTAGCGGTGAGGTTGCGAATTGCAACCGCCCATCGCTCACCCCACCCTTTCGAAGCACATAGAGAAGCTACGGTGGCCGCAGTGTGTAATATTTAATCATAAATATTACACACTGCACCTTTAAATATACCTCATAAAATTAACTTGAAGTATACTTTTTTTCTTAAGGGTACCCCTATCATCAAATCAATTTTGTAGTAAAAAAAAACAACAACAACAACAAAAAAAAACAATGAAAGCATGACCTGCATGCATTCTTTCAGTTTTCAATGAATATTATTGCTGTCCTTTGTTAATGATACATACGATGTGTGGAATTGAATGGGTTTTCAGTTTTAGGGTGTGCCCAACAAGTGTCTTCAAACACATCTTCAAACATTCGAGAAATTACTCAAATTAAAAACAGGCTGGTGAATGCGTGAAGTGTCTTAACCTGTCTGAGTGTAACGCTTCTTACGGAGATGCTGCTCATGTCTGCCCAAGTGGCCTGTGAAGATACCGTTGACCCTTTGGCTCCAGGAACTATGGCTACCAACATCTTTAACCCCGCAGCGGGCTGAGGTCATCTTCTCCAGAGTGGCACTGTCCAGCCGTCCAGTGACAGGCAGCTGAGACAACCACTGAAACTCTCTGAAAGAGAAAAGGCCACACGAAGAAACAGCTGCACTTCACTAGATCAGTAACCACATTTCTCTGGACCATCATCAAACTGCAGTTATGATGTTTCTGATAGTTGGTACCAGGTTAACCTCCTATGACCCAGGAAAACAAAGTCTTCTGAATGTAGTATTTTGTCATGTCATTACATTGTTTAGAGCATAAGAAACAAATTTCTAAATTATATTTTATTCATGTTATGTAGTGACACCAGGACTCAGTTGTTTAAAAAAAAAAAAATTTCATTCACCAATCAATTTTTAGGTTTCAGGATTTTTAACCACTCTTTGTTTAAAGATGATTCTCAACTATGTTATGAAACATATAATGGAATGTATTGATGTACCATTTTACTTTATGCAATATAGGGGTAAAATTGCCATACATGGGTTTTCCCATTCACTGCAATGCGCACAATCTATACACTCCAAATTGCATATTAATGTGTTCTTGGAGCAACATGTAATGGAAAAAGAAGTGCAATAATGGGAGTAATAGTTGACAACATTTTCATAATAATATCTAATATTTCATAGGAATGTTGATATGTCATTTCTTTCCCTATGCACTTGTTGTGTCTCCTAAAATGCCTGATAAACATGATTTAAGTCCTGGTGTCCTCTATTGAGAGTATGAAATCAATGCCCTGTTCTGTAACAGAAAATCATATTTTGATTAGAAACATTTGCATTTACATTTAATTATTTAGCAGACGCTTTTATCCAAAGCGACTTACAAAAAAACCCATAACATTTTCCTGAGATTTATAACAAACAATTTGAAAATTAGTCTGATTTAAATGATAATTACAAAATGTTATCATATTTCCATAAGAGTGCTAAATTTGATCATTCAGTCATTTTTAAAGAGCAAGGAGAAGTTGTTGTCCTGGTGAAACCTCAACACAAATGATATTTCTGAAAAGGGTTAAGACGATGAACTGATGCCCACAATGTGATCATACAGTTATGATGACTAACCAAGTTTGCTAGTGAACAAAAACATTCCAGCTTTAGCTTCGTACTCCTATCTCTTGAAATATGAAGGTCAAAAACAAAAGTAGAGCATGACGCTAACAAGGTCACAGGTTTTACCTGATGGCAGACTTAACTTCAGCTGTATGGTGAGTTTCCTTCTCCTTTTGCAGGTATCCATATCGCTCCAGAAAACCCTGCACACACACACAAACATCATGTGTCATACATCATGATTACTCCCATCCTCAGCTCGAATCTACCTCAGAGATCACTAAAACTAGACATACTGTAACATATTTTGGAATGACGTAGTACCATAGACTATACTATAGTGACATAGACACAGTAGCCAATACCCATATGATCATTGTTTGAGATAATTGTAGCATTTGTTGTTCCCTGCATGAAACAGAAAGATCTGTGGGAAGACGTGGTTCTCCGTGCCTCTGATGCCTTCACTTTATTGTCAATCCCCTAGACCGGAATACTGAATGACTGTCCAGAAAGGGGTAAAAGAAGCTGTTTGTATAATATCTGTCTGTAATGCATCTCATTTTAAACAGGGGTTTGTACAGAGAAACTAAAGGTTTTGGAATGTGTGTGTGAGAGGAAATGTCTCAGTCAGGTATTGGCATGTAAACTGCATATTTGCTTTTAGTGTATGTGTGTGGTGCACTTCTGAACCACCCGGAGGTCACAGGTAGGGTGAGACTAAAGCTGCTGGAATTTGTTGGCAGATCTGCATTGAGGCAACACATGATTAAAGTAGTGGAAATAACATGACAGAGAAACCGAGAATTCAACAGTTGCAGCTTGTCTCCAAAACACAGAATCATTGTTCATACTTTTAACACGCCTGCCAGTGTAAAGTGGGGATAAGAAACTAGCAAACTAAAAAGCATGATGATGAATTATTATGATATTATTTTGATGTATTTACTGTTTGATTGTTGCAAATATTTCTAGCTAGCTATCATTTCAATTCATCTCAATTCTGGAGACATAAGCAGTGGATGTAATTACAGTGTAAGGATGCACAATATATCATGATGCTGATATGGGATGCTGAGATGGGATGCTGATATATGTTGATTTGTAATGTTATCGTTATCGCCCCAATAAGAAAATTTGCCCGATATATGAAAGCCGATAAATAATGTAATTCAGATAAATCATTCAGATGAGACACTTCAGATGCGCTGTCCGCCATGATGGTTTTGAATTGCTTTAAATATGATAACTTTAAAAAAAAAGGAAAATACAGTTAAGTGCAACATGTGCAGCGCAAAACTGTCATATAGGATACATACAATTATAATGAGAACATCTTAATTGTATGATTGGGACATGGCTTTTAATGGTGAGACTTTTGTTTTTGTAATCAGGATCTCAAAAATTATATAAAAACTTGAAGTTAGATTTATCGGTATCGCGGCTAATTATCGGTGCTATTACAGTGCACTCGCAATGAAAATGCTCCCTTGGTTTCATTAGAAAATGTATGGCTGTGCCAAACTATTCTGACCTCAAAATTTTCCATAGCTGAAAGCATGACAATACATGACTCCAACATGTTTGTATGCAGTTGTATAACTAGAAACATGACATTGGATTTAATCTGGGCTACTTGAAGCCCATATATATGTTTTATTTCAATAGCTGTGTATTTTAAATTAAAAATAAATACATTAAAACATTTTTTTTTTTTAAAACGTGTCTATTTAAACGTATCTACGACTACGAATTATTTTGGGGCAAGATACAAGGCAGATAATTGGTGGAAGCCGATCTTACCTGAGCCTGAGCTGTGGAGACTGGAGAGCTCGCCGCGGTCTGACCGCACAACAGCACTGACAGCAGCACAAACACCTCCATCTGTGAACTGTTACTTCCAAAATCACCTCATGGAAATAGATCCCATCACGACAAAAGCTACACCGAACTCAAAAGAAGAGCGATAGAGACTTTCTCGCTGGTGCGCGTCTCTGAAAGCAGCGAATATCGAGTGCGCGCGTTCCGCGCGCGGGCACAGACTCAGTTCTCAAGTAACCATAAATGTATATATGTGAAAAGCAAACCCCACTTTAACTTTTTAAAACAAGAATTGAACATCAATTAAGAAGTTAACAACTTCTGTTAACAAGAAAGCAATGAAAACATCCAGAATTTGTGCCATGTTTAATATTTTTCCTTAATATTTTTTTCTTTATTTTTGTGCCCTCTTCTTTTCCTTTTTCTTATTTTTTTTAGGAATATTTTTCATATTTTCTGTTTAATATTGAACCATAATTTATTTTGTTTTGAATGATTGTTTATATTTCTTGTATGTATTGACTTGTTAATATTGCAATAAATTTAAATAAAAACATAATTGAACTGCTCTCTCCGACACCGTAGCACGGTCCAATATTTACAAGCATTCACAAGCTTTGCATTGAGTAGAAAATAATTTTCCAAAGATAATATTAAGGATGTAATACCACAGTACATTCTTTGTCCATGTTATCTCTACTGAACAAATCTTTACTTTACTAAATTGGCCTGTTACTCCTTTGCCGAAGAACGTCTATTTTAAATAACTACTGACCTACACTCTCCTAAAGGATTATTAGGAACACCATACTAATACTGTGTCTGACCCCCTTTCGCCTTCAGAACTGCCTTAATTCTATGTGGCATTGATTCAACAAGGTGCTGAAAGCATTCTTTAGAAATGTTGGCCCATATTGATAGGATAGTATCTTGCAGTTGGAGATTTGTGGGATGCACATCCAGGGCACAAAGCTCCCGTTCCACCACATCCCAAAGATGCTCTATTGGGTTGAGATCTGGTGACTGTGGGGGCCATTTTAGTACAGTGAACTCATTGTCATGTTCAAGAAACCAATTTGAAATGATTCGAGCTTTGTGACATGGTGCATTATCCTGCTGGAAGTAGCCATCAGAGAATGGGTACATGGTGGTCATAAAGGGATGGACATGGTCAGAAACAATGCTCAGGTAGGCCGTGGCATTTAAACGATGCCCAATTGGCACTAAGGGGCCTAAAGTGTGCCAAGAAAACCTCTACCATCAACAAGGCATTTTCACCCACAGGACTGCTGCATACTGGATGTTTTTCCCTTTTCACATCATTCTTTGTAAACCCTAGAAATGGTTGTGCGTGAAAATCCCAGTAACTGAGCAGATTGTGAAATACTCAGACCGGCCCGTCTGGCACCAACAACCATGCCACGCTCAAAATTGCTTAAATCACCTTTCTTTCCCATTCTGACATTCAGTTTGGAGTTCAGGAGATTGTCTTGACCAGGACCACACCCCTAAATGCATTGAAGCAACTGCCATGTGATTGGTTGATTAGATAATTGCATTAATGAGAAATTGAACAGGTGTTCCTAATAATCCTTTAGGTGAGTGCATTTCTGTGGTTCCTTTTAAGGTTCTAGAAAAAAAAAAAGCTGTGTTGTGCCAACTAGTCTTTAAGCAGAAACCATATTTCAGATTTTTTTCAGTCAGGTTTTAAATCTTGTTCATGATTCATCCCAAAGGTGTTCCATCGGGTTGAATGTAATATTTATAGGTATGACTAGTGTACTATACATGTACCATTCTGATTTCACAGGCCTTTTTAAACCACGCTATTAGGGAGTTCTTTGCAGCTGAATTTTATGAACTGTAGCTTTTATGAAACACGCCCAGAACAAGTACATTAAGACCGAAACAAGTATGTTAAGATCAAAAGGGTGTTTAATATTTTTTGCAAAAAGAAACAAAGAGAAACAAGTAAAACAGTTTGTGATGGATTTTTACAAAACAATAAGCATTTCACAAATCTATCACACACTAAATGCCGGATTCAACAATTCAGGAAATTAAAAAGTAACAAAAATAACATTTGGCCCCACCCCCTTCACCTAGAGCAAAATTATCCTTTAAAGCTGATCTGTGGCCAGTTTTGCCATTTCCTTAAAGGACTGAAGGTTTACAAAGTGGTGGCTCAGAGATCAAATTCATTCCCTTCCCTACACTCAGAATTCCTCAGCCCTCACAGTAGATTCAACATTTATGGGAAAAACTGCTTGTTTCAAACAGTATATGCAGGACGCTCATGCAACAGAAAGGTATGCAGACACAAACCTCTCCCCTTACCCTCTCAACCCACCCCACAATAAACAATGGTCTGGAATGGCATCCACAAAGTCTTCAGTATGGCCGTCCACGTCTCTCTTCTCTGTGGTCTCCCCTTTGGGATGGAGGCAAATTTTACACAAACGTCAAATTAACACTAAGATTACAACTGACCGTAGAGCGGAGCGATTTTCATTACCTTCCGCCCATTTTGTATCCACCTCCACCATAGCCTCCACGGTCTCCACCTCGGAAACCACCGCCACCTCTGCCACCTCTGAAGCCGCCACGGTCCCCGCGGTCACCTCCGTATCCACCCCGACCGCCGCGGTCTAGAAAAAGTGAGTGGCAACATGAATCTCTGCTTGGCATTCACAAACAATTTCAGAAGAGTTGGGGCGCAAAAAAACAAAAACAAAAAACAAACCCATGCTCTGTAAAATTGTTAAAAACTTACCACCTCCATAGCTTTCGCCTTCTGGTTTTGGCGTTCCACACTTGTTGCATTCATATCGTCTGGCAAAGTTCATGTTTCCACAAGAGCTGCAAGAAGAGGTGTATAGATGAATACAATCCAAATACATCTTCCTCTCAAAAACATACACTATATGGTCCAAACCTGTTAGGACAAGGCCAGTCTCCTCCCCTGACGTCAAACGAGGGACCGCCACCAAAGCCACCTCTGCCTCGAAAACCTTTGAGCACAGACCAGCATGAAATTATTTAAATTCCAAACAGGACCAAAAGATCAAGCTGGTTTTATTAGACAAGGAAGAGTCCAGATTGAGAACATACCACCGCGGCCACCACTTCCTCGGCCGCCTCCTCTCTGGGTGAACTCCGCCCTTCTGGTAGCAAATGACACCTTGATGGGTTTTCCTTTAAACTCCTTTCCTAGATTCCAGCAAAACAAAACCGCATTATAAAAAGGGATTATCAAAGTCAAAGAGACCGCAAGGATGTTTCTTTTACCATCAAACCAATCAATGGCAGCTTTGGCTGAGGGTGGGTCATCGAAGGAGACCGTGGCTTCACCCTTCAATCGTCCAGTGGCTTTATCAGAATACAGATTGATCATGGGTAAGCCAGTCTTCTTATTGAGCTGTTAAAGAAATTTGTTAAAGATTAAGCAGCTTCACAACTGTAAATCCAGGTTCTTTAGGTCGCTGAAGCTTTTGACTATGGAGCTATGATTTTCATGATGCAGAAAACTTGAAATAAAATTAAAATTCACAACATGTAAATCAGGGCTCTACACTGCAACCATTTCAGGCGCATTTACGGCTGAAAATTACCAAAAAAATGTTAACTGACTACAGTGCGACGGACTACACTTCAAAGACAGTTTACATGGTAAATTTGGGTCAATCAAGATCATGTTCCATGAATATTTACAAAAATGTACTACTGTAAATTTCAAATTTATTATTAGTAATATACATGGCTAAGGACTTCATTTGGACAACTTTAAAGGTGATATTTAGTTTTTTTGCACCCTCAGATTCCAGACTCCCCAATATTCCAAATATTGTCCAAACAAACCATACGTCAATGGAAAGCTCATTTCAGATGTATAAATTTAAATAAAGTAAAAATGACAGGTTGTGGTCCAGGGTCACATCAGTATTTTATAGTAAAGGGTACTGTGTTCCGCTTTGTCAAAGGAAGAGTTTAACTTCCATTCAAATACATTTTAAAATATTGGATGCTTTATGACTTCCATTACTACGGATAAATTTGTATTAATCCAAAAATTAACTTAATACTTTATTTTATTCTTTATCAATACATTGATTAATTGAGTCCAGAAAAAGAAAAAAAAAAAAGAAAATAAAACAGACTTTAGGAAAAAAAAAAAAAAAAAAAACCCTCAGTCAACTTGCCTTTATGATTCCGATTTGTTTGAAGAAGTCACCCACTTCCTGAGTGGTGACATCTTCTCCAAGACCTTGGACAAAGATGGTATTATTGTCCGAGTTATCCTGATCACCATCTGGAATTGGGAGAATATATTCATATCGGACTCATGACACCATTACAATAGTCACACATCAGGGTAACTTTCACTACCTTCATGCCAACTCAAATAAAACCACTAAATGCTCACTCCAATATCCCCCCCACTTCTGAATTCAGGGTGAAATTCTCACAAGCACTTACCTCCATCATCCTTTTGACCATAGTCTCTGGGTCCTGAAAAACAACAAGACACGAAAGAGAAACACAACTTTGAGAACTTGCCATGAACCCTTATTTCAATACAAAGTCTATGAATAAAAGAAAATCAAACTGCTTTGCTACATAGATTTGACCTTTACAAATGTCAGTTTAAGCTATGCACCAGTGTCCAAAATTGCTGCACCATTTCCAACAACACCTTTGTACACCAGGACAAATTTGAGAGTCTAGCAAAAATAAAATCCAAGTATTCATGTTTCTAAATCATGTTTCTTCACCATGTGCAGATGGGATCCAGAAGACTGGCATTTAATTCATGCAAAGATACCATTTTACAAGAGTAAAGCTGGGTAGTTAGACTTTAGCCCACAAGAGCACTACCAGAGAGGACAGCAATAAAGACAATAAGGTGATGTTCCTTTGGGTTGACATAAAAAGGTGGCTCAAGAGTTCATTTGCCAGCTAATCTCTGTATTTCTTATCTCTTTTCCCCCACTGAGACAGTTCTGATGCTCATCACTTACCACCGTAATTTTTGTAGCCACCACGGTCACCACCACTGCAGAGGAAAAATTGAAGATATGATGGCTTTCCTTTGTTGAAACCTGGGAGCGCAAGGCTCCCTCTTTATCAGTATTCATGCCAAGGTTTACTACTGAGGAGGAAACGGCTCCCATTGACAGATGGGTTAAGGATGATGGGCCAAATGTACATGAAACATTTTTTTAAATAGAAACCAAAAAGGCAAGCCTCTTTCCAAATTAGAATGGTTTTGGATGAACTTCAAGATTTGATGCGCTCTGAATTGAGACTGTGAGGTAACTAAAACCAGAGAAGAGCACGGAGGACAACCTCCCTGCTCCCTCTTTCATTTTTCAAGAAACAAAACTAGATCTGCTGTGGTACTCGTGTAGACGAGCACACATTGTCTTCCATTATGAGTGCTTATGAGCTCCAAAGGCTGTGGTCCAACTTTAATTTCACTCACTTTGATACCTGTAGTATAAAATGTAGACCAGTTAACACAAAAAGAAACAACACCGTACAGACAGCGATTCATGGAGTGACTGAGAATTGTTCCTTGTAGCTGAACCTTCCAATGTGAACACTCTCCCAAAGGGAAGCAGGAAAAGTTGATTGGAACAAGTGGAGACCAGTAGAAATCTGCATTAAATTGAATTCGACCAGTCATTCCCAATCATCCAATCAGCTTCTGTGGATAACTTGTTTTTTGGGCCTTTTTTCCTTCTAGAATTAGCATTAAATTCAAGGGAAACTTGGCTATGAAAAAAAAAAAAAAAAAAAAAAAAAAAAAAAAAAAAAGTCTGGAGTCTCCAGAATTAGCCACACTTTCATTTAGGGCTGTCACCAACCATTATTTTGGCAAGTTAATTTTTTTTATTCATTTGAGTAATAAAAATCAAAGTAAAGACTTAAACCTTTAAAATTACTTCATTTATAATAACGAGGCAATAATATTAGCTTCAAATAAAATATCAAATGGAAGTAATCAAGATTGTTTCATGTACTCTGTAAAACCATGAGGACATAATGCATAACAAATGCCTGCAGAGGGCACCAGCGGCCTGGTGATCGTTACACTTTACAGCAGATCAAATCCTTGTTTGGCCAAAAGACATTTAATTCAAATACTCAACTTCAGTTAATCTTAATTACTTGGCCACTTTACAAAAATGCTATAGCCACTGTAATCTCTTGAACAAGAACATTGGGGACATCAAAACATGCAAACTCAGAGCGAGGGTTTAAACTCATTTTGAAGTCGCAATGAACAGTTTGCATATTTTGAAAGATTGATGTATTGTGTTGGCATAGCTTTATAAATGATTTACCTTACAAATCTAATGAAATTGAGTACTAGGGTTGTGCGATGTCTACCAAACTGGCATCAGACGAGGTCTACAGTGAATCTCGATATGACTTATGGACGATGGACAATGACATTAGGGGTTTGCGCTTTAGCGTTATGCGCCGTGTGTCTGGAGAAAGAACGCAGACGGCGCTGAAAGGGCTTGAATGAAGTGCGTTTGGCTTTAGATAAAACCATATACAGCACTGAAATAACCACAAACGATCCTGAATGATTGTGGTGAGATCCGCACCACTGTTTTGACGCTCCGCTTACTTCAACTAGAAACAGGAAAATTGTGCAACCGTTCTGTCTCACGGCCCAGATGGAAACATGCCGGGGTCTGGATACGTACCACAGTTCGCCATTTGAATATCATTTGTTTAGTTTGTGTAAAACACCTAGTAGTCTATTGTTTTTTTGCACAATCTTTGGCGTTTAAATTGTGTTCATTAAACTGTTTTGAATGCAATTTGTACTGTGATGGCATCGTCTATCGGTCCAACCCTATGGCGTTCCCAGATGTACGTTATAAGCAACCCAAGCTCACAGCAAGTGCACAGATGGAGTTGAGACGCTTCACATGCAAACAACTAGAATTCATGTGGAGCAGTATTTAATGTGAACTGAGCCGCTCTGAGATGCACGCAACTTACACGCGTGTAAATAAAGTGCATATTAAACCTGCTGGGCATACGAAACTTTGTAAGTTCACAATAGCACTTTGCTATAGGATTGTTTTTAAATGGTTAATACATTGTGCAGCCTTAGAAAACAGTCTAATAATGCAGTTCAAGGATTCTCATCCGTGGAATGAGTCACTTCTGGCATTTTGCCGGTTACTCCACACGGGTAAGTGGCAAGCGAGGATTTTTTTTTTTTTTTGAATACTCCAATTTAAAAAGTGTCAAGGAATTGTGACAGCCCTACTTTAATTCAATTCTCAGCTCAGTCTTAAAATCAGACATTTAAGATCTCACCAATTCTAGAGCAGATGAAACCTTGAGGGAAATATCCATAGATGTACCAGTTATGTACATTTTTGTGTGCGTTGAGCTATAACATGTCCCATATGTGAATGTTATGCATTTTAATGCATAAATATGTACTGGAAATGGAGAAACCTGGCTACTGTAGCCTATAAGCTATTTATAGGCATCCAACAACTAACTGCAATAAGTTGACAACATTCCATTGGGTGGAGTGTCACTTCAGAAACAAACAGATGGTGGGTCCATTAAGAGTACAACCACTTCAAATAATAAAAGTACAGATGAACCACCTTTTGAAGTTGTACAAACTTAATTCACCAAATGAGATATCCATAGCCAAATTTAAACTAAAGTCCTATAAATCAACACCTTTCAGGTCTAAGAGCATTTTCTTTTTCAACAGAATGTTGAGATACCTTGTGGGGTGAGCACACTTACCCCACACCGGAGGGTGGGCCTCCTCGGCCACCTCTGTCAAAGCCTCCGCGGTCATAACCACCCCGATCAAAACCCCCACGTCCTCTGCCCCTGAAACCCTCAGCCCTGTCTGAGCCACCATCGTCGCCATACCTGCGGGGGGTATCACCTGAGGGGAGGGGGGGGCAGCGTTTCAGGGCATTTTCACATCGGCTTGTTTGGAGCTCACGTGCCTGAACCTGCCACGTTTTCTCCTTTAGTTTGGTTCGTTTAAGCATACATGAACAGTAAATGTCAAACAAAAATCGCTCCAAGATTGCCCGAATGAGGCGCTCAGTCCGATTCGGTAGAGGTGAGACGGTAATCCAAAGGACCAAGCGATATCAATTCATAACGGGAAAGGTGCTATAAAACGACAGTATGATTGTAAAAACCAAAGAGTGCCTCTTCATCTTAATGTTGTTTTATTGCTCATCACGCATTGCAAGAACGCAGTCCAGACGAAGCCTTTATTCCTGCATTATAACAATTAAGCTACATTCATAGAAGCGTTTGCCTCGACAGCTACAGATGAAGCCAAACTAGTGGAACAAACTCAATCATCTTGATGGACGACGCAGAGGAAAGTTTGACTCGCGTGACATGGGAACACATTTAGTATGCTCAAATGTTGCCTCGAACCGAACCAAGAAGAAAATGCTTCATTGAAACAAATTTAGTCACCATTTCAGAACGAAGTAAACTATATACTGGTCTGAAAATGCCCAAAGACACAAAATGTGATTAAATTTGTACAGGGCAGCACATTACGAAACAATTACCATCATTGCGTCGCACATAGCCACCTTGAGAGCCCCCATAGGAGCCACTGGACTGACCATACGCTCCTCCACCAGCACCTGCCGCAGCCGGCTGCCCGTAAGATCGTGGCTGCCCATATGACTTATCACCATAACTGCAGAGATAGAAAGGAGGCAAAGAGATTTCTCAAGTTGGGGTGGGTAAAAATATGGATTTTCCAGTGCATTATGATCCCTGTTGACTGTTCAGGTAGGTCCACAGGACAAGCATCTTTGAAGCAGTCAAATCGCCTCATGGACACGGGACTTCAGGGCCTTGCCCCATACCAGACATGGCCTTATCTATGCAATTTCATAAGAAATACATCACAGGCTGGGAGCTAAACAAGCAGCATCTCAAATCCCTGCACTACAGTAACAACTATGGAGGCACAAATACTGAAACTCAAGGTGAAGAAATTGAGGTGTCTATGTAATGGAGAAACCAGATCTCTTACCCAGGTGATGCGTCGGAAGCCTGTTGTCCATAGCTTTCCAAGCTCGGCTGCGCCTGTGGTTGACTGTAGCCAGCGGAGGAGTATCCCTGAGACGACTGGCCATAACTCTCCCCTTTAAGGACACAAGCCAATTACACACCACACATTTAACTGACCGATTAATTCATATCACATGATAAGATCACATACCACCAGACTGTCCATAACCACTGAAGCTCTGTGCACTGTAAGAGCCACTTCCATTCCCCTGACCATATCCCTGCTGGAAAAAAATAAAACAATCATTAAGTTAGAACAATATGATGCTTAAGTCATAAAATCAAGCATTATAGAGTATTCGGTATTAGTCAATCCTATATTAACCTAGTGTTGCACAATATACTAGAAGTGTCACAATACCCTGCTATTTATAAGAGAAAAAAATAATAAATTTAACAAAAGTACGAGATTTTATTAGTACCAGTACTTGAAGAATGACAGCACCCTAATATGAGCAGTATTTATTTGCGTCGATGTGTGAAAGGAGTCAATACGTGTGTGCAGAGCACTGCTTTCACCGCTCTAACATCGGAAGCAGAAGTGTTAAATATACATGCAGCGCATGACAAAGCAAGCAACAGAAACAAATGCATGAGAAAAAGTGCAACATGGGACGTGCTTGCGCACTCCTTTCACTCAGACAGCATGCGATCAGTTTCACAGATTATTGGGTTTAAAAAGGTCAAAAATATGACGAGTATTCTCATAACCTGATGAGTATTCAGATAAACAGTCAGAGTTAAGTGACAAATAAGATGGGTTACAGTGCATCAGGTCTGTGCAGCTCTTAAAGGGTAGTGTGTACCTAATGTTGTGTGTGAGGTTTATAAAAAAAAAAATAAAAACAACAAAACAAAAACACGCTTGACTGAATAACTTGAGAATCAGTGTATAGTTAATTTATAAAGACCATGCAGTTTTTAAATACACATTTAATTAATTTCTTTCTTGAACGCTCATTAAATAGACCTGTATCTGAGAAAAAAAAAGCACCGTTTTTGTCATTTGTCACACATTTACATTTTTGCTTATCTTTTAAAGATAAAATTAAATCTATATTGTAATTATAAAGTTACATTTAAAAAAAAAAATATTAGTATCATGAAATTAGATTTTGGTCATCCCAACCAGAATAGTGAAAGGTTAGTGAACGTTAACATGACTGATAATGTGATTGTTGCAAACATCACTGTAAGGATGTTCACACTGGCATGTAGTCATTATATTATTTTTTAAAGATGAAGGAATGGTCAAAAAGCAGGGCAGGAACATGCTGGCCAAGTGAGTCTTTAGAGTTTAAAAAAAAAAAATTAGTAGGTTCTGTCATATTACCTTTACTGTTTTTTGCTGCAGTATCGATAGAGATATTTTAGTCTGGTATCGTATTGAAGTCATAATTTTGGTATCGTGACACTGTATTAACTGTTTGCAAATAGTCCAAAATGCAACTGCTCGACTTCTCACTGGCACACAAATATAAGACATTACCCTACCGTTAAGTTTTAGATCAATTGCTACAGAATCAGTTATTTAAAAAAAAAAAAAAAAAAAGCTTAAAACCAACCTTATAGAGAAGGCCTATAATACACAAGCCCTTTGAGCTAGTTGCTGCATTTATAAATGTCAGTTTCTTATTGTTTTTGATAAGTATTTTTTGTTATTACAATTTGTACAGAACAATGGTCAGTGATTGCGGTTGTTGTGCTAAATAAATGACTAAACTAAGCATTACCTGTCCACTTTGAAAGCCTTGGGATCCACCATAAGAGCCGTAGCTGTACAATAAAGTAGAAACAACAAAAGTTACACAGACTGAAACAAACGAATTGGGAGAATCTGATAGCATCAGCTTTAATATTCACAGGCTACTGAGGACTCAATCTTATAAAACTAAAATTGTAAATGTGGCGATTAGGTTTCACATACTAAAACTTGCTTGCATTAATTATTAGTATTACTACATTTATACACACACACACACACACACACACACACACAATGTAAAAGGTAAGAATCACTTGCCTTTGTTGGGCGCCAGGCTGGCCGTAGCCTGAATCTATGAAAAGAAATAAAGCAGAATATATTAAATGTAAACAGGTAAACAGAACTGCATCGAATAGGTTTAAACGCATTTCATTCAAACGTCAATCGACCGCTTGTATAACGTTAGTCGTGTATGTAAGCATCAGTTAAATGCTATGCTAACAAATCACACCACGCCACACCATGAGCACGGTGGCTAAACGCCCATCCCCAGCATTCACATAAACCCACCGGCCGACTGGCGGTGTAGAATTAAACAAATAAGTGTTTGTTTAAAGAGCCTTATATATACACACACTTTTTTTTTTTTTTTACCGTCAACGTGCTTTTACATTTAAGCAATAGCAAATCCCACGTCGTCGGTTTAGCCGCTAATGCTAAGCGCGTTGCGTTAATTATCCTTTATGTCTCACAACATCGAACAGGAAACTAATAAAAAACAACTATTGCGTTATAGGCGCTACTATAGATTACATATACAAGTATTTATTTACCTGAGGCCATCTTTCTGAAGGAAATAAAATGAAACGACCACCAATTCCAAAATTAAGAAATTAAAAACCCGGCACGACCGAAACGCGCACTGCAGCTCTTATGAACTTTGACCCGAGAGCGGATTGTACCTTCTACTTAGCGGGAACGCGTGGATGCATCCATTTATTTGGCACATATAATATAATAAATACTGTTGCGAATATTATAAAGCATAATTTATGGTCAAGCTGCTAATCGAGAAAGTGCAAAGCATGACGTTATAAGATATATTTTGGTAACGTACTTGGATAAAGACCCCCGTTTGTTGGAAAGTGGTATAAACTTTGCGCCTTTTCTGTCACGTGATCTCGACCAGGGTTGACGTCATGAGATGATGGCGCTTATTACTTTAATAATTAGTTTTCACGTTAATAATTTTTTACTGTTATTATACATCAGTAGGATCATGCCGTATTTAATGGTCAAATGATCTGACACGTATCAAATCAGTACGGGAAGTGATTTGTCCCACATTTTAGCTGCACATAATTGAATAAATATGATATTTACAGTGTGGAGTATACTAGCAGCAAACATAACCAAAGCGTCAGCAGAGAAGCTCATTTGTGTGTGATTGCATTCTAGCGTCTTTGTTTCCCTAGCGACGGACTCTGAGGTCACGCGCCGTCACTTGCGCGCTTTTCGTGCCGAGCTCACACAATGGGTGCGTCTCAATCAGCTCCCTAGTTCAGTAGTCAGGACACTGATCAGGAAGTCAGTCCATTGACTTATGTCTTGATCAGTGCCCTGACTACTGAACTAGGGAGCTGATTGAAACGCACCCAATTTCTCTCCTCACGCTTCCTTCATTTGGAATAATGCCAATATAACGGCTGCCAATAAATCTTTATTCTTAAAGAATTGGTTTAGCAGGGATATTAATCATCTTATGAATATGTTTGATGATTATGGGAATCTTTTAACTTATGAACAATACATGCAAACCCACAGTTTCCCTGTGCATTTTAAGTAATTTAACTTTAGAATATTATATATATATATATATATATATATATATATATATATATATATATATATATATATATATATATATATATATATATATAAATATTCTAAAGGATTATTAGGAACACCTGTTCAATTTGTCATTAATGCAATTATCTAATCAACCAATCACATGGCAGTTGCTTCAATGCATTTAGGGGTGTGGTCCTGGTCAAGACAATCTCCTGAACTCCAAACTGAATGTCAGAATGGGAAAGAAAGGTGATTTAAGCAATTTTGAGCGTGGCATGGTTGTTGGTGCCATACGGGCCGGTCTGAGTATTTCACAATCTGCTCAGTTACTGGGATTTTCACGCACAACCATTTCTAGGGTTTACAAAGAATGGTGTGAAAAGGGAAAAACATCCAGTATGCGGCAGTCCTGTGGGTGAAAATGCCTTGTTGATGCTAGAGGTCAGAGGAGAATGGGCCGACTGATTCAAGCTGATAGAAGAGCAACTTTGACTGAAATAACCACTCGTTACAACCGAGGTATGCAGCAAAGCATTTGTGAAGCCACAACATGCACAACCTTGAGGCGGATGGGCTACAACAGCAGAAGACCCCACCAGATACCACTCATCTCCACTACAAATAGGAAAAAAGAGGTTACAATTTGCACAAGCTCACCAAAATTGGACAGTTGAAGACTGGAAAAATGTTGCCTGGTCTGATGAGTCTCGATTTCTGTTGAGACATTCAGATGGTAGAGTCAGAATTTGGCGTAAACAGAATGAGAACAATTTTTGAGAACGGGCAATGTCGGGCCGTTTTTGAGCGTTGGTTGGCTTAGTTTTTTTCTGGTGTGTTCTGCACCGTTGGCTCTAGTTGGCTCCATTTTATTTTTCTAGTTCTTTGAGTTAGGGAGACTGGAGACCAAGGTGAAGCTGTATGGCTGAAGAACCACAGTGGTCATGCTATTAAAATCAGGGGACTGGAGAGGGCCAGCTCAGCAGAAGGACGTGGAAGAGCCAGGGGACTTGGCGGAACCAGTGGAGGAGGCGAAGCCTGGGAGTCGGAAGGACGGTGCAAAGGAGGTGGAGCTATGAGGCCTGATGGAACCAAGTGTGACACACGAGTCCTGAAAAGTGAAGCCAAAGCGTCTCGATCGCCCCCGTGTCTGGATGCAGTATAGCTCATAAACGCTCCATATAATGGGACATAGACAAACTAAACAATCAAATTGCACTTAAAATACATTTTTTCTAAAGAGGGTTTCTGTCATTTTATGCAGATTTTATCACGCTGATGTTAGTTCAAGTGTTCGTTCTTTAAACGTTTGGTTTTAGTTAGTCATTTGATGCTATAAAAACAGGGGTGTGACTTTATGAGTGAAGTAGTCACTGAGGCACCAACGGATATTTTCAGGAACTTCAGGAGGAGATTGAAGCTTTAACTTTAATTTCTACATTTACGTAACTGTTTATTTCACAAAAAGTTTAGGGTGTGTGATTGATTAGGCGGGACCTTGGCTCCACTTCACGCTCACTACTCAAGACCCAAGAGGTCAGTGCCATATTTGGACACTGGCGGCTTCACTTACTTCAATGCAAGAAAGTGAAGGTGCATTGTCCATCTTTTTTTACAGTCTATGGATGAAACCAGTGGAGGAGACAGAGCCAGGGAGCCAGAAGGATCCAAGTAGGTATAGCTGCAGATCTCCAAAATGGGGCAAAAATGGGGCCAGCTCTCATATCTCGATCTCATATTGTATGCTCTTATCAACTGCTTATATCCTGAATTGCCATTTTCTTTTTATTCAGCACAAATCCTGCCCTGCAGTCAGTTTCATTGTTTAGGGTATAGGTTTAGCGTTTTTTGTAGCATTGTGTAGGAAATCAGCACCGTGATTGATATGACCAATGACATTTTTATAATCTGCTGCGGGGTGGAGTTTGCGCTGAACTGGTTTGGGAGGAAAAATCATGCATGTGACATGCGTGTCATGTGCTTGTCTGTCAATGGGAGGAGGCCATGCCCCATTTCCCTTCTCAGAGGAAGCTGCAAAGGAGGTGGAGTTAGGAGGGCTGATGGAACCAGTGGAGGAGGAAGGGTCAAGGAATTAGTCAAGACCAGAGCGTCTAACAAGCTGACAGCGAAGGAGAGACCTCAGGGGTGGGAGTCCATTCCAGGGTATCGAGGGTACTCATAGAACACAGATTTCAGCAGTTCCTTCAGTCCAGCATTCAAAAAGCTTGACAGGGGAACACAGCTAGACATGAGTCGGAGCATTTAACTGTGTTATAAATTAGTCTCACTTATCCCTTGTATTGTTACCGTGATTGTCATTGCTACTGGCATTGCGTGCTCTGGTAACCGATCAGGTATCTGTTACTACTTTTCAGTTTATAACTCAGGAGTGGTGAATGCAGTCTCCACCTGCCCATGATTCTTTCAAGTATCTGTGAATATATCAGTTTTAAAGAAAGTAGTCTACCCATAATATGAGGCTTTACATACAAATATGAATACATTTCTAGCTCTGATTTAAAATCATAATTTTGGCCACCCCCGAAATGGGTCATACCATTAACTTTACCTGAGCTATTGAATTAAAGGGATAGTTCACCCAAAAATGTACTCCCCTTCAATTTGTTCTAAATCTATATGAATTTCTTTCTTCTACTGGACACAAAAGAAGAATAAGATTTATGTCCGGTAACAATATAGTTAATGGTCCCCATTGACTTCCATAGTATTTTTAGTAAAGAAATGAATACAGGTTTGGAACAGCTTGAGGGAGAGTAAATGATGACAGAATTTAAATTTTTGAGTGAACTATCCCTTAAATAGGCTATAATAAAACCACGCTCATGGACATGCTTTTCATAATTATTTTAAAATGCATATACACTGTTTAGTTGAATATTTGCCCTTTAAAATGCTGTTAAACTGAATATATGAAGCAAACTGTTAGCTGCATGTGAAAGTTACGTTCATTACTATAATGGAGCAAATCACCTTTTAAAAGTAACAACTGTTAAAAAAAGTATGTCGTCACTCAATCATTAATTCAAGCGATTCATTCAAAAAACAGAAAAAAAAAAACAACAGATTCATCTAGTAATGAATACATTTAAAAAAAAAAAAAAAAAGTTTTTTTAACCCTCTTAAATAGGGCGAAGCAATTCATATTTTGTCAGAAGCTCTAATAAAATTCATGTTATTTTGTTTAGTTGTCTGTTCAGAATTATGATCTGTTTGAAAAAAAAATGTGTTTCTCAATTAAAGAATAACACACACACACACACACACACACACACACACACACACATATATATACTTGAACAGCTTTAAACTAGAACTCAGATACAGCAGGAACAGATGGGTAAAAGTGAACAAAAACTGGTTAAGGACAAAGGTGATGTTAAATTTAAATGTAATCATTAAAAAGATATGCCTAAATAGTTTTAATGTACTGGAAACAATAGTTGCATATAAAACTTGATGATGTCCCAACAAACAACAACAACTACTACTACTTAATATAATTCTATCATCTCTCAAAATAGTAAACTTTTCTGCAGCAATGCTGAGCTTCAAGTTCCACTAATGAAAAGTCAGACTACACAGTAAATAAGGCACAAGAGCTTTTTCAAATCAGTTCTCCAGACCAGCATTTGTTCCCTTGTCTGTGTCTCAGCATTACACACACACACACACACACACACAGAGATACAACGGGTAAGTCTGTTTCAACCAGTAGAGTCGCTACCAGGGAAATTATGAGAAAAGAATAGCTATGTATTTCTGAGCACCTAAAGGAAAAATGCTTTGAAATGGTTACGTTCATATTCAGCCATAATTAAAGACAAGAAATATCTAGAGAACTACAAAAGAGAAGTGCGATCCACCTTCACAGTACAACTGCATGTTTGCACTGTTTATGACCTCTGAAAGTTTCGAAAAGATTTCAGAAATTAACAAGAAAACCATTGAATATCAGTCAACTTCTCATCATCATACTTCATGAAGAATCGTTTAAGTGAGTTAAAGTTTCTTCATGCTCACAACCCATACCACGTATTTGATTATAAAGTTCCATGCATAACATGTTTGATTAGTATGTTAAAATCGTGATTTTTCACCATTTTTTTTACATCATTCACTTTAGAATGAGGGAATGTGTTTCAGTGTTTACTTTTCTTAGACAAACATGCCAGAATGATAATAGCAAACACATTTAAACTCTTCCTTATAAAAATCACAACATCAGGAATGTAGAGAACAGGAATGTCGCCGAGCTGAAAGGTAATTTAACTCCAGACGTCCCGCGAATAGCGTCCTTTAGTCATCAGTTTCTTGATGTAATCTACAGCTTGAGTGCGGCTCATTCCACCCAGCTCCTCTGCGATCTCATAGAAGGCGTTCTGCACATCCCGCGCCATGTTTCGGGCATCTCTGCGGGAGGAGAATCATGGGTAACATTAGAAGAGTTTCTGTCTCATGATGTCTCAACATGTTTTTGATTTTTCCGACTAGTTCTGAAATGTACGCACCCGCAGATGTAGATGTGGGCATTGTCTGTGTGAATTAGCTTCCAAACAGACTCCTTCTTGCTCTTCAGGAGATGTTGTACATACACCTGGGTGTAAATATAAATAAAGTAAGAAATGCAGAGAATGTTTAAACAATTGATCAAACAGATTGTCACAGATGTTGATGGGTCAACACAGCTCTCACTTTTCCTGCGATTCATTCATAGATTAATTAATGCCATGACTTTTACAGTTTTTGAGATGGTACAGAGAAGAAGAGCGGTTTCTTTTTTTATTTGGCTTGCAATTACAAGAAATATTACCAACGTTTTTTGGGAGACACACTATATTGCCAAAAGTTTTGGGACACCTGCCTTTACATGCACATGAACTTTAATAACATACCATTCATAATACGTAGAGTTTAATTTGAAGTTGTCCCACCCTTTGCAGCTATAACAGCTTCAACTCTTATGGGAAGGCTTTCCACAAGGTTTAGGAGTGGGTTTATGGGAATTTTTGACTATTCTGCTGGAAGTACATTTGTGAGATCAGGCACTGATGTTGGTCGAGAAGGCCTGGCTCTCAGTCTCTGATCTAATTCATCCCAAACGTGTTCTATCATAACTATTATAACGCATAACTATTCATCCCAAACGGGTTGAGGTCAGGACTCTGTGCAGGCCAGTCAAGTTCCTCCACACCAAACTCACTCATTCATATCTTTATGGACCTCGCTTTGTGCATTGGTGCACAGTCATGTTGGAACAGCCCAACCCCTGAAGAACATCCCCACACCATAATCATTACCCCCTCCACCAAACTTTACACTTGGCACAATGCAGTCAGTCAAGTCCCATTCTCCTGGCAACCGCCAAACCCAGACTCGTCCGTGGGATTGCCAGACAGCGAAGCATGATTGGTCAGTCCAGAGAACACGTCTCCACTGCTCTAGAGTCCAGTGGCGGAGTGCTTTACACCACTGCATTTGACACTTTGCATTGCACTTGGTGATGTAAGGCTTGGATGCAGCTGCTCGGCCATGGAAACCCATTCCATGAAGCTCTCTACGCACCGTTCTGGAGCTAATTTGAAGGACACATGAAGTTTAGAGGTCTGTAGCTATTGACTCTAGCCAATCACGGACATATGTGTTGATTTCTAAAACGCAATGGCCAAACAGTGCATTTAGGATAGAATCCACTCACCGCTCAAAGTTTTTGCTCAGTGCTGAATCCTGTATGCTGGCAAATCCTCTGATTATAACAAAGAAAGTGTAGACATTATGGAACTCATTGTGCAGTCATTTTCATTGATAACGAAGCTTTGTGAGATTGCACTCAACTGAAATGTCAGCTTTTTAGGAATAATTAAAGGAGCATACTTTGCGTGCATTCTGCCATGCCAAACCATGTACACGCTTGCTTTTACGTTAAGTTATTTGTTTCATGGACGTACAGAAAACATAAATTTATACTTTTATGCAGGCTTTTGCAGGTGGGAGCGGGACAAAACATGAATGTTGCAGGCAGGAGCGGGAGAAGGTAACGTATATTTTTACGGGAGCGGGGCAGAGTCCTGCGGGGATCCTTGCGCAGGTCTCTACTGTGTGCCTCAGCATGCGCTGACACCTGAATTCAATGATTTGCAGGGGTGTCCCAATATTTTGGTAATATAGTGTATTTGATTGTGGGCTAAAATAACTACCATCTGAATTCAACTGGAGATGTGTGTGTGTGTGGTACTGTACCTTCTCTGCCTGGTCTCTGGAAAAAGCTACATTGAGTGCCGTCAGAACACCATTCTTTTCAAACTCCTCAAGCTCCTCTTGGTACAGAAAGTCCTCGTTCTTGTGACGACAGCCAAAGTACAACACTGTCTCTCCAACGTCCTTACCTAGAAATGGGTAATCAAGATACTGATTGATGGTTACAAAAGTAGGCATGTGCACATGTGCATTGCAGATCCTGATACATGCAAGATCCTAAAAGTCCTAATCAGTGTTGTCGGTAACGCATTGCAAGTAACGCAATTAGATTATTAGTTACTTGAAAAAAAGTAATGTAACATTTCTTTTAAATTTATAACAAAATATCTGAGGGTATGTTTACACGACAACAAGACAACGTTGTCAAAACGATCCCCATTCACACGAATCTGCGAAAATGACCAACACACAATATGCATGCATGAACATGTAATATGCATGACGTCACTGTTTTCACATATTCACGTTTTTGTTGTTTACATGGAGATGGTAAAGGTATCGTTTTCAAAACCTTGTACCATTTTCAGGCCCCCAAAACGCTGTTATCGTGTAAATGAAAGGCCAAAATGCATAAAGTTTTGCATAAGTAACATGTATTTGTTTTCTCATTTATGGACTGACAGTTCTCCTGTCCCCATGTTGAGAGAAATGGTGAGTAAGTGCAGAGGCATTGTGTGTGCTGTGTGAACATGGTGGTTATTGTAGTTTTAGACTAAATGTGAGCAAGCATTTACTCATCTCACTTGCACAAAAACAGATTCAATATTCTTTAAAAAGAATAAAAACAGTGATATGCAAACCTGAAAATTAAATGTTAAGTAATCCAATATGTCAAATGATGATGTATTTAATCTTACTTTATTAAACAATTTATTTGCTGCTGACTTTAGATAAACATCACATTTGTGTTTCTTTTTTAAATTACTGAAGTGTTGGACTTTCTTCACCTGCAATCCAGAATAGCAGCACAGCTGAAAGGTTTGCTCAAGCTGCACCCTCTACTATACGGGCATGAATTTCCCTTTCCTTATTTCGTGTTATTAAAGGGTTAGTTCACCCAAAAATGTAAATTCTGTCATTAATTCCTCACCCTCATGTCGTTACAAACCTTTAAGACCTTCGCCTATCTTCGGAACACAAATTAAGATATTTTTGATGAAATCCAAGAGCTCTCTGACCCCTCCATAGACAGTAAAGTAGCAGTAAAGACATTGTTAAAATAGTCCTGTGTGTCATTCTCCTACACTGCTGACATAGTAAACACAGTGCAGAGCTTCCGAGTTCTACAGCAGAACGCTGGCCGGCGCTATTCATGTGAGCACCACAACGTATGCGTGTGATGCTGACGCAGGAACCGGGCTGACGTAGAACGCTGGTAAGCCAGTGTTCTGCTGTAGAACTCAGAAGCTCTGCACTGTTTACACTATGTCAACAGTGAAATTGCTGTCTATGGAGGGGTCAGAGAGCTCTCGGATTTCATCAAAAATATCTTCCTTTGTGTTCTGAAGACAAACGAAGGTCAACATGAGGACGAGGAATTAATGACATGTTCATTTTTGGGTGAACTATCCCTTTAATAAACAAACAAGCAACGTTATGCTTTACATTATATATGCGTCTGATTTATGCACATAGTAATTAAATCAATTAAAACAAAAGTTAAATGCCATTACTTCATTTATGAGATTATTATTGCCTCCTCTGATTGTAATAAGCACATAACACCAGAACTCCATGACCTGCGTGACTCCTACCTTGTTCTTTGAGCCAGCCACGCTCCTGAATAAAGCCAATGAAGGGTGCGATACCGGTACCAGGTCCGATCATTATAACTGGGTTTGTGGACTTGAAGGGCAGGCGGAACTGAGATTTGCGGATGTACATGGGCACTGTAGCTTTGTGTCCATTGTCGGTAGGCATTTTGTTCTTCAGCCAGTTAGTGGCAACTCCTTTATTGACACGGCCAGTCTTCGTCTCATACTCCACCACTACAGCACAGATGTGGATGCTGTTGGGGTGAACCTGTCACATGCAGGAAACATTTAAATACATACAACAAAGCAGATTATTTAATTTGGTAACACTTTACTTGAAGGGGTGTGCATAAGACTGACATGACACCTATTAATATGACACGTCATGAATATGAAGGAGTTTTTATGCATGTTTATGACAACTGCCATTAAGTGTCATTTGCTCAATTATGTAATTTTTAATGCAAAGATGACATTGTTTGAGATGTCTTTGTCATGACAACTTGACATTACCAAGACAACATAACCTGTCATAAATCTGTCATAAACATAACATAGCAGATTAATTATCAAACTTAAGAAACTACTTAGCATTATGGGTTAACATTACATTAAACTGTCACGTGGTTGGTTTTGACGTTGGCTGTCCTGAGGCCATTATAATGTCATTAATGTTTTTTCAGTGGTACCAATTGAATTTGTCATTATAATGTCATTAAGTGTTAATACTCTGTCAAATTATTTTATAACACTGTTATGAATATTTTTCTCGACCTAAACAGTGTTAATGTAAACACAAAAAAAAAATAAAAAAATTAAACACGCCATCTTCGACGTTAAGAAAATAGCTGACCTTGGAAGATGATGAAATGGAATAGTAGCGGGCCTGCAGTCGTGGCAGGAGCTCACAGAGGTGATCAATGGGTGGCCTCAAAGATGGCAAATCCTCAAGAATAGCCAAAATATTCCTACATGAGTCCAGCACCCAGCTCTGGTACAGTGCCTGTAATATGACAAAGACAATGTCACAAATACGGTTAGCTATCGCACAACAACATAATTACAATCTAGCCCACCCTGCATTTGCCTCGAACAAAACACAGTACGCGTCTTCGATATGCTGAATAAACTGAATTGGTGAGACAACAGTCTATGACTTAATGAATCAACAGCCTACACTGATAAAAGTGATTATGTGGATAAGTAAATACTACAGAAAAAACAAACGTAATTTCTACATGAAAAAGTTTGCTCAGGCAATAAAAAAAAAATTAATAATAAAAAAAAGTAAAATGTAATGTAATGTAAATTCTATATTAGCTTGTATTATTCAATTATTCAAGCTTGTAGAAATTAAAGTGTAAATATTAACATTATAAAATTAAGTAAAACCTTCTCAGCTTTTCTGATACTGAAAAAGATTTCTGATTCAGCATGCACTGGGGCTTGAATAATTAATAAGGTTGATTTTTGCTGTTTTCCAGCTCTATTTACACTGTTTTATCATTGCTTTTGTTGTTAGGTTTAGTAACTTGCCATTTTGTGACATTTGGATTAATTTTCTACTCAAAACGACACATTCATACTCAAAAATGATCCATCGTATGTTACTGTCATTGTGTATTGCAAACCAAGTATTGAGGTCTCTGTGTTCAGGTGCCACATTACTACCATTATGTAGAGGTGGTGTCTACACAGTATCTACTGTAATATTTACTTAGATGTTTCTAAGTAACGCATATACTTTTAAAAGCAAGGTTTAATTCAGGTGTTATATTGTTTGAGTAAAAAGTATTGCAAATGAAACTTCAACTAAGTAGAAATTACTCAAACTTTTACTTTCTTTTTTTTTTCTGTGTTGATTTACTTAACTTAGTGCATCTGCTAATCTTCAACATGTGTCTCTCCTGAGTTATTCAATCACGTCCTCTGTTGATGCAAAGTCATGTGAGTTTTTTTTTTGTGCATCGAGGGATTTATTCAGTAAATGCGTTTCCATCATAGTTTATGCGCATGTCTTCTTATCGGGAAAAAAATTATCCATCTCAATTGAGCACCTATGTTTTTTTATGCCCATTTTTAGAATTAATGCGCATTTTGCCATTTCGATTCAGCAGTGGTTTTATGCAATATCCCCAAAGACTAGTGAAGCTTGCACCACTTTTGCAACAGCTGTACTGTTATTGGTAACACTACAGTTCTACTATTGTCATTTTACCACAATATGTTCATAAACGACCAACATAAAACTGAGAGCAATTTGTATCATGGCTTGCAAGCGAGTGAAATGTTTATTGTCTGGTGAATTGTAAGCCATTTTATTTTTAATAGGGATTCGCTCTTGGTGTGAATCTGGCTCTAGTGACAGTGATGCTTACTTTGCCCTCAGGTGAGGAGGAGGCCATTTTACGCATGTTCTCCTGCTCTTTGGGGTCAGTGGCGTATTGTGCCAGTTCATAAAGAACGTTTGTGCGTGGAGTATTGGTGATGTCCAGATAGTGCGTCAGGGCGGTGCGATACGTGGTGGGGCAGGGGAATGGATGCTTCTTATTGGATTCCTCTGAAAAACAGAATTTTTTTTTTCACACGCACACACACAGCTTTAGTAATGTTGACAACTGGACAGACATGAATGAACTGTTCAAGTTGAAACTTTTAAGGTTAATGGCATACCATCAAGGTTGTTGAGGGAGATAACAGTGTCAAGGTCCACACCAAGGATATCACCAATCCTGTTCACTATGGCCGTGTCATTGATGGGATACACAGCAACATGGTCTCCTGATTCATATCTACATAGACATTTTAAAATGAGAAATCAGTAAGCAGTTTAAAACTAACGAAAACTAATTTTGCCATTAATAAAAAGGCTCCATTTTAAAATGAAATACAAAATAATTATTTGTATTCAACATTTTGAAATCAGCTAATTACCCTCATACACACCGATTATCAAGCGAATGGACATTCTGTAACTTTTCAAAAAAATTACACCAAAGGTCCAAAAGAACAAATATTTGCTAATGGTGAATATATTTTATTTATATGGCATTTGACTACTTTATTTATAAAGGTTCTCACATTGTAATGCATCATATCTATCTATTTATAACCACATTTATAATTCTGTATTATAAATATTAACGCATGTTAAATCACCATGTCCAAAATAAAAAAAATAAAATAACGACTTTATTCAACAATTTCTTCTCTTCCGTGCGTGTCACCGATGCTTTACATGTGAGCACCACGATGCATGCACTGTGTTTACAATGTGAACAGTGTAGGAGACTGACACAGACGAGAAGAAATTGTTGAATAAAGTTGTTATTTTTGTTTTGTTTTTTGCGCACAAATAGTATTCTCATCGTTTCATGAAATTAAGCTTGCAGTCTATTGGGGGTCAGAGAGCTCTTGGATTACATTAAAAACATCTTAAATTGTGTTCTGAAGATGAACAAAGGTTTTTACGGGTTTTAAGGTTTTATTTCTGAAATGTCTGCAGAGAGCATGTCAGTTAAACTCCCCTGTAAAGGCCGCATTGACACGACATCCTCATTAAACCCGTCTCCGGCATGACGACTCCAATCTTTCAAATAATCTTACGAATATTTACCTAATATGACTTAACACCTGCAATGTTGCCAGAATTATAATCATACACTGTTTGTTCGTTGGCCCAGAGGAGAACTGGCACCCCGACTGAGCCTGGTTTCTCTCAAGGTTTTTTTCTCCATTCTGGCCCTGAAGGAGTTTTGGTTCCTTGCCACCGTCGCCTCTGGCTTTTGGCTTGCTCAGTTGGGGACACCTAAATTTCATCTATATTACCGATCTGCCCGCATTGACACTATATGATACTTGAAATTAGCTGGATAACATCACAGTTTTCACCAGAGTGGCTGTACAGCTGAATCAAATTCTGTTGCATTATTTTCCTGTTAACACTGTGAAGCTGCTTTGAAACAATCAGCATTGTAAAAAGCGCTATATAAATAATAAAAATAATGCCTCCATATATAAGCTCCTTCAATATTATCAGCAGCTATCACGTTCTCCAGAGCTCATTTACCCTCCTCCATCCCCAGCTCCTCCTCTCGTCAGTCAGGATTTGGCATTCTGATTCTTGCCCAGAACAGAACCATACCACCAATCCAAACTATATGCTAAATGTCAATCATCTTTGACGATAGTGGTCCTGACAGAAATGAAGCTTCTGCCATGGCTATCCCAGTCCCGGACCTGAACACTATAAAATGAGTGGGGTGAACTGAAGAGAAGAAGCACCAACATGGAGCTGGGAATCTGACGGATCTGGAGAGATTCTGTATGGAGGAATTCTGATCTTGTCAGGTGTTCTCCAAACTCATCAGGCATTATAGGAGAAGACTTAGGCCACGTCGTGTCCATCAAAGCGGTTTTAGCAAGCTGAAAATGCTAGGCGCTCTGCTGAAAACGCCACGCTGTCAGCGCTTGAGAGCGTTTTGGCAGGGCAGTGTTTTTTTGGAAGTGTTGCTTGTATCTCATTTCACAGATAGTTGGTTTCTGTATTGTTTCTATATAAAGATGCAGATATAAATGTAAAGTATTTGCTCTGGCTCTTGTTTTAAATTATTTTGACCTGTTATTATGCTTGTTGTCATCTTGACGTTGTACAAGCAGGATGTGGCGGACTGGCGGTTGGTCTGTGTTGTATTTGTTCCGTCCCTCCTCCACTGTGATTGGACAGCGCTGCGTTTTGCTCAAAGTTGAACATTCTTCAACTCTCGGTGACCAGTAAAACACACTGAACGCTCAGCTCTTGAGCATGAAATAGACGCTCAGCACCTCGCTACGCTCATGGTGTTTCTACAAACATGGCGCTCCCAATCAAAACAATTGAATACCCCATCTAGCCACGTGAAAAAACGCTTTGGTGGACACAAGGCCTTAGAGCTGTTATCTTGGCAAAAGGAGGTTGCAAAAATTATTAAGTAAAAGGGTATGATTAATTGTGAGCAATGTGTATTAGAGAAAAACATTTATTTCATAATGAGATTTTTTAAGGTTAAGAAATTTAAGGTTAAACTCTGTTCCTGCTGTTTTAGAATAGGCCACAAAGCTCAGGCTGAAGAACACACTGTAAGATCACACACACAATACCTGATTTTCGAGCCTGTGATGTCCAGCTCCAGGTGCATCAGATGTCTCTCACCGCCCTTATTGAGCTTGCGGTTTACAGTGACTGGTGCCAAGAAGGGGTTCTTCGAATCGAAAGGCCTGTGAGAACACACAATGAATAACAGACAGTAAACCAAGACTTTATAGGGTCAGAAATTAACCAGGGCTTAGAGTAAAAATGCCACCACAAGTGACACAAATTGACCCCAGACATTTAAAAATGTGTCAAAAATGTCAACCGGCATAAATAATGAATGCAAATTTACTCTGATGGATTGATTCAGCAGTTTTTGGTTGGTAAGTAAACGTGCCCTTATAAAAGACATTGGGACATGCCTCTGAAAATCCATTCCAATGTGCAAATATTGTCCTTTGATAAAAAAAAAAGCAGCTTTTTACAGATTACAGTCTATATTATAAGCAAATAAAGTAATTTTTTTATTTATTAAGCATCTTAAACAAATATTATGTCTGTAGCTGATCAAATTAAGCACACCAGGAGTGTTTATTCTGTCGCAAAGGTTACGTGAGAGTTATTTAAAAATGCGGGAGATAGAGATAAAGCGTTTGTCTGATTGATGGATGAAAAAATAGCAAGAGAAGAAAGTGCTTTACTCACGGCTTCTGGCTCTCAAAGCTCTTGAGCCGTCCCAGCTCTCCAGTGTAGATCTTATTCATGTTCAGATCAGTGTGTACCTTCAGCTCATACTGACGGATGCTGAGAGAGACATAGAAGGTGTGCGTGTAAGAGCGAGAGATGGCGTATTACCCAGCAACTGTTACTTCACAAAGCCAAGAGTTTTGTGACAATGTATTCTTCAGTTTGTCTATGGAGCACTGTTTTCTAGTCTGAAAAGGCCTAGAAGTGCTGTTAATAAGCAGAGAAGGGCATGTTGAGCTCAGGTCACTGTGACCCACTAACAAAGAAGTAAAGAGGAATTAAAGGTACTGAAGAGATGGAAAGATCATTGAGGTTTCAGACCTGGATTCTTCACCCGTTGCTTCAACTCCAAAGTGTTCACAAACAGCCGGCCAGAACTGCTCTCTCCACGATACAAAGTCCTCCTCAAGACTGAGAGAGAATCAATGACAAAAAAAATTCTCTGCATCAGTTGTTCTCTGGGTTTGCTTGTTATCGGATATCAAGAACACGGTACAATTGTTTATCATTATGACAGTAAACAACAATGGGTCTCATTCACTTATAATTGTACAGTGGTGCAGATATTCTTCAGAAACCAGAAGAATAATTATCACTGGTTCCTTCGAGATTTTCCTATGGGGTTTTATATGGGGGTTCGTTTATGAGTAAAATAAGGCTGAACATTTTGTTCTACAACGTACACTGCACATTCACAGACCCCAAATGCTCTTATCTTATTACTTATTAGAAACATGCATTTTCAAAAATAAACATAACTCCATGTTTTCGATATGGGTGTGTGTATCAAGTTATGTTTACCACAGACATTATTTTACTCATAAATTGAAAAACCCCATACGAAAATCTCAAAGGAACTGCTGGTGAATTAGTCTTCCGGGTTCTGGCGTTATATCCTCACCACTCTATTAGTGCTAAAATGCACAGGACAATTTATCTTGAAAAATGTCTCTCAGGTTTGCAACAGGTACATACACACATGCATTTGTTCTTAATGAGATGACATGAAAAACTCATCAGGCATGTCTTTCTAGTCAGAGGGCCCTATCATACACCCGGTGCAATGCGACGGCAGGCGCGACAAGTGTTTTTTGCTAGTTTCAGCCGACGCAGAATGGCATAAGCAAAACTGGCTTTTAAAGGGAATGCGAGATGAGATTCTGATTGGTTTATTGCATGTTAAGCTAAAAACACACCCATGACTCATTAAGAGACTAGGTACAATCCTTTTGGATCATGCGTCCGGTGCGCCGACTGTTTTTTCCATCGTTAAACTAGCAAAAGTGGATTCAGACACGCCCAGCTGCGCCATGCGCTTCAGACCATGTGCTCATTAAAATAGGGCCCTGAATGTTTGGTTTCTAATTATTTCTTGCATTTCTATGGTTTTATGTTCTTGAAAAACAAAAAAAAACAAACACATGGTACAAATCATGTGCCTTGTTGCCGTGTGGAGCCACATTTAAATGTTGTCGGGTGGTATCTTCTTTTAGCTTGGATAATTTAGTTAATGGTTTTTGAGAATAGAAACAGGAAGCATGCTCTTCTCCCTTTTAAAAGTTGTTAAGCCTTTATTGTCACCCTAAAATTAACCACTTAAAGGGGGTCTTATTATATTTTCATTTACAGGTTCATAATTTTGTTTATGGGGCCTACTAGATTTTTATTTACCTCATTAATTCTATAATAATTAAAGTTTTTGCAGCATCTGTTTTCTCCCTCTGTCTGAACTAGTGTTGTCAAAAGTACTTCACAGACATATTTGATGAGCGTGTGAGCACAATGGGCAATCAGAGGTGTTTGCGATTCTGCTCAACAGTGCTTAAAGCGTCACATTTTTGTGATTGGTCTAGTTACACTACTATAACTACACTATATGGCCTCAGTTTTGCCGGATCTAAGAAAAACAAGCTAATTGTCCAGAATAACCTTCACAGGCCCAACTTGTACGGGACATTTCACAGTGGCATTTCTTTATTTTATAGCGCTCTTAGATTTTATATGTGATGTTGTAACTAATTTCTAATATCTGACCTGCATCAAACTAGAAAAAAGGTGAGAAGACAACAAAAGGATGTGGTTGCACTGCTGAGGAGTAGTGTTAAAATACATTTTAACCATTGTTTTATAGGTTTGTCCACCTTAGGAAGACTAAAAAATGGAGTTTAGATGCGGGGTGGAATCAAATGCCCTCTTGGGCATTGCGACAACACACTACTAACTAACTCAACTAGGCCCCGCCCCTTTATTTTGCAAATGCCTTGAGAGGGAATTATTTAAACGAGGGATATTGTGATGTGTTCACTTCCGGAAGAAAACTCAAGACAACAATGGAGGAGTTTTAGGGGGTTCAGAAACACCTGACACTGATAGAGAGATTAACTCCCACTGGAGAGACTTTGTGCTTTGAAACTTTGCAGAGCTTTTTCATGCTCAAACAGCAACATTACACACTAAAGAAAGATGAACATGGACAAAAGCATAATAGGACTCCTTTAATTGAAAGAATTAGCTCACAAGAAGGATATTTTCACAAATCATACTATTATCACTATTATTTATTTCTCAAGGAATGTCAAGTTTGGCATAAAATGTAATGGGAAAAGATAGAAGAAATTTTGTTTTGCAATGCAAGTAAAACATTTGCCAAATTAAAAAATACTCAGAAGATGTAAAAATACTTGAAAAGTACAGTAACAGTAGAAGTACTGGTAACAATTTACGCATAATGCATTATAAAAGTATTTATAATGTATGTTATAATGCATTATATACTTAATTGTAACCAAAGTTAAAATGCATTATAATATTTACAGATTCCTTGTTATATCTGAAATTGGAAATTTTATAATGTATTTTAACTGTGATTACCATTATTCATAAGACCATACAATGCATTATAAGGTGCATTACAATCCATAATTAATGCATTAAAAATACTACTATAATGCATTATACATAAAGGCTTTAAGTAAAGTGTTACTGAATTACTTTCATACCAATCACTTTTGGAGTCTCATTGATTTCTCACATTGATCTTGGTCAGGCATATTTTCAAAGTGAGCATGATAATCAGAAGTGTTTAAATGTGTCACTCACTTCCCATCATCGTCTCCCATTCCCAGGTCAAAGATCCTCTGCGCTCCCAGCTCAGCTAGTCTCTTGTCCACATACTTTCCTGTGGCGTTATAGTGCTCATAGGTCTTATTGCCCAGAGCAAACACCTTAAAAATAAGTTTTAGAAATGATTTATACAAATAGATCAATAATAATTGTTCTATGCTGTATATATTTATTACATTCATGACTCCATTTACACCTGGTATTAAGATCACAAGTGGCTAGTGCTAAATACAAGTGTTAATGTTTGAAACAATCTTGTATAAAATGCTATATAAATAAAAGGTAACTCTGTTCACTACAAATATTTTTTGTGATATATAGAGTAAGTATATTTATCTATTTATCTAGATATTTATCGATAAATAGAGTGCCCATTGTGTCCCCACAATTAAACTAATTCAGCACATTAGTTTTCTCAGGACAGTGAACTCCGTTAATGCGGTTTTTTATATTTTATGGCAGCAACTTAATGCATTTACGCATTTAGACATGGTTAAAACGATCTGCTGAAGTTCAACTGAGGAACCTTGTTGAATCTACGTCATAAACAATTAAGGCAGTTCTGAAGGCAAAAGGAGGTCCAACCAGGTACTAGCAAGGTGTACCTAATAAAGTGGCCAAGGAGTGTATATTGATATCAATATTAGTGGTGTCAATTGATTAAAAAATAATTAGCTAACAATTTCTGTAATCGAGATTAATCATGACGAATAAAACCTAATATTAAACTTTTTAATATGTTTTTATATTGTAATAATTTTCACATTTAATCTCCAAATTAAATGTAGAAATTAAAAAGACAGTAGCCTATATTTTAAATATTTGTTTAATGGCATCTTTTTATGAAAGGAGGAATGTCTCTATGAAAGTATTTTTTTCTCAATTTTATCCATTAATTATAACTATTCAGCACTGCAGTATACTTGAAAGCTATCATTTTTATTATGCTTTTTTTATAAAGCCATTTATTTTATTAATTAAATAATAAATAAATAATATAACTTAATTAAGCAAACTTAAAACAATCTTTACATAAACCGATTGTAACACATTTGCCTGCCCTTCAATATATCAGGGCTCAATTCATTTTATTGGCCCAGTCAGACCAGTTCAGAATGTCTGTCAAAATGCACAAAAAGTTATTGTTTTCATTGTTTTTGACCCATGCAACATTGCTTTGAGATTTATAGGTAGGTTTAACAGGTAGGAAATATACAGAAATTTTATAAAGTTAACAAACACTTCACAGTCTTCATTGTATAAATTCTAAATTAAATATAGATTAATCCTTCTTAAAGCTACATATGTTATTCAGTCAAGAACAGTGAGTGATTTTCTCTGTCTTTTGTTCTTTGATTAACATTAATCACAGACATCACAGCAGTGGGTTTAATAAGCTGCTGTCACTTTAAAGGAGTAGTTCACTTTAAAATGAAAATGATTTAAGAGAATGAGAATGATTTAAGTCATCCTAGGTGTATATGACTTTCTTCTTTCAGACGAACACAATCAGTTATATTAATAAATATCCTGATGTTTCCAAGCTTTATCCACACAGCTGCAAGGGCTAATAAAGGCCTTCTGAAGCGAATTGATGGGTTTTGTAAGATGAAAAAAAATAAAATAAAAAATTAATAAATAATTTAAATATATAATTAAAATTTCATAAAGCAAAATATCTAGCTCCTGCCAGACTGGCTTCTGTATTCAACTTGCACAGAATGTGTAATGCCTCCCGCTTTGCATTTCTGAGCTTAAACTCGTGAGCCCAGTCACTGCCATTATAAAGCTCGGAAGCGTCAGGATATTTATTAATATAACTCTGACTGCATTCATCAGAAAGAACTCTTTGAGTTCATTTAAGACTTAATTATTTAACTGTGCTTGCAAGGACACTCGGCAAAATGGCCATTTTGGCATAATTCTGTGCGTTTATGTGCGTGCACCAGTAGTACTGAACTGTCTTCTCTTTTGTGTCTTATTGCGCTGAATGGTTTAAAAGCATTTGAATAACAGCGTAATCATATATTGTAACGCTAGCCAAAGGATAATTATGTTAAATATTTTTACCACGTTAAACTAAAAAAATAATTGCTTGCATTAACATGTTAATTTTGACAGCTCTAACTAATATTATTTTTATTTAATATTATGCATTTAATATTTAATTGTAAAAATTCTTAGCAATACTCAGCTCAGACAAAGCTCTTTTTCACTAGATACTAGGAAAAATAACATAATTGTAGGGTTTTTTTGTAAGTTACAGCACAAATTCTACAGTGACTGCTGAAGAGTAGCAACACATTATCCCAAATAACTTGAGACCTAAACATTGATATTTCAAATAATGCACTAAAAACATACATTCATTTAAATTGAAGAAAAAGTTGTATGGACTGTTTCAATACAATGGTGCTATTTCCCCCTTGACTGAGGTCTCCATGAATTATTGTCAAATGAAAATATCTAAACTGGAAGAATAAAGTGTATTAAACAGTAAAACTTATTGTGCTACAAACCAGATTATGACAATACATTAAGGATACATAATCTGGTAAGAAATGCCAGTTTTCAATACCAAGCAGCATAACAAGCTAAAAACAACACTAAGCGAATGACACCAGAAGCCAGACATTCAATTTACAAATGGCTATGCCCACGTTTAAAATAAGGTGGATACAATAGAAAAATAACAGTGGGTTTGGAATGATATGAAGGAGAGTAAATGAAAGAACTACTCCTTTAAAATCCATGAAGTTGCAGAAGTTGCTCAGTCATACTTGTAGTTTGCACTTTGCTATATCTGTGGGCAAATTGCTTTGCTCTGTGTTTTTTTTTTTTTAAACCAGTGATTATGTTGAGTCACTGAACTTTGCACATTTTCGGTGTACTATACATGGAGTATGCTGTCTGAGACTTTGGCTTGCACAAGTATGACACAGCATTCTCCAGAATCACTTCTGCTCTTGGGTGTCATGGGTACTGTTTCTTCAAGTAATAAGCATGTGTTGGAAAGTACCCAAAGTATCGGAAACGCATTGTTTTTGGAGTTTTTTGTTAAAAAACAAAAGCTTGTGCATAACAAGTGCTTTGACAACTGCTTAAATTAAAAAGCTCTGAGCACACAACTAATAAACTGAACCTGACAGGAGGAAGTCCTTTGTTGGATTTTTTTTTAAATTGGTGTGATGAGGAACTCACTGTATATTTAACTCCACTGAGGTCAGCATCTCCCTCCTGTAACCAATCATAAAAGTCTTGAGCATTATCAGTGGGGTCGCCCTCTCCATACGTGGCCATGCAGAAGATCGCTAAAGAGTTGTCAATCTCAGCCAGACGAGAGAGCTCACCCTGGAAATAAAAGCTTGTTGAAGATAAAGGCAATTTTCATCCCACAGATGAAATAATGTTTGTGATTATGAAGTAAAATAAATGAATAAATCTAGCACTGACAGAGACATTGTATGCATTACCATTTCATATTCCTCTGGGTCCGCTGCCATCGCCTTCATGCCATAGCGATGAGCATCTTTTGCAAGTCTATTGGAAAACTCTTCAGCTGTGCCCGTCTGTGAGCCGTAAAACACAACAATGTTCCTGCCCTAGAAGGTTATATTAAAAGTCATGTGTATTTCAATGACAAAACCAAAAGATTCACCAAAGAAAACATGTTGTTGTAACATAATTTGCACTTTACCGACTTAAAAAAAGGATTATTTTTACATCCTGCGAAGTCTATATATTTAGAAAAACTTGGTTGAGAGTTCAATTCAAAAACATTATCAGGTTAGCCCTTCATCGGTGTCTGTTAGTTTTCTTCCCTCCCCATAATGTCCAAGCTTTTTCTTCCATATTGTTATGTTTTTTTTATATTGCACACCTGATATTTTGGGACGTCATTATTTCTTGATTGGTGTTATAATTTTGTGCTTGGCAGTGTGTGTATATGTAGGTGCTTTCCTGAAAAGATATGGGAGGTCCATGTGAATAAAGTGAAACAAATCTTATTTTTTTTGCTAATCTGGAATTGCATAAATTATGTCCCTGACAATTATAGTTTATACCAGACATGATTTTGTGTGTCAGTGCATCAACATGAGTAATCATTAATTACATATATTATTTCAATGTTCACAGTAATTATTATTATTTTTTGCTTATATGTTTATCTTTGCAACTGCATGTCAGCTAATGCTCATAAGAGTATTAGTAGACATTAGTAGTAGTCTTCTTAATATCTGCTAACAATTTATTTTGATGGTCCCCCAACAGACATTCTACAGTAACTATAAGTAACGTCTTGGTTACTATTGTAAGATCTCTACGCTGACGTTGTGTTGGAGAGTGGAATTTGCACATGCTACTCTGCTGGACATGTGTTTATAAAAGGAGATGTCGTGCATCTACTCATTCAGGTTTGTGCTGAGGAGCCAAGATAGTGTCCCGGCCATTTCAGTGGGGAGTTTAGAGATGTGACACAACGTCTTGTTCCCTCCATCAGGGAATGGTAACCGAGACATTCCATATCTGTCAGTCACTTCAACGTTGTGTAGAGACTATAGACTGTAAAAAAAAAATATGGACGTAGTGTCCGTGGCGTCACCTATAGGTTTCTAAAGAGCATTTTTGAAGCCTAAAGTGAGAGGAGCCGGCCGTTTCCATCTTGGCAGCGAGTCACTCTCAGATAACTGAAAATGGGCAAAGAGATGGGATTGACTCCCTTTTGGAGCCTGTCTCTAGCCGCCACTCGATGAAATTCACTTCTGTGTTGGCTTCAAGAGAGTGGTCCCTATGGAAAGCGCAATATCAGCTGAACAGTGTTATCAGGTCTTGGTGGATGCAGATGTCAACAAGCTACTGCGTGCTGGATAAAATTTTTTTTTTTAAAAATGCACTCACAACATTGTAACCTATCCAATGCAAGCAGTGTTGTTTTGTTCATACCACACACGGACAGAAAGGACAGTACTTACAATGGTAATAGGTCACTTCAACCAGACTTTTCTCTCTTTTTAAAAAAAAATTCACAGCTGTGCAAAACAGATGTTAGCGCTGGGGGAAGCACTCTTTTTCCGAAGTAGGAAAAAGAACACTTACAGAGACCACATCCTGCCTGAAGGGGAGGATAATATATGGAGAATACATCACATAGTACTAGACACAGAAACGATAAGGCTGGGTCTTCCTCATCTCGAGGCACCGCTTGCAAGTTCACCACTTGCTCACTAAAAGGGGTAGTGGGAACTTTGTGTACATAGCCCGACCGGGGTCTCAGGATCATGTGAAAGTATGCTGGGCCAAACTGAAGGCATGTTTCACTAACAGAAATGGCTTACAGGTCCACGACCCTCTTGATGGAAATAAGCGTGGTCTTCAAGGAGAGGGCACTTAGCTCAACTGACTCTAGGGGCTCAAAAGGAGCTCTCTGTAGGCCCACTACTGACTACAGAGAGGGAAATAAGATTTCCTAACACTTGCCTGATGAGTGGGCTGCATCGCTTTGCTGTGGGCAGCTTGACGATGTGTCCAGGCTGTTGTCTCAGGCTGCGGCAGAGCTGGTGTGGCAGCTGCAGGTGGATACCTTTAGTGACAAACAGACACTGAGCATGACCTCGACAGCCTGTAGATGGTGGTGGAATAATGCTGAGGTAAGATATGTTTAAATATGCCTCAATCTGCTTCTTAACTGCAGAAAACTGCTGGGCAAAGTTCTCGACAGTATCGCTGAAGGCCGCCTTGCGTGATGGTAGCGTCAAGAAACTGAACTTTGTGGACTTCCCTCATCTCAGCAAGGTTCAGCCTGTGCTGTGACTTTAGCTGCTTGAAGAGAGAAATTAGCCACAGAGCGCAGTTCCTTCATCAATCCTGGCTCAGAACTACCCTCGTGCAGCTCATTTAGTGCCTTGTACTGGTGTACCTGCAGGATGGCCATGGCATGCAGGGTAGAGGCAGCCTGTCCAGCGGCACTGTAAGTCTTAGGCCACAGGATGGAAACCTAGGACGATTCCACAAGTGCACTGCAAATCGCAAGCTCCATCTAGGGAACCTCCATGTACCCCCTGGCCAACTCACTGTCAAGGGTAGTGAGGGTGGAAGAACTTGTGCTGAGTGACCGGCAGGAAAAGGTGCACTTCCAGGAAGAAAGGCATTGGGGCAGGGAGCAGTGGTCACACTCTGAACCCAGATATCAATCATCCAGCCACGAGTGCTCGGGACAGGGTGGAGGATTCCACTCCAGCCAGATGTTCACAGCGGCCCAGGCAAGCATGGCTGCCAACTCTGCATCAAACTCAGATTGAGCTACTGCACCCAAAGGTGGGAGCCCAGCAGTGTCTTCGGCGTCAAAAGGCGTAAGCTTACCATCCGATGCTGCAATCGACAGCTTGTCCTCATCCAGAGCCCTGAATGAGAAATTAGGCTCACCATAAGATGAGACGCCTAACTCCGTGAGGGGGTTAACCTGGTGGAAATGCTCCTGTTGTAGCCCTCATATCACCCTCAATGTTTACCGTCGTGGATGAAGCATCAAGTGGAACTCTCTGGCACTTAACTGTGCACAGAGAGAAAAAGAGACTACTGATATGCGCTTTAACCCAAACGAGCTTGTTCCCAGGTTTCTTACAGAGGCAAATGGGCAGAGCAATTGTATAACAACAACTCGGCACCAAAGAAAAAAATCTGAAAGAGTGGATACACTCCTTTTATTTGGAGGATTTGGAGGTGCTGATTCTCATCCCAGCTGCTTCACACTCGTCCCAGTGCACGCTGAAGGTCCTGGTCTGAGGAGGCCAATATGACAACGTCATCCGCAAAAAGCAGCGATGAAATCACGTGGTCCCCAAACCGGACACTCTCCGGCCCTTGGCTGCGCCTAGAAATTCTGTCCATAAAAATTATGAACAGAACTGGTGACAAAGGGCAGCCCTGCTGGAGTCCAACATGCACCGGGAACAAGTCTGACTTGCTGCCGGCAATGCGGACCAAGCTCCTGCTCCGGTCGTACAGGGACCAAACAGCCCTAAGCAAGGGGCCCGGGGCCCCATACTCCAAGAGCACCCTCCACAGGACGCTATGAGGGACACAGTCGAATGCCTTCTCCAAATCCACAAAACATATGTGGATTGGTTGGGCAAACTCCCATGAACCCTCCAGCACCCTGGAAAGGGTATAGAGCTGGTCCAGTGTTCCACGACTGGGATGAAAACCACACTGTTCCTCCTGAATCCGAGGTTCCACTATCTATCGGCCGAATTCTCCTCTCCAGTACCCTGGCATAGATTTTCCTGGGGAGGCTGAGAAGTGTGATCCCCATGTAGTTGGAACACACTCTCCAGTCCCCTTTCTTGAAAAGAGGGACCACCACCCCAGTCTGCCAGTCCAGAGGCACTGTCCCCAACCGCCACGCGATGTTGCAGAGGCGTGTCAGACAAGACAGCCCCACAACATCCAGAGACTTGAGGTACTCAGGGCGGCTCTCATTGACCCCCGGTGCCTTGCCACTGATGAGCTTTTTAACTACTTTGATGACTTTAGCCCAGGTGATGGATGAATCCACCTCTGAGCCCTCAGCCACTCCTTCCTCAATGGAAGACATGTTGGTGGGATTGAGGAGATCCTCGAAGTATTCCTTCCACCGTCCAACGATATCCCCAGTTGAGGTCAACAGCTGCCCATCTCCACTGTAAACGGTGTTGGTATGGCACTGCTTCCCCCTCCTGAGGTGGTGAACAGTTTGCCAGAATCTCTTCGAGGCCAACTACTGATAATCTTTCTCCATGGCCTCACCGAACTCCTCCCAGGCCCGATTCTTTGCCTCCACAACTACCCGGGCTGCAGTCCGCTTGGTCTGCCTGTACCCGTCAGCTGCCTCAGGAGTCCCACAAGCCAACCAGGCCCAATAGGATTCCTTCTTCAGCTTGACGGCATCCCTTACTTCCAGTGTCCACCACTGGGTTCGGGGATTTCTGCCTCGACAGGCACCGGAGACCTTACGGCCACAGCTCCGAGCAGTCGCGTCGACAATGGAGGTGGAGAACATGGTCCACTCGGACTCAATATCTCCAGACTCCCTCGGGATCCGGTCGACGCTCCGTCGGAAGTGGGAGTTGAAGATCTCTCTGACAAGGGGCTCAGCCAAACGTTCCCAACAGACCCTCACAGTACGTTTGGGTCTCCCGAGTTTGTCTAGCTTCCTCCCCTGCCATCGGATCCAACTCACCACCAGGTGGTGATCAGTTGACAGCTCCGCTCCTCTCTTCACCCGAGTGTCCAAGACATACGGCCGGAGGTCAGATGAGACAACCACACAGTTGATCATCGACCTCCAGTCTAGGGTGTCCTGGTGCCACGTGCACTGATGGACACCCTTATGCTTGAACATGGTGTTTGTTATGGACAAGCAAGCCGTGACTAGCACAGAAATCCAATAACAGAACACCGCTCGGGATCAGATCAGGGGGCATTCTTCCCAATCACGCCCCTCCAGGTGTCACTGTCACTGCCCACGTGTGCGTTGAAGCCCCCCAGTAGAACGATGGAGTCTCCAGTTGGAGCACTTTCCAGCACCCCTCCCAGAGACCCCATTAGGGCTGGGTACTCCACACTGCTGTTCGGCTCGTAGGCACATACGACAGTGAGAGACCTATCCCCTACCCGAAGGCGCAGGGAAGCAAACCTCTCATTCACCGGGTTGAACAACAACACATGGCAGCTGAGCTGGGGGGCTTTAAGCAAACCCACTCCAGCCCGCCGCCTCTCACCATGGGCAACTCCAGAGTGGTAGAGAGCCAGCCTCTCTCAAGAAGTGTGGTTCCAGAGGTGATCTCTATCTCTAGCCGGTACCTCTCAACCTCCTGCTCAAGCTCAGGCTTCCCTAAAGCCAGTTTCCGTGTCCAGAGATCGGGTTGTCGGGCGCCTAGCCTTTGACTGTCGCCTGATCCACTACGCACTTGCCCCATATGATCATTCGGGCTGAGCCCGGCCGGGCCCCATGGGGGTAGGCCCGGCCACCAGGCGCTCGCATACAAGCCCCAACCCCGGGCCTGGCTCCAGGGTGGGGCCCCGGCTGCGCCATGCCGGGCGACGTCTCGGTCCTGATTTTATTTTGACTCATGCAAATTCAACTCACCAATTCCAACACACCCTGACATGTCAACGCATACTTTCCTGAACCCTAACACCTAAGTTTGAAGAATGTCTAAAGTGGACCATAGAAAAAAAAAGCTTTTTTTTTAAAACTACTGCTGCTTCACAGTGTGAAGAAAAAGTTGAAGAAAAAAATTATTGCATAACAGCCCAGTAAGCAATATGCACAGATCCTTTAAAACATCATTAAATGGAGGAAAAAAGTACTGTGTGCGACTTCTTAACATCCATTTTAATGGTAATGCTTTGTTGTCTTTCTCTGTTCTGTGTTCAACTCTGAGTTGATTAAACAAAACAGTGTTTCTGTTATTACCATCATATTTATACATTTGTTTCCCTATAATATGGGACCAATCTGAATTCTATTTTTATGTCTATGTATTATTCAATCAATCAATCAATCAGAGACATTAAAGTAGACAGAATACTAGAACCCTGGAACCCCCTCAATAATATAAAATATTCAGTTCACACAATTGAGTTACATTTTTGAATCATTGGCTGCCTTGAAGGGGTCATGAACAGTTTTGTCTGATCATTTTAACATATTAAACTCTACAGGACAAGAGGAGGGTAAAACTTTTACCGTTTTCTTCATTTTGTCAATAAAACTGGTGTCCCTTGTTGATGGAGTCCTACAAAACACAAAACAACCAGAAGTCAAACAACAAAATGGATTACAAATTAGTATATTATAAATTATTATGTATACAAATACGGCCAAAAAATAAATTAAAGTAAAGGAACAAATATTGTTGAGATTTCAAACACTCCTGAAAACACTATGAAACAATGTGAGACAATGCCAACAGACAGTGGATCCAAATGTCTGAGACCACATTGATTTGGGATTTATTGTCATTTAAACCTGAGATTTAAGAAATATATGGGGTGGGGGGCCTATTCAAGATTCTGGACTATTTTTTGGATCTCATTACACAGTGGCTAGCTAATAGTGGGGCCATGAAGCAATGACCCACAGCTGAAATCTGATTGGCCTCTTCAGTGTCCCAGGAAAAGCACTTGTATATAAAAAAAAAAGCGCTGCTCATTTGCACATCCATGTCATTAGTGAGAAGCCAATTTCCTAGCAACATCACGTCTGCAGCTACATCCTTTTTTTTTTTTTTTTTACAGCAGCCGTATTAAGTTCACATAGCATCATGTTTTAACATCATAAAAACATTTTTTTTTCTTTTTAATATTAAGGAAAAAATGCTATTTGTTTTACTGCAAATCTTTCAGACATTGCCATATTAAGAATATTAGAGCTATTAATATCTTTAGAAAGCATGTCTATAATATCAATAAAATGATTGTCAAAACCAAACAATTTCAGTGAGTGGAGAAAGAAGCCATGTTCGATGGGGTCAAAAAAATCTAACAATACAATAAGAGCCCCTGAATCAATTTGATCAAAATATTCTAGAAGGTCAAGTATAAGGTGAATGTTATTACTAATGTATCTTTTCATGAAACCTGTTTGAGTCTGGATTTTAATCTTTTTGCTTAAACTAGTGCAAACAATTTATAGTTATTCTATAACTTATCGTAAGCCATTCTAAAATTGAGTAAAATAAATCAATTAATATATAAGATAAATGTAAAATATAAAAGAATTAGTTAAAAAAATTATGTAAAAGTATAGTGTAAAACTTTTGAATAAGAATAAATAAGTATACAGAAGAATAATAGTAATTTCAGATTAATATCATATATAACCATCACTCGATCATCAACTTTCATCCACCTGTATTTACACTTATGCACCTTGACATTAAGATCCAAGAACAGAGCAGTTTCAGAGAAGTTTACAATCTTCATCCAGAACCCTTGCCTTCATCTTTCCATCAGCACACACACACACACACACACACACACACACACACACACACACACACACACACACACACACACACTTGAATTGTTCAACAGTTCAAGAGAGTGCAGTGAATGGAGAAAGCGTGAGAGACTTTTCACTGTGTAAAAACTCTGGGCTCATGGCCAACTATTGCACAAGGATGTGAATAGTGTGATTTAATGAGTGAAAACTGCTGTTGAACTCAGCTTTAACTCCAGTGTTTTAAAGATATACTATTGTCCATTCAACAAGAGAATGCTTTTGCACTTTCATTAATCCTGGAATAAAATATACAAATATGATAAAATCAAAGCTTGAACAAGAAGTCATTGCTGTTTTATAGTAAAAATGCATCTCTCTGCTCTGGATGTCATGTTGTCCAAATATAAAGGACTTCATGAGACCGGGAGTGACTATCACAGAAACACTCACCTGTCTATTGCGACCAGCCGGTCCTCCGGTAAGGAAAACACACACCCCATGGTAATAAGAAGCACGTCCAAGAAAGATGACGGCAAGACAAACTCGTCG